>CM019063.1:178679504-178983958 GCA_009667805.1 Leptobrachium leishanense | reverse complement strand
GTTGGATGAGTGCCTGGCGGAAGATCCTCACACAAATAGGGATAGTTATCCTGGTAATGATGGTTCTGTTGACGGTGATTGGATGTTGTGTTTTACCCTGCATTAAAAAGGTTATCGAAAGAACTGTGGAATCCATTACACCTGTTCTGCTTAGTCAAGTGTGTGGGGACACAGGGGAGAATATTGGCATTTCCTATACTAGTCTAGAATTTCTAGGGGTTCCTGTGAATGAGAGGTATGATGACTCGCCCTCCTGTGACAAGTCAACCACAGAATTATGAGTCCATGCGTCCCCTATCTCGAGAACACCGTCTATGATTTGACTTTAAGCCAAGGTTAGTGACCCGTTGCAAGACGAGTTGAGGCCCGACTCTTGACCCACCAGTCTCGACCATGCTCAGAAGCCCGGACTACACAGGGGTTTTATTCAATAGGAATTTCTCGTCTCAACCTCCGGCGAAGATTTGGGATGGCTGGCGAGACTATTAGGGGAACGGATGAAGGCACGGCTCGTCTCCAGGGGTACACTTGGGAAATGTGCATTTTTAGGGGGGACTGTTGTGGACAGAAATGTATATATTCGCTTTTATAATATTCAAAGGCTTAGAAAGAGGCCTAGAAAAATGCTCATTTGAGTAGTTTAAGTGGTTAATCAGGATTTAAGAATCAAATGCATATTATTGTTTAACACGCTATCTTAGCCGATTGTTTTGTACGCACATGTAGTTTCTTTTTCCAAGTATCAAGAAGAGAATGTTTTGGA
The DNA here is from genome assembly GCA_009667805.1 of Leptobrachium leishanense. Taxonomy (NCBI): domain Eukaryota; kingdom Metazoa; phylum Chordata; class Amphibia; order Anura; family Megophryidae; genus Leptobrachium; species Leptobrachium leishanense. Next base: position 178,983,195 of record CM019063.1, on the reverse strand, counting down.
ACATCTTGGAACGTCCTGTAACGACGTTCTTGACGGCTAAAGGGACAACTGGAGAAGCTGATGTTTTATTTTCTTTAACTGTTATTAAACAGAAGTCTGTAATTTCACAATATTAATGACGAATAGAATGTTGGGCAACAGCCTGTTTTCGTTACGTGCGAAGTAGCATAAAAAGCCTTGTAAATTGTCAATAAAGGTCAGAGGAATCATTGGCTTTGAAGCCACATAGACTTATTCCTTGTCTGTGTGATTTCTTTATGCGCGCATATATCTGATTTCTCCACCGAATTAGAACAGAGACTGGCATCCGAGGAAGGACTCCATTGCATATATATATATATATGTAAAGCCCAAATGTGGTTAATCCTAGGGTTACCCAGGTAATCCTGACATTACCCAAAACCGCTGGGTAAAGCTGCAAAAAAATGAAAATGTCGGACTTTACCCAGGTAATCTTAGGACTCACCAACTGCCCTTGGGTAATGTTCTGGAAGAGCTGAAAAATTCTCACTTTACCCGGATAATGTGCAAGTCCACAGCTTCACCTGGGTAATCTGCAGAGCATCCAACCCCACTTGGGTAACAATGATAATATCCATAGATAATAGCAAAAGACGAAACATTAAAATGTATTGCAGAGGGGGCGTGGCTGACCGCCGACCATGATGGCGGCTTAACTGAGGAGCTCTAAGCGCAGACCTTAAAGAAAGCGACAACGTCTTTGCATGACCCGAAAACGACCCGATTGGGGGTGGGAGATGTCCCAGGGTAAAGCCAAACAATCGGTGGCCAAATCCGAGTTTATTTTCCCCCGCGCCCTGTCACGAAAAAAATCGGCAGCCGGGATCCAAGATGGCGCCGGCTGCTCAAGTCCGGATCCACCTGTGATAACACAGACGGAGGGCCTGGCAACAGGCTCTGAATTGAAAGCTCTCACCACTACTTTGGAAGGTATGTTTTCCTCTATGTCCGCTGACTTAAAATCACAGCTTAGAGAAGTGGCCAAGAAGATTAGAGCTGATATCCAGGGCATGGCAGACCGCACCTCTCACATTGAAGACAAAATGGGGGAATATGCTGATGCACAGAACGATATGGCTGACAAGGTACAGGAGCTAGAAGACACGCTGGAGGGATGTTTGACCAAAATTGCTGATCTTGAAAACTGATCTCGCAGGCATAATGTGAAAATCCGTGGCGTCCCAGAAAGTGTTAAAACCCAGCAGCTTGTTTCTTGTTACCGACTTCTTTCTACATTTAGCTGAGCTGACCCCTGATTCTTTGATGGACCGCATACACCGTCTGCCGCGGCCGTCCACGAAGCCCATGGACACTGCGCGTGATGTAATCCTACACCTGCACTACTTTAGGCCCAGGGAACTTTTCTTCCAGGCCTTACGAAAACCACAGGCACGGTCTCCTGATTACGACCATTTGCAGGTATTTCCTGACCCTGGCGAAACGCACGCTTGATTTTCGACGCTCGCTCCAGAGGGTAACCACCACACTTTGTCAACACGATATTCTCTATCACTGGGGTTTCCCGCAGAATCTGCTGATCTCACACGATGGCTCTCAATGCATGGTGACAACATTGGAGCAGGGCCCACAGTTACTGTCGGAGAGGGACCTCACCCCAATGTCACCGAATCAACCGACCTCAACGCTCCCTCGAAAGATGCAGAAGGAATGGAAAAAGGTCCGCAAGGGAAAAATCGGGCTGAACGCCCCCTGCTCCTACATGTCTTAATCCACTTTACAAAAATTCATCGAGACATACCCCATCGACTTCTTCATCTTGTCGTGACGTCTTTTGCGTTACACCACGACACAGAGGTCTGGCGGCTCCGTTCAGTTGAGAGTTTACCTCTCTTGCTGAGAGTTGTGGCACAGCAGCAGGTTTGCTGCCACACAGGAGATTTTTGAACTATTTTTTGGTATATAGTTTTTTTGACTTTTTTCTTTCCTCCCCCCCCCCCTCCTTTCTTTTTCCAGGGACTTGCTGGACTCACTCCACTAGGCCACATATATTTTTGTGTTGCATCATCAACTCGCATACTGAGGGGTGATGCTCATTCCAGAACTCACAGCTCTTTTCTTTTTCCTCACACCAGAGGTTTCTATCTGATGGACACTTGGCTAACTATTCGAAGAAATGTCTTTATTATTCCCCCTACGTTAAGCATTCTATGTATCTACCCGCATGGTAAAAATGATATCCTATAATGTTCAAGGTTTAAACATCCCCTACAAGAGGCGAACGCTTTATAAAGAACTCATTCCTTTAAGGGCGAATGTCATATGCCTTCAGGAAACTCATTTTAACTTTCACACGATCCTCTGCTTTGGCCCAACTACACCACCCAATTCCACTCCACAGGCCCTTCTAAATCTAAAGGTGTCTCTATTCTTATTAGAAATGATATTGTGTTTGAGTTTCACCAGAAATTGTCCGACTCGGCTGGCAGATACCTTATTTTAGTGTGCTCAATGAACGACAGAGTTTATACTATTGTCACTGTGTACGCCCCCAATGACAACTAAATGGCGTTTGCTACAGCTATGCTAGAAAAAATATCTCTTGTCCTTACTGGTACCCTTATAATGTGTGGTGATTTGAATTTCAGCTTAGATCCGCTTAAAGACACCTCGAATTTTGGCTCTCTCCCTCTGACTGGTAAATGTAAACGACAAGTAGACAAATTCCAAGACCTATTGACTACCACCTTCATGATGTCTGGCGCTTATTCCACCCTAACGAGGTAGATTATACTTTTTATTCTAAAGTGCACACGACCCACACTAGAATTGACTAAATGATTGTACAAAGTCAAACACTTCCATGGGTGGAGAGTTGCTCCATTGGCACTATCTCTTGCTCCGACCACGCACCAGTGACCCTACTTCTAAAAGATGACTACAAGATATATGGTCTCTCACCATGGCACTTTAGTGACGCAGTCCTGTCCGACATGACAGCCAAGACTGACCTAGATACTCAACTGCACACGTATTTTGAATTGAACGTGTCACGGAATGGCCCAACACCCTCAGCCAGGGGCGGTTCATGGGGACGGGGTTCTGCACATAGACTGTTAGGTGCCGTTGCACCCACGGAGTTCCATTTATATTTTAATTAGATGTGGTTCTGTGTGTGGTGTAATAAAAGTGTCCCCATTTGAGTATTGTGAAATGTATGTAAATTCCTTTGTGTGTGCCTTGCCCATCGCCATTTTCCATCGCCTCGTGGATCCGGTCAGAATGATCGGATCGGAAAATGGCCGATTCGGACCATCCGGTCGAATCGCAAAATGGTCGATTCGGACCATCCGGTCCGAATCGGCAACTCCCCGATTCGTGACCGCCAATACGAATCGGGGCCCGGGTGCCTCCTGCCAGCGAGGGCCAATGGGACTTGTGTGGGCGGGCAGGGATTCCTATTGTTATGATACTGTGGTAAAGTTTATAAATGTATGTGATGTGGAAAAATAAAGCAGATTTACTAGAGCATTCAGCTTCGCCTGGTGACTTTTATTATCGGCCGTATTTTCTGAGATCCCGCGCGGTCTCAGAGTGCGGCATTCAGCGAAGATCCGAAACGAACACCCTGTGCCTGCATCCCGCATCAGGACAGAGGTGCAGCGTATGGTCATCGGTCTTAAGAATATTCGACTGAGGTGCCGCGATCCGATCCGAAGGCGCGGCCCATCTACCGCGCTTCGGTATATCGAGCGGCAAGTGAAATCCAAATATTCCCCGACTGGTCCACGTAAGATCCGAATATTCATCCGGGGAAGATCCGATCCCCGTATCCGTACGCCCGCACCGCAGACGCTCCCACACACACACAAGGTCAGTGAACCAGCTGCTCGAGACGCTGAGTGCCGTGTTGCTCAGTGGTCGGGCTGGTTCCACGCAGGGGTCCCCGTCACCGCCCGCTAACCCTTCCCCAGGGTCACTCCAGGCCGCACGAGACGCCGAGTGCCGCGCCACTCAGTAGTCGGGCCAGCAGTAAGCGCTGGGGGGCACGCAGATAAGAGCGCACTCGCAGGCGGACAACACCCATTCCGTCATACTGGTGGCAGCGGTGGGATTGCTCTCTGCAACCCCCAAGAGGACCCTTACGATGGCCGAGTATGGTGCCTACAAGCGGGACGTCCTGCGTGGCATGCAGGAGAATTGGGGAGGTACCCCGGGCTCCAAGAGCCGGGATGTTATGATTGAGGAGCTACGGAGATTAGATCAAGGGGCGGCATTCGCAGTGTTACCTGCTGACACCGCACCGGCACCTGTCCCCGCTGAGTCCGACGAAAGCGAACTCCACCGGAAGGTGCGGCAGCGGGCCGTCATCTATGGAGCGGCCCCAATGGAGGCCGTCATGCAGAGTCTGATTCGGGAGATTAGACAGGAAGAGGAGCGTGAAAAGGATCGCGTGGAGCGAGACAAGGAGCGTGCGCACGAGCTATGGCTGGCTGAGGTGCGGGGCCGGCGGGACAGCAGCCCTCGTTCGGACTGTTCCACCGGGCGCAAAGTGCCTTTTCAGGCATTCAAGGAGTTCCGTGAAACAGAAGAAGAGATAGAGAGCTACCTCCAGGACTTTGAACGCCTGTGCCAAGTGCACGAAGTACACCGTGTCGACTGGGTGAGAATCCTGGCGTGCAAGTTGACCGGTCGGGCCGCCGAGGCCTACCGCACGGTGCCGGACGAGGAGGCCACCAACTACACGCATGTGAAGCAGGCGTTGTTGAGCCGGTTCGCCGTGACCCCGGAAGCCAGCCGGGCGAAGTTCAGGAATTCTCGCCGGCCCAATGGCGCTACCCACGTCGAGTGGGCCCACCGACTGCAGCGGGACTTACGCACCTGGTTCCTGGGTAGCAAAGCGGAGACGATGACCGAGATTACCCAGCTGCTGCTGCTCGAGCAGTTCTTCGAGCACACCCCCTCCGCCATCTGGGAGTGGGTGCGTATGACGGAATGGGATGTTGTTCCGCCTGCGGGTGTGCTCAATCTGCGTGACCCCGTCGCTTACCGCTGGCCCGACTACCGAGTGGCGCGCACTCGGCGTCTCGTGCGGCCTGGCGTGACCCCGGGAAGGAGTTAGCGGGCGGTGGAGGGGACCCCTGCCTAGAACCAGCCCGACCACTGAGCCATACGGCACTCAGCGTCCCGAGCAGCTGGTTCACTGACCTTGTGGGTGTGGGACGTTCGTGGAGATCGGATCTGCCAGCCGCGGAGGAATCTTCGGATCTTATGTGGGAAACGTTTCGGATCTTCTGCGGGAAACGTTTCCGATCCAGGCGCGGGTGAATCTTCGGATCTCCGGTGGAGGACTTTTCGGATCGGGGACAGATGAAGCTTCGGATCTGGCGGGATGGGCGAGGGATTCGGATCTTACCGCAATCCCTCGCAATACCGAAGCGCGGTACACGGCCGCGCCCTTCGGATCGGATCTTCCAATCTGGGAACCGAATCACCTTCCGCTGCGCCTCTGCCCTGATGCTCGATGCAGGCACAGAGCGCTCGATTCGGTTCGGATCTGGGACACCGCACCCTGAGACCTCGAAGGATTCTCAGATACGAAAATACGGCGGAGAAATAATCACATCAGTCGAGGCTGGATGCACTGCTAAATCTGCCTTTATTATGCACAGCTCAAGCATTTATCACTTTCCACAAAATTACAATACAATGGGACTCCTTGCCCGCACTCCCGGGACCCATTGGCCATTACAATTCAGGGAGTCGCCAATTCGGACCGGATGGTCCGAATCGGCCATTTTACGATTCGAACCGGATGGTTCGAATCGGCCATTTTCCGAATCGAAGATTCTGAACTGCGCCACAAGGTGATCGGAAAATGGCGGCGAGCAAGGCAGACAAAGGGAAAATACATTACGCAATAAACCAACGGGGACACTTTATTACACCACACAATAATCACATCTAAATAAAAGTACTTGTAAAACTAGGTGCGTGCCACCACACCCAAGTGTCCATAGCCACCACTGTCACTGCACCGCCCCTGGCTGAGGGTGCTGGGCCATTCCGTGACACTCCTCCCCCTCCCCCAGTTCGACGCACCTGGTCTGACCCCACCGGGTCATACCGGGGAAGTCGGTGCTCCCAGGCCCATAGTCAGTCTGGGGAGGCCGGGTCACCAGGCCTCTCCATTTGGCCTTGCGGCCGTGCCAGCTTGGTCGGGACCCCATGTCCTTAGGGTTTCCCCGGCTGGGCGAGAGGACATACATCTGGGCCGGAGTACCTCCTGTGTCCCCTCCAGGGTTATCGCTCACCCGGGGAACCCGGGTGCTAAATGCACACGCCCCGGGTGCCCAGGTCAGCCGTGGGGAAGAACCGTGGCTGCGTGAGGCCTCGAGCCCAAGGGTTGCCAAAATGGGCAGAGGCCAGCGGCGCTCTGCCCCGTTGCCAGCTCTTCCGCTGGGTGGCCAGGTACGGACACGGCAACCGAAGGAGCAAATAGAGCCAAACCTGGCTGCTCTTCCCTGCAGCCGACGAAGGGGACAAATGGATGCAACAGCAGTTGCACGGGGTCATCCTCGCTCTGCCCCGCGGGGCAAGTTGGGAGAAACGGGCAGAGGCCAGCGGCGCTCTGCCCTGGCGTCAGCTCTTCCGCTGGGTGGGGATCTCCTTGCGGGAGGATGGTTTCTTTCCCCCCCGGGGCCATCAGCGGTTGCGCACAACACAGCCCGGAGGGACCATCTGTCTGCTCCACCTGGCAGACCGTGGGTAGTGGGCAGAGACCAGCGGCGCTCTGCCCCGTGGCCAGCTCTTCAGCTGGGTGAGGATCTCCTTGCGGGAGGATGGTCTCTTCACCCCCCGGGGCAATCAATGGTTGCGCACAACCCATCCCGGGGGAACCATCTGTCTGCTCCTCCTGGCAGACTTTGAGTAGTGGGCAGAGGCCAGCGGCACTCTGCCCCGTAGCCAGCTCTTCTGCTGGTTGGAGATCTCCTTGGGGAAGGATGGTCACTTCACCCCCCGGGGCAAACAATGGTTGAGCCCAACCCATCCCGGGGGAACCATCCGTCTGCTTCTCCTGGCGGACTGTAAGCAGTGGGCAGAGGCCAGCGGCACTCTGCCCCGTAGCCAGCTCTTCTGCTGGTTGGAGATCTCCTTGGGGAAGGATGGTCACTTCACCCCCCGGGGCAAACAATGGTTGCGCACAACATCCCGGGGAGACCATCCGTCTCCTCCCCCACTGGACCCGTGGCCTCACCACCCTGTCCTCTTGCGGGTGAAGGGGGTAACTTCCTCTGCCGGAACCCCCACGGGCACCCATGGGTCCGCCTCGGCCTCCCATAGGTCCCAAACCTGGGGACTGTCGACTTCCTCCGCCGACCTGTCCCACCACGGGGAGCTCAGGCTTGACTGCGGAACGCCGTCCAACAGTTTTCGGTAAGCCACCTCGAGCTCCCACTCTCGCTCGGCTAGGGACTCCAGCTCCTCAAACACCGAGTCCCTGCTGTCTGACGGGATCTCCAGTTCCCGTCGCTCCAGGATCTCTTCCATCCGTTCCTCTGTCTCCGCTCCGAACTCGGGTCGGCGGCCATGCCCTCGTAGAGCAGCCCCGTGCCTCCGTAGCGAGGCCCTGCAGTGGAACTGCCTTCAATAGGGCGCACTGTCGGAGAGGCGGTTAGCCACCGAGCGCGCGGTACGCGGCGTCCAGTGCGATCTCCTGTTGCACCAGACTCCGGAGCTCGGCCTCCCACTCCTCTGGGGCCCGACCTTGCAGGAACGCTGCTCGCACATCGTACTGCACCCGATGGACGACAGTGTCGGAAGGAATGTACACACCATGGCAGTCCCGCTCATGGTCCAGGGCCTCGTACCACAGTTCCTCTGTGGACCTCTGGTCCGCTCCAGCCCTCCTGCAGCCTTCTTGCCAACACGACCTTCATGTCGGCGAAGGTGCCAGCACAGGAGCACCGCTCCTCAACGGGGAATGTGGCGTCCTCAGATGCAGCTCCAGGCGAGCTGTGAGTCTCCATCCGAGGGCCGCTGGGATGAGTGACGTCCTCAGTACAGGCTCCAGGCGAGCTGAGAGTCCCGCAAGGGCAATCACTGGGGGTTGCAGATTCCCACGGTGAAGCTCCAGTCGAGCTGTGAGCCTCGACCCAGGGTTCCATGGGGTAGGGTTCGGGGTTACTGTATTCAGTCTCTGCTCCGCGGAGCTCTGCCAACCGCAGCTCGTGCTGGCGTTCCTTCTCCTGCTCAACTTCCCGGTAGAACTCCCGAATCACTTCGTATCTGTCCACCGACGATGAGGCATCTCCGAGCAGGGCAATCCGACGCCGCAACTCTCTGAGGCCAGCATCTTCCTCCACCTCTGCGTGGACAGGGCTGGGGATGGGCGTCGCCACCCTGTCCTGATCCATCCTGGTCAGTTCCTTGATCAGGGTCTTCCGGTTCTTCCTACCCGGCGTTCCTCCCCGGTTTTCCAACATCCCACGCAGGGTGTCCCGGTCATAGTAGGTGTACACCACCATGGCGTAGGTCTCCTAGGGGCCTGCAGAGAGTGATCCCACCGCTGCCACCAGTATGACGGAATGGGATGTTGTTCCGCCTGCGGGTGTGCTCAATCTGTGTGACCCCGTCGCTTACCGCTGGCCCGACTACCGAGTGGCGCGCACTCGGCGTCTCGTGCGGCCTGGCGTGACCCCGGGAAGGAGTTAGCGGGCGGTGGAGGGGACCCCTGCCTAGAACCAGCCCGACCACTGAGCCATACGGCACTCAGCGTCCCGAGCAGCTGGTTCACTGACCTTGTGGGTGTGGGACGTTCGTGGAGATCGGATCTGCCAGCCGCGGAGGAATCTTCGGATCTTATGTGGGAAACGTTTCGGATCTTCTGCGGGAAACGTTTCCGATCCAGGTGCGGGTGAATCTTCGGATCTCCGGTGGAGGACTTTTCGGATCGGGGACAGATGAAGCTTCGGATCTGGCGGGATGGGCGAGGGATTCGGATCTTACCGCAATCCCTCGCAATACCGAAGCGCGGTACACGGCCGCGCCCTTCGGATCGGATCTTCCAATCTGGGAACCGAATCACCTTCCGCTGCGCCTCTGCCCTGATGCTCGATGCAGGCACAGAGCGCTCGATTCGGTTCGGATCTGGGACACCGCACCCTGAGACCTCGAAGGATTCTCAGATACGAAAATATGGCGGAGAAATAATCACATCAGTCGAGGCTGGATGCACTGCTAAATCTGCCTTTATTATGCACAGCTCAAGCATTTATCACTTTCCACAAAATTACAATACAATGGGACTCCTTGCCCGCCCTCCCGGGACCCATTGGCCATTACGATTCAGGGAGTCGCCAATTCGGACCGGATGGTCCAAATCGGCCATTTTACGATTCGAACCGGATGGTTCGAATCGGCCATTTTCCGAATCGAAGATTCTGAACTGCGCCACAAGGTGATCGGAAAATGGCGGCGAGCAAGGCAGACAAAGGGAAAATACATTACGCAATAAACCAACGGGGACACTTTATTACACCACACAATAATCACATCTAAATAAAAGTACTTGTAAAACTAGGTGCGTGCCACCACACCCAAGTGTCCATAGCCACCACTGTCACTGCACCGCCCCTGGCTGAGGGTGCTGGGCCATTCCGTGACAGTGCGTGATAAGAAGCCCCAAACAGTGCAGCAAGCGGCTATTTGGGCAGATGAGTATACTGACACTCGGAAGGTTACCGGGGGGAACGATCCCTGCCCTTCCGCCCCGCTCTACCTGCTCCTCCACCTCCAACCCCGGCAGTTCGGACACCGGCAGCCCGACCCACCAGTCGGCCCACCAACTTGGCCAATGTCCGTTGCTATGGGTGCAACCAAGATGGGCACTACAAACAGAATTGCCCCAACCGACCGGACTTGGCCCGACCGCCCGCCAGATCTTCATCGTCCGTCCATTGCTGCGACACCGAAACCCCGTGGCCGGAGGTCCCGGAAGAATGGGAGCGGCTACATGAGGCAGATCCCGTGCAAGCCGCCTCGGCCGACAACCGCCATCACCACCGTCAGGCGGTGTGGATAAACGGGCGAGCCGCTGAGGGGCTTCGGGACTCCGGGGCTACTATTACCCTGGTACGGCCCCACTTGGTCCAGCAGAATGACCGCCTGCACAATACCATCGCAGTGCGGGTGGCCGGGGGGAAAGTTCTCCGGCTTGAGACGGCACGGGTTCATCTGGACTGGGGGTCCGGGGAGAAAGTGGTGAGGGTGGGGTTGTTGAACCAATTGCCAGCTGAGGTGCTCCTTGGTAACGATTTGGGAAGGCTGGTCTCTTCTTATTCCCCAGATGCGGCCACCCCAGTAACCACCAGGCAACAGAGTCAACGCCACGACAGGGGCACTCCGATCGGGACCCAGGTGAGATCCCAACCAAAACCTCCCCGACTTCCTAGACCCTGACGAATCCCGACTCCTCCCTTCCCACCTGACCCCCCCTCCCCGTGGAGCTCCCCGGAGACGCTTCGCCACCAGACCCAGACCGATCCCACGTTACAGTGCTACCGGGATCGGGCCGGTAACGGCCTCGACGATAAGAGAAATGACAGGATAGAGTGGGAGGATGGGCTTCTCTACCGGTACACCGCGAGGGAGGGGTCCAAGAAGAAGCAGGTTCCGCAGAAGCAGATGGTAGTACCCCAGGGCCCTAGACAGGAACTTCTGCGCTTGGCTCACGACATTCCCCTTTCAGGTCATGTCAGGTTTAATACCTTGCAGGTACTTGCCTTTCAGGTTATGAGCCCAATATGCAGGTCTCGGGGATGCACACAGTTCGTGGGAGAGGAGAATCACACAGGAGGGCTGTGGGACAGGACACACTGGAACTCACAGGTTGGCTGAGGGTGATGGGGAAAGCAATCCTTGAGTCCAGGTGCGAGGGTAGCTGCTCTAGGGAGAGCACGTTGGGAAGGGTCTGTGCTCCTGGGAGAGCACGGTGGGATTAGCAGCAGGGGGAAACACGAGGAGTGGATAGGGAAAGCAGGTTTCTGGAGCTTGATGTTTGCAGGTCTTGTTCATAGGAACAGGAGACAACAATGAAGCACTGTGGGAAGGTAGGAGGGAACTTTTATTGGTTAGACACATGGGTGTGTCACGTGACCTGAGGTATGTGTGTGTTAGGTGCATTAACTGTTTATTAGCTGGTTCACAGTAGAAGGGCAGCACCTTTCATGCAGCTGCCACTTGCATGGATTCACGCAGGAACGGACAGGTACGATCCTGACAGGTCACCTAGGGCAGAAGAAAACCCGGCACCGGTTGGCGCGCGCGTTTTTCTGGCCCCGCCTCAGCGAAGACACCCGCGAGTATTGCCGCACCTGCCCAGTCTGCCAAAAGACTGGGAAGGCCGGGGATCACCCAAAAGTGCCCCTGCACCCCATGCCCATCATCCAGGAGCCCTTTAGCCGGGTGGCGGTCGACATCATTGGGCCGTTGCCACGGCCCAGTGCCACCGGTAAGAGGTACATACTTACCGTAGTGGATTATGCCACCCGGTACCCCGAGGCTGTGGCCTTGGCCAACATCCAGGCGGACACCGTAGCGGACGCTCTTCTACGGGTGTTCACGAGAGTGGGGTTTCCCCGGGAAATCCTATCCGACCAGGGTACCCAGTTCACCGCTGAGCTCACCCAGCAGCTCTGGCGTCTCTGTGGTGTTAAGGCGCTGCACAGCGCCCCGTATCACCCCCAGACAAATGGGCTGTGCGAGCGGTTTAATGGGACCCTGAAGCAGCTCATCCGGGCCTTTGTGCACGAAAGGAAGGATTGGGAGAAGTATCTTCCCCACCTATTGTTCGCCTACCGGGAGGTTCCTCAGGAATCCACCGGATACTCCCCCTTCGAGCTGCTATATGGGCGCCAGGTGAGGGGGCCTCTGGATTTGGTTAGGGCTCAGTGGGAGGGGGAACAGGAGGAAGATGGGGTTCCTGTCTTGAGCTATGTCTTGAAGCTCCGGGAGCGCTTGGCAGAACTCGCGGGGTTCGTACAGGAGAACATGGAAACGGCCCAGGCTCAGCAGAAGGCATGGTACGACCGCGCTGCTTGCAGTCGCTCGTTCCTCATGGGGCAGAAGGTTCTGGTGCTGAAGCCACAGCGGCAGAACAAGCTGCAGGCGGCCTGGCAAGGCCCCTACAGGGTGGTAACCCAACTGGGGGATACCACCTATGTGGTTGTTAGCTGCGCAGACACCAGAATCCAGTGGACCTTCCACGTCAATATGCTGAAGGCCTACCATGAACGCCCGGAGTCGGTGGACGCCATATGCGTGCCGGCTACCGAGGAGACGGAACCATTTCCTTTGGTAGAACTCCCTGGGATAGCCAAGCAGCCTTCTGGGGTGGATCAGGTGCAGCTGGGGGAGGAGTTAGGGCCTGAAAAGCAGGCGCAGGCGCGGCAGTTGCTCGACGACTACCCGGGGGTTTTCTCGGCTCTCCCGGGATACACGGACCAGGCCGTTCATCAGGTGGACACGCCCGGTCAGAGACCCCTTCGGCAACCTGCATACCGGCTCCCGGAAGCGGTCCGCGAGTCCATGCGGGCCGAGATCCGGGAGATGCTGGAGCTGGGGGTCATTGAACCGTCAGCCAGTCCATGGGCGTCGCCCATGGTCCTGGTGCCCAAGAAAGACGGCACCACCAGGTTTTGCGTCGACTATCGGTGGATAAACGACTGTACCATTACAGACGCTTATCCCATGCCCCGAGTCGACGAGTTGCTAGATCAGATCGCCCGGGGTCATTTTCTGACCACGGTCGATCTGTGCAAGGGGTACTGGCAGATTCCCCTTGCCGAGGAGGCGACCCCGAAGTCGGCCTTCATCACCCCGTTCGGCTTGTACCAATTTCGAGTCATGCCGTTCGGGATGAAGAACGCCCCTGCTACCTTCCAGCGGTTAATCGATCGCCTCCTCGATGGCCTCCAGGGGTTCGCTTGCGCATACCTGGATGACATAGCCATCTATAGCCAGACCTGGGAGGAACACCTGGACCATGTAGGGACCGTCTTGGGCCGGATTAGGGACGCCAACCTGACCTTGAAGCCTGAGAAATGTAAAGTGGGAATGGCCGAAGTACAGTATCTGGGCCACCGGGTGGGGTGCGGGATACAATGGCCAGAGCCCGCCAAGATAGAAGCCATTCTAGACTGGCCCACCCCTGTGACCAAGACCCAGGTCCTCGCCTTCCTGGGCACCGCGGGGTACTACAGGAAGTTCGTACCCCACTACAGTGACCTGGCCAAACCCCTGACTGACTTGACGAAGAAACCCCTTTCCCGCCAAGTCCTGTGGTCCCCAGAGTGCGAACAGGCCTTCCAGCAACTGAAGGCCGCCCTGACCCAAGCTCCCCTGCTAGCAGCTCCCAACTATAACAAACGTTTTGTTGTCCATACAGACGCGTCAATGTTCGGACTGGGAGCTGTCCTAAGTCAAGTGGGGGACGACGGGGGGGATCATCCGGTGGCGTTCATCAGCCGGGAGCTGTTGCCACGGGAGGTGGGGTATGCTGCGGTGGAGAAGGAGTGTCTGGCCTTGGTCTGGGCCCTACGGAAGCTCCAACCCTATGTCTACGGTCGGTCCTTCACCGTGATGACTGACCATAACCCCTTGGTGTGGCTCAACCGAGTGGCGGGGGAAAATGGTCGCCTGTTGCGGTTGAGCCTGGCTCTCCAACCCTTTAACTTTACCATTCAATACCGGCCCGGGTCGCAAAACGGTAACGCAGATGGGTTATCGCGGCAGTCGGCCCGGGAACCAGGGGATTGGGGAGCCCCGACTACCCCGGTACGACCCGTTGGGGTCCAACCGGGTGCGTCGGACATTGGGGAGGGGGAGGAGTGTCACGGAATGGCCCAACACCCTCAGCCAGGGGCGGTTCATGGGGACGGGGTTCTGCACATAGACTGTTAGGTGCCGTTGCACCCACGGAGTTCCGTTTATATTTTAATTAGATGTGGTTCTGTGTGTGGTGTAATAAAGGTGTCCCCATTTGAGTATTGTGAAATGTATGTAAATTCCTTTGTGTGTGCCTTGCCCGTCGCCATTTTCCATCGCCTCGTGGATCCGGTCAGAATGATCGGATCGGAAAATGGCCGATTCGGACCATCCGGTCGAATCGCAAAATGGTCGATTCGGACCATCCGGTCCGAATCGGCAACTCCCCGATTCGTGACCGCCAATACAAATCGGGGCCCGGGTGCCTCCTGCCAGCGAGGGCCAATGGGACTTGTGTGGGCGGGCAGGGATTCCCATTGTTATGATACTGTGGTAAAGTTTATAAATGTATGTGATATGGAAAAATAAAGCAGATTTACTAGTGCATTCAGCTTCGCCTGGTGACTTTTATTATCGGCCGTATTTTCTGAGATCCCGCGCGGTCTCAGAGTGCGGCATCCAGCGAAGATCCGAAACGAACACCCTGTGCCTGCATCCCGCATCAGGACAGAGGTGCAGCATATGGTCATCGGTCTTAAGAATATTCGACCGAGGTGCCGCGATCCGATCCGAAGGCGCGGCCCATCTACCGCGCTTCGGTATATCGAGCGGCAAGTGAAATCCGAATATTCCCCGACTGGTCCACGTAAGATCCGAATATTCATCCGGGGAAGATCCGATCCCCGTATCCGTACGCCCGCACCGCAGACGCTCCCACACACACACAAGGTCAGTGAACCAGCTGCTCGAGACGCTGAGTGCCGTGTTGCTCAGTGGTCGGGCTGGTTCCACGCAGGGGTCCCCGTCACCGCCCGCTAACCCTTCCCCAGGGTCACTCCAGGCCGCACGAGACGCCGAGTGCCGCGCCACTCGGTAGTCGGGCAGCGGTAAGCGCTGGGGGCACGCAGATAAGAGCGCACCCGCAGGCGGACAACACCCATTCCGTCATAGAACGCAAGCAATGATTTGCCAGCAGCGACTATATGGCAGGCCCATAAGGCGGTTTTGAGAGGACATTGTATAAAACGGGCATCTCATTTTAAGAAATCTAGGGAGGCCGCTCGTCTTCTCCTTTTACGAAAACTTGACTCTCTATACCGGTCACACAAACTGTCCCCCTCAGACATCACTGCTCGTTTATTAAGTGAGACCCACGACGAACTGCACACGCTCGACAGACAAACACATTTTTCCCACCTGCAACGTCTTAAGGCTAGATTCTACGCCTATGGTAATAAACCTGGCAGACTATTGGCGCGATGATTGCTCACACTCCAACCACGACACCGCATAGACAAGCTTTACACCGCTAGCCACTCCGTAATACATAAACCCACCGATTATTGCTGAAGAGTTTGCAGCCTACTATTCCTCTCTTTACAACTTAGGCAACAAAGAGACTGTCTTACAACCTTCACTCACAGATATAGATAATTACCTATCACACATTAATCTTCCCACCCTGACTAGAGCACAAATAGACTTATTATCACAGCCATTTTCTCTAGACTATGTCACGAGAGTCATCTCCTCACTATCTAATGGCAAAGCTCCTGGCTCAGATGGCTGCTATTACAAATCATTCTCGTCTACTCTGGTGCCTCACTTACTTAGAGTATTTGAAGGGGCCTCCTTGGAAGGCTCGTTTCCTAGGAAAATGCTACAAGCCACTGTTGTGGACAAGAATGTATATCTGTATATTTATATTCTTGTCCCTAGAAAAAGGCCTAGAAAAATGCTCATTTAGGTTAATGTTTGCTATTGCTTTAAGACGGAAATTAATATAACTATCGTTGCAGATAAAAATCAGAATGTATCTTGCGTAATTTCGCCATCTCTACAAAAATGAGGAACCGCACGCAGGTGGCCCTCTGCAAAATTAACCACAAGTAGGAAGAAGGACAAATGTTCTATACTTCGCATCCTGTTATAAGAACATGTTCCAGACATCACATCATCCAGGACGTAGAAGAACATCGCTGATTTTGCAAATGTCGAAATGATACTTTGACCTTTGAAATAGCTGATATTTGATTTTCATTTAATTAATAAATAAACTGTATATCCGCAATTTTATGCTGAAGTCAATCAAAATGTTAAGTTGCCTCCCATCAGCTTACGTATAAACGTACTATAAAATGTATCGTACGGATTAAACAGATTCAGAGGAATCATTGGCTTTGACCAGAGAAGCTACATAGACTTTCATTGTCTGTGTGATTTCTTTATGCGCGCATATATCTGATTTCTCCACTGAATTAGAACAGAGACTGGCATTCGAGGAAGGACTTTTATTGTCCACTTCCCCACGATCATTACCCTTCCTAAACCGGGTAAACCCCCGACCTCCTGTCCTAACTTTCGCCCTATTTCATTATTGAACACGGATATTAAGATCTATGCCAAACTGCTAGCTACACGACTAAACGACATCCTCCCTACTCTCATTCACAGGGACCAAGTGGGATTTATTAAGGGGAGACAGGGGACTGAAAACTCGAAGAAATTGCTAGCCTTACTGGAATACCAAGCTACACACGATGTCCCCTGCCTCTGGCTTTCCCTAGACGCGGAGAAAGCGTTTCATTGGGGATTTATGAAACGCTTTCTCGGTAAATTTGGTTTCTTAAATGAACATGTAAAGTCTATCATGGCACTGTATGCACAACTCTCTGCTAAAGTATTGAACACTTCCTCTCGGGGCGTTTGATATAACGAATGGCACATGCCAGGGCTGCCCCCTATCCACTTTTATATGCTTTAATACTAGAACCCCTGGCCCAAGACATAAGACAAGATGATCACATATGTGGTGTGCAAGTCGGCCCCAAGACGTTTAAACGAAATCTTTTTGCTGACGACATACTTCTGACACGTACTAATCCTGTATCCTCTTTGCCCCCATTACACACTGCCTTGAGAGACTATAGCTTAGTCTCCAACCACTCCATCAATATGCCTAAAACTCAAGCAATTGCCTTAGGTGTCACCTCGGAAGACTTACAGTCTATAAATGCTCAGTACTCCTTTGTTTGGAAGGAACAGGATATCAAATACTTAGGGGTCATGATTCCCAATCGGCTTGAACGTGTCATGTCATCAAATCATACCAAGGTCTTCACTGAAGTGAGGTCGCTCTTACAGAAGTGGAGGAGAGTGAAATTGTCTTGGCTGGGCAGAGCGGCAGCTGTTAGAATGACAATATTACCTAAACTACTATGTTTTTCGAATGTTACCAATTTCTATACCCCGCTCCCTTCTTAATTTGGTACAATGGGATATCACCTCATTTATATGGAATGGGAAGTGCCCACGTATCCCACTTAAAGTCCTCACCTCTACTCCAGAAAACGGGGGCCTTAAAGTTCCCCAGATACTCACTTATTATAGAGCTGCCATCATAGCCTTCGTAAGCGAATCCGTCAATGTCAACAGTCCACAATGGACATACATACAGTCGGCATTGATACCTGCCACTTCTTTTACATACTTACTCTTTACACCAACTAAATCCAGACCACCCCTCCCATTGGCCCTTCAGATAACTAAATGGTACTTTTATATGTGGGACCGTCATGTTCGTAATTTGACCTCACTCTACCCCCTATCATTAGCCACACCGGTATCTGCCCTTGTTTATGTACTCCCCCTTTTTAACCCTAAACCCTGGAATCAGAACGGAGTTACACACATGTTTCAGTTCTTTCAGGCTTCTTCTCTTCTCCCAACTGCAGGTTAAATATGGGATACCTTCTTCGGCATTTCTTTCGTTTCTCCAATTGAAATCCTATATGGGAAAGTTAGGAATAATGGGATTACCCCTAGAAAGACCTCCCATACTCTCACCCCTTGAAACTTTTGCTACCTATCCCTCGCAAACCACCAAACTCCTTTCCCTTTGTTATAGATCACTGCTAGCCACCACCGACTCTCCTAGATGGTCATTTCAGAAGGCTTGGGAAACCGAACTTAATGTGTCCCTCACAGCAAAACAGTGGACTCATATTTCTGTTTGACAAAGGGGCATCCCGGTGCGTCTCCCTTTTTGAAACCAGACGCAAAGTGCTGTACAGATGGTACTTAGTACCCGTCAGAGAATGCCACTTTAATAAACATATCACTGATAAGTGTTGGAGATGCCTCAATACTCGGGGCTCTATGCTACATGTTTGGTGGACCTGCCCTGTTCTTCTACCTTTTTGGTTTATGGTGGCGAAATTTGTGGATGAAGTTCTGGGCACTCCGGAACACTACATCCTGGGAGCCCTCCCCGATGCGGTGAGAAAACTATCACGCCAACGTAAACTATTTTGTATTATTGTGTCCTGCTGTTTTCTACTCATAGCTAGACTCTGGAAACAAACCACACCCCCTACCCTCCCTGCGCTGATTAAGATGATCTCTGACCTGTGCCGTCACACAATAATCCCTCTGAGGATATGAATCTGGTACAGGCGTCAGTGCACCCAAATATTGTGCCTTTGGTGGCAGCAAGTGCCTTCACACCGTAAGTAACCCCTCTGTGGTATTGTGGAAGATTGCAGTGGTGGAGGTTTTGTGAATTCAGAAGAGATCCCTGATCTATTCAGTTACATCAGGTTCAGGGGATTGATAGCTGCTCATCCAGGACTGATTCATTTTTATAAATGTCAGCCGGTCTACAGAGTCGGTGGACAGACGCACGCTTTTGTCTGTGACAAAACCTCCAGCGGCACTGAACATCCTATCAGAAAGCACGCTAGATGAAGGGCAACCTAGTAGCTGCATAGCATATTGGCTAAGTGTGACGGAACTGTTCTCTTCCGTCTGTCCTGGCTCTCCAGACACCTCTTCGTTGCGGTCAGCCCGGCTACTGGGAGCGCTGTCCTCAGCGCCTCAAGCAGCTTGACCCGCCTGCTTCTGATTCTCTGCCCTGGAGCCGTTAGGAATTTCCAGAGGGCTGCTCTCTGCCTTCTGAGGTTGAGTGTGGAGTGTAGCGTAGTTTGAAATAAAACACCAGACGCGGCTGTATGTTTTAAAACCGGATTCTCTCTCTCTCTCTGAGCTCTGAGAGTTCTGATCTTTAATGAACAAAACGCCACCATTTATGCTGAAATCCAACAGTCATAATTTGCATAAATGACGCACCTTGTCCTACCAATATGCTAATTACATTATGTCAGATATTTACAATAAACATTCTTTACATTCTTTAGCCTTTAGCTCACACAACATTTGCATAACCTATTGTTCTAACACATCAGATTAAAGACAAACACTATCACAGACTTCTTGAATCAAATATGCAGCCAGATAAGGGGAAAAGTCCTGTTGCATAAATTACACAGCAGTAAAGCTTGTTTACTGGCTATACAAAAACACATTTACCTACAGGAATATAAGTATATTTAAAACTAAAGCTACGACATTTTACACTAAACTAATTTAAACTAAAACCAAACACTGTAAAATATATTTAAAATCACACGATACAATTGAGCATAAAGTCTCTTGGGGTTTGAAGCATGGGGCATTACGTCAGCTCCATGACACTAAGTTCTGGCCAGTGATCCAATCTCAACACCCAGTAAATCAGAGGATCATCTGCTGGAAAGGTATCCAGGTCTGCCCTCGCCCCTAGGTAGTCCTGCACCATATGGTGAAGACACTGGCAATGGCCACCTACATTTGACGTCCCTGGGCGTTGTGGACTAAAAAAATTAAAAACAGGCATCAATCAAGCAGCCCCGGCCTTCACCGCTCTTCCTCTGATCATCCGCAGCCTCAGAAGCACCTGTGTCATCACTTGGTAACCTACCAGTGCCTGTAAAGGTGTTACACAAGTGTCGCTTTGAGCGTCCTCAAGTTTTTTCATCCTGTGCTCCCTCTGTGTGGGCAGGATGAGCTCTGCAACTTTACCCTTGTAACGTGGATCAAGAAGGCTTGACAACCAGTAATGATCCTTTTCCTTGATAGCACGAATCATGGAGTCCTTTAGCAGGCTTTTCAGGATAAGGGAGGTGGCAGCGTAGGTTGGAGGTGGCATTAGCTTCCGTGTCTTCCTGGTCAATGAGAATGACCCCATCGTGCACTTCCTCCTCCCAGCCACGTACTAGTCCTTGGGTTTCTGGGCACACAAAACCCTCCCTTGAGGAATCCCCACCTTCAACGCCCCCACTACTTTAATATTCCTCCTCCTCCTCATCCTCCTCCTGTCTGATCTGAGGACCTGCAGGAATGCTGTCTGTGGAAAGACTGGGGCCTTGAGAGCTAGGGAAGGCCTCCTCTTCCTCCCGCTGCTCTGCCTCTAGTGCCACATCTATAATTCACCACAGAGTGCGCTCCAGCAGGAACACTAAAGAAATTGTGTCACTGATGCATGCACTGTCCCTGCTCACCATCCTTGTTGCCTCCTCAAATGGTGACAGTACAGTGCATGCATCCTTGATCATCAGCCACTGCGGGGGAGGAAAAACCAAGTTGACCTGAACCTGTCCTTGTGCCATACACACACAGGTACTCATTGATGGCCCTCTGCTACTTGTGCAAACGCTGCAGCATTGCTAATGTAGAGTTCCACCTGGTGGACATGTCACAGATTAGACGGTTTGTGGGAAGGTGGAATTCTCTTTGAATTTCTGCCAGGCAAACACTTGCTGGGAATGACCATCTGAAGTGGCTGCAGACTTTTCTGGCATGGCTGAGAAGCTCTGTCAGCCCTGGGTACCTGGTTTGGAAATGCTGTACCACCAGATTTAGGACATGTGCTAGGTATGGTACATGCGTCAATTTACCCTGGCGTAGGGCGGAAAGAAGGTTGCTGCCATTATCACAGACCATTCCCAGCTGAAGCTGGTGTGGTGTTAACCATCTCTGCACCTGCCCCTGCAGAGCTGACAGAATTTCTGGGACGGTGTGGCTCTCTGTCCCCTAAACAAACCAGCTCAAGCACAGTATGGCATCTTTTTGCTTGAGCCATTGCGTAGCCCCTGTCAGGCATCGGTTTAACTGCCACTTCACCAGAGACAGAAGGAGGAAGAGGGAGAGGTGGTGGTGGAGCAGACAGACCTCATACAAGCAGCTTTCTGGAGGCGTGGTGGATGAACAAGCTCCAGCACAGAACCCCTTCCTGGATCCCTCCCAGCTGCAATCAGAGTTACCCAGTGTGCATAAAAAGGAAATGTAACGGCCCTGTCCATGCTTGCTGGACCACGTGTCTAAAGTCATGTGCACCTTGCTGCTGACTGCCTTTCCCAATGACTCCATAACATTGTGTTCCACGTGCTGGTATAGTGCTGGAATGGCCTTCTGTGAAAAGAAATGGCATTTTGGAACCTGCCAGTGTGGTATAGCACATTCAGCAAATTCATGGAAGGAAGCAGAGTCCACCAGCTGGAAAGGCAGCAGCTGTAATGCGAGTAATTTTGCTAAGCTGGCATTTAGACGCTGTGCTTGGGGGATGGTTAGTGTGACGGAACTGTTCTCTTCCATCTGTCCTGGCTCTCCAGACACCCCTTCGTTGCAGTCAGCCCGGCTACTGGGAGCGCTGTCCTCAGCGCCTCGAGCAGCTTGACCCATCTGCTTCTGATTCTCTGCCCTGTAGCCGTTAGGAATTTCCAGAGGGCCGCTCAGTGCCTTCTGGGGGTGATAGTGGGTACCCTGAATGAGACACCAGACGAGCTGTATGTACCCACAGGATTCTCTGACTTTTAATGAACAAAAACGCCACCAATTATGCTGAAATCCAACAGTCATAATTTGCATAAATGACGCACCTCGTCCTACCAATATGCTAATTACATTATGTCAGGTATTTACAATAAACATTCTTTACATTCTTTAGCTCACACAACTTTTGCATAACCTATTGTTCTAACACAACAGATTAAAGACAAACACTATCACAGATTTCTTGAATTAAACATGCAGCCAGATAAGGGTAAAAGCCCTGTTGCATAAATTACACAGCAGTAAAGCTTGTTTACTGGCTATACAGAAACACATTTACCTACAGGAATAGAAGTATATTTAAAACTAAAGTTACGCCATTTTACACCTAATTTAAACTAAAACCAAACACTGTAAAATATATTTAAAGTCACACGATACAATTGAACATAAAGTCTCTTGGGGTTTGAAGCATGGAGCATTACGCCAGCTCCATGACAGTTAGGACTATATTTGTTCTTATGCTGCAGCAGCTGGGGCAACGTAATCTGACTGCGTAAATCTTCAGCTGATGGGATGCTGTCACATTGTGAGGAAGGACCTGGTAAACCCATTACAGTAGCATCATTTCTGTCAGTGGAGGTTGTAGCAGGCAATGACATGGCAGGACATATAGTGGGGGTAGAGACAGATGAGGAGGAGAAGGACCTATGCAAAGTGCTGTGCCAAGGGGATGCGTGTCAGATGGTCATATGTCGCCTCAAGCACATGGTACCCAAGCGTCCGGTGTCTTTCCCACTCTTGATCCTCATCTGACATAGATTACAAATAGGGATGAGCTGTTAGGTTCGATCAGTTTGGAATTCGATTCGAACCTTGGCCGTTCGCAAGTTCGCGAACTTCGGACTTTTTGGCGTGTTCGGTTCGAGTTTGCAAAAAAAAAATTGTAAGTATAAAAAATGCTTAAAAGAATACTAAAAAAAATCTAGAAATAAAGAGACTCTTTACTGCAGAATAATATAAGCAACGGTTTATTAGATATTGAATTAAAAACTAATGTCTAGGTGCAAAGATTCTCACCTCTAAATGACCTGTGTTCTCAAACGGTAAACAGGTGTTTTTAGTCTGGTCTAATGAATTTGATACATTACTGAGGGTGTGGTGTCTGCTTCTGAGAAGTGTTAATTTCTCTACTAAATCTTCCTTTAATATGCTGCATTTCACTGCTGTGTTACTCAGCTCATTTTTACCGCTTTCGCTCATCATGTTTAAATGTGATTTGAAGCCACATTTTATTAAATAACCCAGACATATTAGATATCGTTCTTTCCGCAGATTCATAATATATAATTTTTATATGTATACCTCATGTCCTGCCTGTATATTATGATAAAAAAATGCAATAAAAATTGAATTTTTAATCATCTGCAGTGTGTAAAGTGTTTTTTTTTTCACATTTTAGCACATGAGCGTTTGCGGTTATGTTTTGTATGGGGTGCGCTTGTACAAAAATTTGAAATGGGGACTTGTTACATTTTGTGGGGGAATTACTTGATTTATAGCAAACGTACCCCATAGAAAAAAATCATTAGTGCAGCATCATTGTTCACATTATAATTGAAATGTGAACAATATTGCTGTATTAATAAAAATAACACAAAAAAAAATACAGGTTTTTTTTTTTTTTTACTTTATACCTGGTCATGTTTGGTATCATTCGAAAGGCTATGCTCAGGCCTTTCGATTGACACCCTCCATGACCCCCTAGCTGCCTGGAGATATCAGGGTTCAAATGAACCCCCTATCTCCACCAGGGGATTCCGGGCAGCTAGGGGTTCCCCGGCTATCTAACGTCATCACGCTATGCGTGAGGACGTCAGGCAGTGAGGGGGGGACCCGGGGGTGGAGCCACCATCCAAGATGGCGGCCCCCACCAGAGCTAGGCCGCACTTCGGTGCCGCAAGGCATCTCTATACACAGCCCCATCAGCATCTCTATATGAAAGAGGAATGGGCTGGTGAAAAATAGTTTGTATTAAAAGATTATGTAACTGATACAACTTAATAAAGTTCACAAGGGGTTAATCTGAGCCGTGTGCAAAGCTCATGTGCTGAGTGCAAAAGAAGTTTGTCCAGTTGTCCAGCAAGCAAGACCCCCGACTGCATGAGCCGATACCATGATTCCTGAATAGATTCGAGGGAACGGCCGCTAATGAGATTCTGGTCTTTTGTTATCTGTTATCTGTAAATCTATACCACCAACGTGAAAGGTTTCACTCGTTATCGGGTCAATAAAATGTATATGCAAAAGTGCATCGGTACTCAGTGCTTGTCGTCCTGCTATGATGCCACTGAGTCTCGGTGAATAAATCCTGACTTCCTGAAGAATCGCTGTCTGGGTATTATTTCTCCACCGCGGCACGAAATCCCTAATAATCTGATTCCTATTTCATATACACAGCCTCATAGCATCTCTATACACAACCTCACAGCATCTCTATACACAGCCTCACAGCATCTCTATACACAACCCCATCAGCATCTCTATACACAAACAGCATCTCTATACACAACCCCATCAGCATCTCTATACACAACCCCATCAGCATCCCCATGAAAGGCACAATATTTGGCTGCACTGACGCCTATGTCAAATTTATATCATTTTAATTTTTTGAACCGCAGGGTCCAACCCTGCATTCTTTCACAATACCACAAAAGGGTTACGGTGTGAAGGCACTTGCTGCCATGAAAGGCACAATATTTGGCTGCACTGACGCCTTTACCAGATTCATATCTTTTTAATATAGGACCGTATGGTCCACCCCTGCACTCTTCCACAATACTACAGAGGGGTTACTGTATGAATGCACTTGCTGGCCTAGCACCAAAAGCACAATATCTGGGTGCACTGATGCCTTTACCAGATTCATATCTTTTTAATATAGGACCACATGCAGGGCCGGCGTGGCCGCTGGGCGAGCTAGGCGGCCGCCCAGAGTGCAGCCCGCCTAGGGCACAGCGCCGGGCCCGAAAAAACTATTGTGTGTGTCCCGCCATCCGCCGCAGGCCGCGGACCGTGCGAGTGCGACTAACACGCGTGATGCATCATGCACCCAAGCTCCGCCTCCGCACGCATCACGTCAGCGGCTGACGTGGCGCTGCCGCCTGCACGTGTTGGGGCTGGCGGCAGCACGCCCGCCCCGACGTCAGGCCCCGCAGGAGGAGGCGGAGGCTAATCGAGTCTGAGTTGCGTCGGAGGAGTGAGACAGACAAAGGAAGCTGCTCTGTCTCCTTGGCTCCTGGAGTCCTGGTGCGCCTGCCTGGCTGTCACTGACTGGGTCGACTGTCTGAGTGACATCATCTTCAAGTCGACGACAAGTTACATTCGAGCAGCAGGTATGGGGGCACGCAATTTCAAATTGGCAATATGTTATATATATAAAAATATGTATTCAACAACAGCATGATGCATCTGTGTGAGCTGGCACTCAGGCCCTGCCCGGGGCAATATATATACGCATGATGGCGCATCTGTGACGGTCTGTGAGCATGATGTGGGCTAGCCTGGGCAATATATATATATGCATGATGTGAGCTAGCCTGGGCAATATATATATATACGAATGATGTGGGCTGGCCTGGGCAATATATATATACGCATGATGTGAGCTAGCATGGGCCTTGGTAATATATATATACACATGATGTGGGCTGGCCTGGGCAATATATATATACGCATGATGTGGGCTGGCCTGGGCAAAATATAATATACGCATGATATGAGCTGGCATGGGCCTGGGCAATATATATACGCATGATGTGGGCTGGCCTGGGCAATATATATACTCATGATGTGAGCTGGCCTGGGCCTGGGAAATATATATACGCATGATGTGAGCTGGCCTGGGCAATATATAAATACGCATGATGTGAGCTTGCCTGGGCAATATATATATATATATATATACGCATGATGTGGGCTGGCCTGGGAAATGTATATATATATGCATGATGTGGGCTGGCCTGGGCTATAAATATATACATGCATGATGTGGGCTGGCCTGGGCAATATATATATATATATGCATGATGTGGGCTGGCCTGGGCAATATATATATACGCATGATGTGGGCTGGCCTGGGCAATATATATATACACATGATGTGAGCTGGCCTGGGCAATATATATATACGCATGATGTGAGCTGTCCTGTGCAATATATATACGCATGATGTGAGCTGGCATGGGCAATATATATACACATGATGTGAGCTGGCCTGGGCAATATATATATATATACGCATGATGTGGGCTGGCCTGGGCAATATATATATACACATGATGTGGGCTGGCCTGGGCAATATATATACGCATGATGTGGGCTGGCCTGGGCAATATATATACGTATGATGTGAGCTGGCCTGGGCCTGGGCAATATATATACGCTGTGACGGAATGGGTGTTGTCCACCTGCGGGTGTGCTCCTATCTGCTCCTCCCACTGCGCTCACCGCCGACCCGACTACCGAATGGCACGGCACTTGGCGTCTCGAGCGGCCTGGAGTGACCCTGGGGAAGGGTTGGCAGCTTTAGCGAGGGACCCCTGTATGAGACCAGCCCGACCACCGAGCGTCACGGCACTCGGCATCTCGAGCAGCTGATCTACTGACCTCGGGAAAGATGAGACCGTCTGCTGAGTTAACTGCTCTGGTGGGAAACGTTTCGTCCGTGGTTCACTCGTTCGGACGGGAAACGTTTTGGATGGGCCACGTTTCGATGGGTCGATGCGTGTGGGAAGCGCCGCGTCGGGGCTTCGGATCGAGCCGCAGAGTCGAAGCGGGTACGATTGTTCGGGGGATAGATGCGCGGAAGCGGCACCGCAATTCCGATTCGGAGATACGGAATTATCGTGGATGCGGCGGTTCACTGTTCCGATGCGCGGGACGGCGCCACAGCGGTCGAAGAGTCGTACCTCGTGGGTGATGCGCACAGAGACAGCGAGGAGCCTCGTGTGGCGAAGGATCAGAAAAGACACCAGGCGAAGCTGAATGCACAGGTTGAACTGAACTTTACTGGGAACTTCACATATCTTTATCAACAATCATACATAGACAAGACAATGGAATCCCTGCCCGCCCCCATGATCTCATTGGCCCTTTCTCGAGTTGGAGTGCCTTGGTCCCGATTCGTATTGGTTGATTCGTAACCGGACGTTCCGAATCGGCCATTTTTCGATTCGGCCAATTCGACCGGATGTTCCGAATCGGCCATTTTACGATTCGGCCACTCCGACCGGATCCACGAGGCGATGGCAAATGGCGACGGGCAAAACATACAATGGGTGTCTTACATACTCTACACAGTTATACATACAGGGGACACTTATTACATCACACAATAACAACCACATCTAATAAAGTAATCAAGGTGTTCCTATGGTGCAACGGCACTTAGGAGTCCATAGTAACCCCAACGTCATCAAAGCTGTCCCTGGCTGAGGGTCCTGGGGTTTGCGGCCGAGCCTCTTGGGGCATTCCGTGACATACGCATGATGTGGGTTGGCCTGGGCAATATATATATATACGCATGATGTGGGCTGGCCTGGGCCTGGGCAATATATATACGTATGATGTGAGCTGGCCTGGGCCTGGGCAATATATATACGCATGATGTGGGTTGGCCTGGGCAATATATATATACGCATGATGTGAGCTGGCCTGGGCCTGGGCAATATATATATGCATGATGTGAGCTGGCCTGGGCCTGGGCAATATATATATGCATGATGTGGGCTGGCCTGGGCAATATATATATATGCATGATGTGAGCAATATATATACTCATGATGTGAGCTGGCGTGGGCAATATATATATGCATGAGGTGAGCTGGCCCGAGCCTGGGCAATATATATATGCATGATGTGGGCTGGCCTGGGCTTGGGCAATATATATACGCATGATGTGAGATGGCCTGGGCAATATATATATGCATGATGTTGGCTGGCCTGGGCAATATATATATACGCATGATGTGAGCTGGCCTGGGCAATATATATACGCATGATGTTGGCTGGCCTGGGAAATATATATATATACACATGATGTGAGCTGGCCTGGGCAATATATATATATATACCAGGCCTCAAAATTTCAAGTCCCAAGTTACTAGCCAGGCCTTAAGAGTTACTCGCCACTAGTTGCCCCACCTAACTCCTATACAGCCATGCCTCTGCATTCCCACTCGCCT
The DNA here is from genome assembly GCA_009667805.1 of Leptobrachium leishanense. Taxonomy (NCBI): domain Eukaryota; kingdom Metazoa; phylum Chordata; class Amphibia; order Anura; family Megophryidae; genus Leptobrachium; species Leptobrachium leishanense. The sequence goes on along the minus strand of CM019063.1, from coordinate 178,955,335 downwards.
CATGTAATTTCCACTCGCCAAATGCGAGCAGGCGAGTGGAAATTTTGAGGCCTGATATATACGATAGCAGAGTTCCTGGATGTGTGCTTTGAGACAACAACGCTCTGCACCTGAGAAACTCTGACATCTGATGCCTTGGACTGGCTAATGCTACGGTTGCTCATAGAGGACGTTGTGCCTCGTGTTTTTTGTGCCTCCTCCTCCTCACTTGACTCCTCTGTTCAATCAGGCACCCAGGTGGAGTCAGTGACCTCATCATCATTGTCATCACCCCTATCTCCTCGTCACTGGAGCCAACTTGGCAGTATGCTGCAGCTGGTGGGGCAACATGATTGCCAGTTATTTCTGTGTCATCACTGGCACCCCCTTCCTCTAGGTTGATTATACTCCCTTCCTCAACCTCAGAGATTGAATCAGAGCACTGTAGTTGCTGCGCATCCTCAAGCAGCATGTCACTGTCATTGTAGTCAAACAATTCAGCGGACTCCTCCGTGTCATAGTGAGGCTACGGCAGGAGTAGCTGTGGACATGGAGGCTGCATTAGATGCTTTGGCAGCTGAGGTGGACTGTAAACCACTACAAGCCTGGCTGGCAGAGGACTCGGAGGATGAGGATGGCCTGGTTAGCCAATCCACCAAATCCTCTGTATGTTGCTGCTGCTTAAGACGGCCAGCACCAGTTAGAAAGGACAAGCGTGCCCCTGCAGAGGATGCACCACGTTCACGATGACCAGAGGCACAGCCTCCCGACACAGAGGCTGCTTGCCCTCTTATCGGTGTCTGGGAGCGTCTGCCTGTCCTTTTTCGTCTTTCTGACATGGTGAGTTATATATAGACTAGGTGTAAAGCCTGCCCAGAGGGCAGTCTATTGGTAAGTGTGGTGCATTGTGCTTGGTTCTGTGCTCTGTGCCGTTTATTCTGTTGTGCTCGGCTCTGTGGCGTTTTTATTGTGCTCGGCTCTGTGGCGTTTATTCTGTTTTGCGTTTATACTGCCCCTGCTCATGGATATATGCCCCAACACGTGGATACTGCCCCAACACGTGGATACTGCCCCAGCTCGTGGATACTGCCCCAGCACGTGGATACTGCCCCAGCACGTGGATACTGCCCCAGCTTGTGGATACTGCCCCAGCACGTGGATACTGCCCCAGCTCGTGGATACTGCCCCAGCTCGTGGATATTGCCCCAGCATGTGGATACTGCCCCAGCACGTGGATATTGCCCCAGCACGTGGATATTGCCCCAGCACGTGGATGGATACTGCCCCAGCACGTGGATACTGCCCCAGCACGTGGATATTGGCCCAGCTCGTGGATATTGCCCCAGCTCGTGGATATTGCCCCAGCACGTGGATATTGCCCCAGCACGTGGATACTGCCCCAGCACGTGGATACTGCCCCAGCACATGGATATTGCCCCAGCACGTGGATATTGCCCCAGCACGTGGATGGATACTGCCCAGCACGTGGATATTGCCCCAGCACGTGGATGGATACTGCCCCAGCACGTGGATACTGCCCCAGCACGTGGATATTGCCCCAGCTCGTGGATACTGCCCCAGCACGTGGATACTGCCCCAGCTCGTGGATATTGCCCCAGCACGTGGATACTGCCCCAGCACGTGGATATTGGCCCAGCTCGTGGATATTGCCCCAGCACGTGGATACTGCCCCAGCACGTGGATACTGCCCCAGCACGTGGATATTGCCCCAGCACGTGGATGGATACTGCCCCAGCACGTGGATACTGCCCAGCACGTGGATACTGCCCCAGCACGTGGATATTGCCCCAGCACGTGGATACTGCCCCAGCACGTGGATACTGCCCCAGCACGTGGATACTGCCCCAGCTCGTGGATATTGCCCCAGCACGTGGATACTGCCCCAGCACGTGATACTGCCCCAGCTCGTGGATATTGCCCCAGCACGTGGATACTGCCCCAGCTCGTGATACTGCCCCAGCACGTGGATACTGCCCCAGCACGTGGAATATTGCCTAAGCTCGTGGATACTGCCCCAGCTCGTGGATATTGCCCCAGCACGTGGATACTGCCCCAGCACGTGGATACTGCCCAGCACGTGGATATTGCCCCAGCTCGTGGATATTGCCCCAGCACGTGGATACTGCCCCAGCACGTGGATACTGCCCCAGCACGTGGATATTGCCCCAGCACGTGGATATGCCCCAGCACGTGGATGGATACTGCCCCAGCACGTGGATATTGCCCCAGCACGTGGATGGATACTGCCCCACCACGTGGATATTGTCCCAGCTCGTGGATACTGCCCCAGCACGTGGATACTGCCCCAGCTCGTGGATATTGCCCAGCACGTGGATACTGCCCAGCACGTGGATACTGCCCCAGCTCGTGGATATTGCCCCAGGCCCCAGCTCGTGGATATTGCCCCAGCACGTGGATACTGCCCCAGCACGTGGATACTGCCCCAGCTCGTGGATACTGCCCCAGCTCGTGGATATTGCCCAGCACGTGGATACTGCCCCAGCACGTGGATACTGCCCCAGCACGTGGATATTGCCCCAGCTCGTGGATATTGCCCCAGCACGTGGATACTGCCCCAGCACGTGGATCTGCCCCAGACGTGGATATTGCCCAGCACGTGGATATTGCCCCAGCACGTGGATATACTGCCCCAGACGTGGATATTGCCCGATGTGTACCCCCCAAGCACGTGGATGGATACTGGCAGGAGTGGATGCACTGCCCCAGCACGTGGATACTGCCCAGCACGTGGATATTGCCCCAGCTCGTGGATACTGCCCCAGCACGTGGATACTGCCCAGCTCGTGGATATTGCCCCAGCACGTGGATACTGCCCCAGCACGTGGATATTGGCCCAGCTCGTGGATATTGCCCCAGCACGTGGATTTGCCCCAGCACGTGGATACTGCCCCAGCACGTGGATATTGCCCCAGCACGTGGATGGATACTGCCCCAGCACGTGGATACTGCCCCAGCACGTGGATATTGCCCCAGCTCGTGGATACTGCCCCAGCACGTGGATACTGCCCCAGCTCGTGGATATTGCCCCAGCACGTGGATACTGCCCCAGCACGTGGATACTGCCCCAGCTCGTGGATATTGCCCCAGCACGTGGATACTGCCCCAGCTCGTGGATACTGCCCCAGCACGTGGATACTGCCCCAGCACGTGGATACTGCCCCAGCACGTGGATATTGCCCCAGCTCGTGGATACTGCCCCAGCTCGTGGATATTGCCCCAGCACGTGGATACTGCCCCAGCACGTGGATACTGCCCCAGCACGTGGATATTGCCCCAGCTCGTGGATATTGCCCCAGCACGTGGATACTGCCCCAGCACGTGGATACTGCCCCAACACGTGGATATTGCCCAGCAGCACGTGGATATTGCCCCAGCACGTGGATGGATACTGCCCCAGCACGTGGATATTGCCCCAGCACGTGGATGGATACTGCCCCAGCACGTGGATACTGCCCCAGCACGTGGATATTGCCCCAGATCGTGGATACTGCCCCAGCACGTGGATACTGCCCCAGCTCGTGGATATTGCCCCAGCACGTGGATACTGCCCCAGCACGTGGATATTGGCCCAGCTCGTGGATATTGCCCCAGCACGTGGATACTGCCCCAGCACGTGGATACTGCCCAGCACGTGGATATTGCCCCAGCTCGTGGATATTGCCCCAGCACGTGGATACTGCCCCAGCACGTGGATACTGCCCAGCACGTGGATATTGCCCAGCACGTGGATACTGCCCCAGCACGTGGATACTGCCCCAGCACGTGGATATTGCCCCAGCACGTGGATACTGCCCCAGCACGTGGATACTGCCCCAGCTCGTGGATACTGCCCCAGCACGTGGATACTGCCCCAGCACGTGGATATTGCCCCAGCACGTGGATGGATACTGCCCAGCACGTGGATACTGCCCCAGCATGTGGATACTGCCCCAGCACGTGGATATTGCCCCAGCTCGTGGATACTGCCCCAGCACGTGGATACTGCCCCAGCTCGTGGATATTGCCCCAGCACGTGGATACTGCCCCAGCACGTGGATACTGCCCCAGCTCGTGGATATTGCCCCAGCACGTGGATACTGCCCCAGCTCGTGGATACTGCCCCAGCACGTGGATACTGCCCCAGCACGTGGATACTGCCCCAGCACGTGGATATTGCCCCAGCACGTGGATACTGCCCCAGCACGTGGATACTGCCCCAGCACGTGGATATTGCCCCAGCTCGTGGATATTGCCCCAGCACGTGGATACTGCCCCAGCACGTGGATACTGCCCCAGCACGTGGATATTGCCCCAGCACGTGGATATTGCCCCAGCACGTGGATGGATACTGCCCCAGCACGTGGATGGATACTGCCCCAGCACGTGGATATTGCCCCAGCACGTGGATGGATACTGCCCCAGCACGTGGATATTGCCCCAGCTCGTGGATACTGCCCCAGCACGTGGATACTGCCCAGCTCGTGGATATTGCCCCAGCACGTGGATACTGCCCCAGCAGCACGTGGATATTGGCCCAGCTCGTGGATATTGCCCCAGCACGTGGATATTGCCCCAGCACGTGGATACTGCCCCAGCACGTGGATATTGCCCCAGCACGTGGATGGATACTGCCCCAGCACGTGGATACTGCCCCAGCACGTGGATACTGCCCCAGCACGTGGATATTGCCCCAGCTCGTGGATACTGCCCCAGCACGTGGATACTGCCCCAGCTCGTGGATATTGCCCCAGCACGTGGATACTGCCCCAGCACGTGGATACTGCCCAGCTCGTGGATATTGCCCCAGCACGTGGATACTGCCCCAGCTCGTGGATACTGCCCCAGCACGTGGATACTGCCCCAGCACGTGGATACTGCCCCAGCACGTGGATATTGCCCCAGCTCGTGGATACTGCCCCAGCTCGTGGATATTGCCCCAGCACGTGGATACTGCCCAGCACGTGGATACTGCCCAGCACGTGGATATTGCCCCAGCTCGTGGATATTGCCCCAGCACGTGGATACTGCCCCAGCACGTGGATACTGCCCCAGCACGTGGATATTGCCCCAGCACGTGGATATTGCCCCAGCACGTGGATGGATACTGCCCCAGCACGTGGATACTGCCCAGCACATGGATATTGCCCCAGCTCGTGGATACTGCCCCAGCACGTGGATACTGCCCCAGCTCGTGGATATTGCCCCAGCACGTGGATACTGCCCCAGCACGTGGATATTGGCCAGCTCGTGGATATTGCCCCAGCACGTGGATACTGCCCCAGCACGTGGATACTGCCCCAGCACGTGGATATTGCCCCAGCTCGTGGATATTGCCCCAGCACGTGGATACTGCCCCAGCACGTGGATACTGCCCCAGCACGTGGATATTGCCCCAGCACGTGGATATTGCCCCAGCACGTGGATACTGCCCAGCACGTGGATACTGCCCCAGCACGTGGATATTGCCCCAGCACGTGGATACTGCCCCAGCACGTGGATACTGCCCCAGCTCGTGGATACTGCCCCAGCACGTGGATACTGCCCCAGCACGTGGATATTGCCCCAGCACGTGGATGGATACTGCCCCAGCACGTGGATATTGCCCCAGCACGTGGATGGATACTGCCCCAGCACGTGGATACTGCCCCAGCACGTGGATATTGGCCAGCTCGTGGATATTGCCCCAGCACGTGGATACTGCCCCAGCACGTGGATACTGCCCAGCACGTGGATATTGCCCCAGCACGTGAATGGATACTGCCCCAGCACGTGGATACTGCCCCAGCACGTGGATACTGCCCCAGCACGTGGATATTGCCCCAGCTCGTGGATACTGCCCCAGCACGTGGATACTGCCCCAGCTCGTGGATATTGCCCCAGCACGTGGATACTGCCCCAGCACGTGGATACTGCCCCAGCTCGTGGATATTGCCCCAGCACGTGGATACTGACCCAGCTCGTGGATACTGCCCCAGCTCGTGGATACTGCCCCAGCACGTGGATACTGCCCCAGCACGTGGATATTGCCCCAGCTCGTGGATATTGCCCAGCACGTGGATACTGCCCCAGCATGTGGATATTGCCCCAGCTCGTGGATATTGCCCCAGCACGTGGATACTGCCCCAGCACGTGGATATTGCCCCAGCACGTGGATATTGCCCCAGCACGTGGATGGATACTGCCCCAGCACGTGGATATTGCCCCAGCACGTGGATGGATACTGCCCCAGCACGTGGATATTGCCCCAGCTCGTGGATACTGCCCAGCACGTGGATACTGCCCCAGCTCGTGGATATTGCCCCAGCACGTGGATACTGCCCCAGCACGTGGATATTGGCCCAGCTCGTGGATACTGCCCCAGCACGTGGATACTGCCCCAGCACGTGGATATTGCCCAGCACGTGGATACTGCCCCAGCACGTGGATACTGCCCCAGCTCGTGGATACTGCCCCAGCACGTGGATACTGCCACAGCACACGTGGATACTGCCCCAGCACGTGGATATTGCCCCAGCACGTGGATACTGCCCCAGCACGTGGATACTGCCCCAGCTCGTGGATACTGCCCCAGCTCGTGGATATTGCCCCAGCACGTGGATACTGCCCCAGCTCGTGGATACTGCCCCAGCACGTGGATACTGCCCCAGCACGTGGTTACTGCCCCAGCACGTGGATACTGCCCCAGCTCGTGGATACTGCCCCAGCACGTGGATACTGCCCCAGCACGTGGATACTGCCCCAGCTCGTGGATATTGCCCCAGCACGTGGATATTGCCCCAGCACGTGGATATTGCCCCCCAGCTCATGGATATACTCACCTACATCGGCCCTCCAGCGATGGCGGTCCCGCTTCCAGCGTCCTCTCTCTCTCTCTCCGTTGGTCGCCGGGATGACGTCACGAAAGCCTTTGACCCCCGGGGTCAAAGGCTTTCGTGACGTCATACCGGCGACCAACGGAGAGAGAGAGAAGACGCTGGAAGCGGGACCGCCATCGCTGGAGGAGCTAAGGGCCGATGTAGGTGAGTATGTGTAGGCAACATCCCCCTACATTGGCCCGGAGCCTCAGCGGTGGCTGTCGCAGGCTGCTCGGCCGGCCTCCAGGCTTAGGCGAGCCCCCGGCTCGGCTGGGCCTGTAGGCCCAAGCCAAGCCGGGGGCTCGCCTGAGCCTGGAGGCCGGCCGAGCAGCCTGCGACAGCCGGAGGACAGTCACCGCTGGAGCTCAGGGCTAATGTAGGTGAGTATGTGCTCTCCACACCCACCCTGCTTACTCGGCCGGTATCCAAGCTTAGGCGAGCCCCCGGCTTGGGCCTAGAGGCCCAGCAGAGCCAGGGACTCGCCTGAGCATGGAGGCCGGTCGAGTTGCATGCTCGGCCGTCCTCCAGGCTCAGGCGAGTCCCTGGCTCGGCTGGGCCTCTAGGCCCAAGCCAAGCCGGGGGCTCGCCTAAGCTTGGATACCGGCCGAGCAAGCAGGGTGTGTGTGTGTAGAGCACATACTCACCTACATCGGCCTCGAGTCCTCCACCGGTTCCACACATACTCACCTACATCGGCCCTTAGCTCCTCCAGCAATGGCGGTCCCGCTTCCAGCGTCCTCTCTCTCTCCGTTGCTCGCCAGGATGACGTCACGAAAGCCTTTGACCCCCGGGGTCAAAGGCTTTCGTGACGTCATTCCGGCGAACAACGGAGAGAGAGGATGCTGCAAGCGGGACCGCCATCGCTGGAGGAGCTAAGGCCGATGTCGGTGAGTATGTGTTAGGCAACATCGGCGCTGAGCTCCAGCGGTGACCTCCTCCGGCTGTCGCTGGCTGCTCGGCGGGCCTCTAGGCTTAGGCGAGTCCCCGGCTCGGCTGGGCCTGTAGGCCAAACCAAGCCGGGGGCTCGCCTGAGCCTGGAGGTCCGCCGAGCAGCCAGCGGCAGCCGGAGGAGGTCTCCGCTGGAGCTCAGGGCCGATTTTGGGGTGTATTTTTTGGGAACTTCGGCCCCGATCCTCCAGCGGTGACCTTCTCTGGCTGCCGCTGGCTGCTCGGCGGGCCTCTAGGCTTAGGCGAGTCCCCGGCTCGCTGGCCTGTAGGCCCAAACCAAGCCGGGGGCTCGCCTGAGCCTGGAGGCCCGCCGAGCAGCCAGCGGCAGCCGGAGGAGGTCTCCGCTGGAGCTCAGGGCCGATTTTGGGGTGTATTTTTTGGGAACTTCGGCCCCGATCCTCCAGCGGTGACCTTCTCTGGCTGCCGCTGGCTGCTCGGCGGGCCTCTAGGCTTAGGCGAGTCCCCGGCTCGGCTGGGCCTGTAGGCCCAAACCAAGCCGGGGGCTCGCCTGAGCCTGGAGGCCCGCCGAGCAGCCAGCGACAGCCGAGGAGGTCTCCGCTGGAGCTCAGGGCCGATTTTGGGGTGTATTTTTTGGGAACTTCGGCCCCGATCCTCCAGCGGTGACCTTCTCCGGCTGCCGCTGGCTGCTCGGCGGGCCTCTAGGCTTAGGCGAGTCCCCGGCTCGGCTGGGCCTGTAGGCCCAAACCGAGCCGGGGGCTCGCCTAAGCCTAGAGCCCGCCGAGCAGCCAGCGACAGCCGAGGAGGTCTCCGCTGGAGCTCAGGGCCGATTTTGGGGTGTATTTTTTGGGAACTTCGGCCCCGATCCTCCAGCGGTGACCTTCTCCGGCTGCTCGGCGGGCCTCTAGGCTTAGGCGAGTCCCCGGCTCGGCTGGGCCTGTAGGCCCAAACCGAGCCGGGGGCTCGCCTAAGCCTAGAGGCCCGCCGAGCAGCCAGCAACAGCCGGAGGAGGTCTCCGCTGGAGCTCAGGGCCGATTTTGGGGTGTATTTTTTGGGAACTTCGGCCCCGATCCTACAGCGGTGACCTTCTCCGGCTGCCGCTGGCTGCTCGGCGGGCCTCTAGGCTTAGGCGAGTCCCCGGCTCGGCTGGGCCTGTAGGCCCAAACCGAGCCGGGGGCTCGCCTAAGCCTAGAGGCCCGCCGAGCAGCCAGCGACAGCCGGAGGAGGTCTCCGCTGGAGCTCAGGGCCGATTTTGGGGTGTATTTTTTGGGAACTTCGGCCCCGATCCTACAGCGGTGACCTTCTCCGGCTGCCGCTGGCTGCTCAGCGGGCCTCTAGGCTTAGGCGAGTCCCCGGCTCGGCTGGGCCTGTAGGCCCAAACCGAGCCGGGGGCTCGCCTAAGCCTAGAGGCCCGCCGAGCAGCCAGCGACAGCCGGAGGAGGTCTCCGCTGGAGCTCAGGGCCGACTTATGGGGTTATGTATGTTTTGGGAACTTCGGCCCCGATCCTCCAGCGGTGACCGGCTGCCGGCGGCCTGCTCGGCGGACCTCTAGGCTTAGGCGAGTCCCCGGCTCGGCTGGGCCTGTAGGCCCAAACCGAGCCGGGGGCCCGCCTGAGCCTGGAGGCCCGCCGGCAGCCGGAGGACGGTCACCGCTGGAGGATCGGGGCATCTGGCCGTGTAAACACACGGGTAGCTGCACGCGGCTCGTGCCGTTTTTTTTTTTTTTTTTTTCACGCGGCCGGCACGCGCAGCTACCTGTGTGTTCTAACGGCCGCTTTCAAATGTCCGTCGCGCATGCGCAGTAGGGTTTTGGCGACGGACAGTTTTTAGCTTATTCTTTTATTATATATAGATTAAAGATATACAGAACTCTGATTCAACTCTGTTATTATAAATTGGAGATATGCAGAACTCTGATTCAACTGTGTTATCTAGATTAAAGATCTCCAGAACTCTGGTATAACTCAGTGAGACACCCTGATAGCTGGCAGCCAGTGACAAGACACAGATTAAAATTCCCAGTAACCTCCTATAAATCAGTGTGCCCCCCTGATGGGTGGCATTGAGAACACACAGATTAGAACAATTCCCAGATATTTTGTAGAACTGAAACCCCAAAATAGTTGGTGGCAGTGAGAACACACAGATTACCACAATTCCCAGATATCTTCTAGAAGTGAAACCCCCACAATTGCTGCTGGCAATGAGAACACACACTAACACAACAATCTCCTCTCAAAAACACGTGCTGGGGCTGCGAGGGATGCCTTATATAGTGTGCTGCGTGACTTAGCTTTGTGAGCCTATGATTGGGCAAAATTTGCCCAATCAGGACTCTGAGCTGTGATTGGTATAGTCTTGCACCTGTCTTGCACCTAAACTGTGGTCAAGTGCAGGCTGTAGCCAATTACAAGCTTCAGGCCAATGGAAAAATGCATTGTGGTACATTGTGGGCGAACATGCGGCGAACACGGGGAAATGTTCGGAGTTCGCGAAAAGCCGAACAGCCGATGTTCGATGCGAACTCCGAACATATTGAACCGAACAGCTCATCCCTAATAGAGAGTCGCTGCCCAGCTGAGTGGTATCTTCACCTCCTGCCTCCTTCTATAAACTGGTTGCATTCAACTAGTGGTGTCTCCTGCTGTTTTGGGCTTTTAACCCTGTAAATGGGTCCCACCTCTGCTCCTGTGTGGTTCCACCCTGACAGTGGGGAATGGAAAGTGATTTTACATTATACCAGCTGCCAGGCAGCTTGCAATGCTCTATGTTTGGCTAATATTTGTATCCTTGGCGCCACCTAGTGTTTATAAATATTATGGCAATTTCTCTTTATACTGTCAATCGTTTATGGTCAAAGAGATATGCAGTTTCATAAAATCAAATGTTTAACACATTGGTAATAGTCACAGTATGAGGAATACAGCTGCTGCTCACATCCAGTTGGTGGTATATCCTGTCACACCATGAAAGGCAAGCAATCCCAAAGAGAATTTGGTGGAGTCAGCGCTTCTTTCAATCAGTAGTAAGAGAGGTCTCCTTATTCCAGTTCATTCCCAGGGCCTGTATAATATCCTCAACAAAGGATGAGTTCCTTAGTTATTCTCAACTGAAATAGACATATATAGTGCAGGGGGTTTCAGGCAATATATAATATAAAATAGAAGGAATCTACTCACATTGTTTGGTGTCTTAATCTCAGACCCAGATGTATAGGCAGTCGGTGAATTCTCGGGAGCACCAGATCTCCAATCAGTCTCAGCCACCTCTTCTGCCAGTAATACAGACCAGGAACAGAATTGAAGGTAAAAAAAGTGATAATAATAGATTAGAATTAAATTAACAATGCACCAATACGGGTTTCGCAAAATTGCCTCTTCAGTTGGTGTTGTTGGATACAGCCCATAGGACTCCATGGAGGCTTCTGCTGCCAGGTCACATGACCTGCAAGATGTCGCCTCTTGCAGGAACCTGCAGGTCCCCGGAGTGATTCACGGAGGGAGACTGGGTTCTTTTCCCCCAGTCTCACTGTACTCACGGCAGCCAGAAGTGGCAGATCTGGCTGCCATTCTCACTGTGGGATGAGAGGTTAGTATCTAATTTTTTAGGAGGGTTCCAGCTACTGCTAACTGATTCCGCATAGAGCTGTGGCTAACTTTTCAGTTAGCCACAATGGTTAGGATCCCAAAGTCCTAACGCTAATTACTAACACTAATTACTCCTTGCTAACAATTTGCGTTCCCCATGTTTAGCATAGAGAGCGCAAAGTACAGTAAGCTTGCACTAAAAAGCACTAATACCAATGCGCTAATGGATTTTTTAACCCATTAGTGATCGGGAGGTGATCTGGCTTTAATGCTATCACCTCAATTAGCCTAGCGCTATTGTTCACTTATGTGAGCGCGAGCGTTAAGCCGGTGAGAGGGCCCTATATATTTTAGGAATGTATTTAATAACATTAAGCTATCAGATAAGATCATTAGAATGGCCTTGCTATGCTTATCATAAATTATGACATTATAAGAAAATTCGATTTCTCCAGTTTAATAAGTGAATTTGCATACAAAAGCTAGGAAATCATGTGAAATAACAATGAGTCCGCTTATTACAAAGTGTTACAATGTGCTTTTCTGTGTTAAATCATTAATGTTAAATATAATCTTTTAAAATATATTTCTAGTTTTGTATCATTGTTTTTGCACTTTTTTGTAATTTACTGGGGGGCTTTTCAAAAGGAAGTGGTCCGGGACTCTCTTGACCTCTTTCAGGGCCTGATTATACATACACTAAACTGCTGTTCATGTCATTTGCACACATACAACAGTTAATTAAAGACACAGTCAGGTTCAATAAATGTATGCACACAAATGTATGCACACTTCACTTTAATTCATTAAGGAATCAGATTTTTTTATACTATTTTGTGAATCATAATGTGATGCATTGAACTAGGAAAAATAGTTGAAATTAAAAGATTCTTGATGGTCTGATGCCATCTTGTGGTATATTTTATTATTTCTTGTCATTACATGTAGTCTTTGAGAACAGCTCAGAGAACCATGTCTAAAAAAGAAAAAAAAATGAAAAAACTGATATGAATAGAATGAAAATTGAAGTTATCTCAGTTTTGGTTTGAACTGTGCAGTCATAAGCAAACAATTCCTTATTGCAAATTTGATAATTGAGAATTGCTATACTGGGTTAATTTTGTTTGGTAGTAGTTACCCAATTAACCCCATATGGACCAAAGACGTATACATCCTGGGGAAAATTCCCCTTAAGGCCCAAGGGCGTACTATGTATATCATGGTCCTTTAACCCCCTCCCTCCTTATACTCACCTCTCTGGCCTGGGTCCCACGTCAGACCGGCTTCCTTGAAGCCAGCCCGATGGTTTTATGGGCCCCAGATGTCACAATGACATCATCGCCGTGCGCCTGCATGGGGAACCTGAAGGAGGGTCCTTTGGACCACTCTCCCTCCCCAATGGCTGGAGCTAGAAAAAAGCTGCCCTTTCCAGTGGGGCCTCTCTTTAACCCCTTAGGTGCAGGATCGCGATTCGCCGCCAATTGGCACTGGATCTCGATTCGCTCCCGGAAGTAGCTGATATCTTGGATGTCAGCCAAGCCTCCTGGCCATCCCCCACCCACTGACATTGTCACCATATGTGCAATGACGTCAATTGGCCACTTAACCCACTAGCTGCCAAGTGTAGCTAAAGGGATCTATTGGATCTAGAGCAGGGCTCAAAATTTCAGGTCCAGAGCTACTAGCCAGGTCTTCTAAGTTACTCGCCATCAGTTAACCTACCTCACCCAGTCCCATACGGCCCTTTTTCCTTGCAGTGATAGTCACCGCTCCATGTAAGGTATATTATTTATTTATAAAGGATTTTACCAGGAAGGATACATTGAGATTTCTCTCGTTTTCAAGTACGTCCTGGGTATAGGGCACTGTAGGGGTGTTTGTTTCAGTAAATTCTGTCATCCACTGAATCCAGTGGATGACAGGGATTATACAGAGGGGGGGGGCTGTATTTGAGACCCCCTCTGATTCTAATTAACCACTCACCATCCAGAATGGATGGTGATCATTTAATCATTAGTTAGCCCTGCTGGTTTCATGTTTGTGAAGCCTGCAGGGCTTTTCGCACAGTCCAGGGTTCTCTGCATCACTCAGCCCTGGACATACAGCAGTGCAAGGGCTCCTGCCTGTGTGTGATGAGGTTTGGAATGAGACCATTCTATGTCCCATAAGCCCTTGCACTGAACGTGTGATACAGGCTAGTGATGCCATTGTCACATTATTTTCCACGGCAGAACTAATAAATGGAGGGCGCACGCCACCGTGCAGCCAATGTATACAGCCAGGGCCAGACCATGACATTGTGTTGCCTGGGCCCAAAGATGAAATGCTGCTGCCCCCCCAAAACTATTCCCACAATACACACCCATGCTTATCACAGAGCTTCACAGCAATAAAACACAGTAATGTGCAGTGTATAAGAGCATATCACAGAGCGCTCTACACCAATAAAACTCACAGTAATACTGTGTAATAATGTGTGACATGAGGGCTGCATTTATATATGAGGGCTGCAATATAGGAGGACTATATAAATTTGTGGGTGCTGTGAGGGTATGGTTCATGTTGGGCCTATGAAGGGCTGTATAGGAATTGTGTTATGGAGGCTGTGTCCCCACTGTAGAGTCAGTGTGTGGATGCATTTGTGCACTGTTTAAAATGGCAAAGAGCCAGGAAGGCGTTAACTGCAAAACTTAGAGGAACCAATTACTTCCCATGCATTCCTCCCTCCCCTGAGCCCCCCTGCAGTGTCCACTCATCTCAGCGGTAATCAGGGAATGTGACAGGAGTTTGTGGATCTACAGATAATGGCAGGAAGCCCTCTCCTCTTGGAGTTGGACAGTGGACCAGACAGCTCTGTGATTTCCTGCCTAGCTTCTGTTTAAGTGGAATTACCTGATCACAGCTGAGGTGAGGGAGCACTACATTGCAAACAAATTTTAACATTTAACTCCTTCCTGGCTCCCACTGCCAATTTAAACAGGGCACACATCACACAAAATAAAAGGACAAATAACATAAAAAAAAATCTGGGGATTTAAAGAAAATGTTTTTTTTTGGGGCAAATAAAGTCATTTTCCCCTTCTTCCAAGAGGGGGACGACAGGTGATCATACCTCAGGTGGAGATTGTTTCTTGCACTGGCACTTTCCAACAAGCTACCTTGAGGAGGCAACATTGCCTGTCGTTCTTGCCTTCCATCCAGATCACACTCTGTGAGGGTGTGACCTGACACGCTGTAGAACTGCCGGTGAGTACAGGAAGAGATGAGATGTCACATGGTTCTGCGCACTGTCGTGACATCATCAATAAGGGGGGCCGCTGGACACCATCATGGAAGACCCACGCGAGGCAGAGGGCAGACTGTATTTATTTTCAAAGCCTGAAAGGAAGGGATATGAATCCCTCCTCCAGCAGACAATGACTGGCTGGCAGGAAAAAAGCCCTGATTAGTGGTGGTGTCAGCATGGATCCCACACTAGCACCTGAAAGGGATTACAGACCAATCTTCACTCGCCCCCTGATAATTTCTACTCGCAACTTGCGAGAGGGCGAGTCGAAATTTTAACCCCTGATCTAGAGGGTTATATTTGGTATCATTAGAAGGCCTGACCATGAACTTTCCAATAGTACAAAACATGGCTAGGTTTGGCGTAAAAATAAAAAATAAAAAAAATATAGCAAAAAAAATAATAATTTAAAAAGTGTTTTTTTTTTAAAGAAAATTGTCTGTGGTGTGTAATAAAATAGGACTTCTAGTCACATATAAACATGATGAGCATGAAACAGTCAAAATGAATTTAGCACAGAGGTGAAATGGCTCAGCAGTGAAGGGGTTAAAAAGGAAAAACATGTAAAAATGGGGTATTTCTAACTTCAGGACACAATCTTGAAACTATTTATCAAGGGTCTGTTTTGATGGGTGTAGATACTGGGGATTAAAGTTCGAAAAAGTGTGTTTTTTTCATCATATTTCATAATTTTTTGAATAGTAAATTTTAAGATATGATGGAAATATTGGTATCTTTACTATTTATCCACTCAGAAGTGCAGACTCTATTATAGAATTCCAATGAGCTTTAAAAACTGCTGACTATCACCTTACTGATTTTTATAAATACTTATCAGGACCAACTTATCAGGACCAAGCAGACCCCACGCCACCTATTCAATTTACATTATGTATGTGTTTTTATGACGTTTGATGGCGGTAAATGTTTTTTGCTTTTGTTGTGTTTTTCTTTTTTGAAATTAAGATTTCCTAATAAAGGTTCTCATTGAAGGTCCCTCCTGTACCTTATACGGTTGTCTTTACGGTACTTTTCTCCTCTGAACCCTTTTGTTCAGATTTTTTCGTATATACACTATTGAGGGTTTAATCCCTATCTAGAGTATCTATTGGCCTCAAATCCTCCCTTTTTTTTCACCCTTTTCTTTTTCAATGATTTAGGGTTTATGACCCAGCTCTGAGGCCTCTTTGTATTTTTATTTTCCTTCTGTATTTGGACCCCCAAGTGCAAAATTTATTATGTCCCAAATGGCTGATAATTTTCTCTCCTGGGTTGACAACTTAAAATGTTGGTGTAAAGACAGTGATTCAGTATTTATAGATACCAATATACAAAAGTCCTCCAGTAATAACAATATACATGGTTCATTTAATACGTTAGATAAACTCGTTAAACAATAGATTAGAGCCCAATGGGAAATCTCATCCCTACAGAATTAAATCACCAAAAAAATGGTCCCGAGGTGATTAAGAGTACAAAATCCACTGGCTACTTATTTTAAGAAAGAAAGCTTCCAGAAAGAATGGGAGGAAGCGGCTCTAGAATGTTGAAATAAATTTATGCAAATTCTAATCCGACACGAACAAGAAATTTTAGTAGAATTAGAGGAACTGATAAAAAAGGGACTCGAATCTGTACAAGAGTTTAAGCAACAACCACTATTTTCTAATCTTGAACAACGACTGAAATCCAATTTAGATGACTATGATGGTAGAATTAGACAACGTAAACATAATAAATTTATACGTGACACCTTTGACTTCAAATCAGGCAAGATCTTCAAACACCAAATTAAAAGGAATCCTCCAAAACGGACAGAAACTGCCTCTACTTCGGAATATGAAACGACTGATACAGAGGAAGATACAGCAACTCCAACTGCCTCCAGCAATAGAGGAATTCTAAAAAACAGTGTGAATTTTTTAGATCTAAACCCAATAGACATGAGATCCCCTCCTCAAGAAAAGAGGAAAAGAGAATGGAAAAGAAACAAATGGAGCAGATTTTAAGTGATGAACCGACCAATGATCATGATAGCAATAATTCCAACAACATGCAGATCATTTACCTGACCGATATAACATTTTCTAAACATCACTTACAAGTTTTGCAAAAAGGCTTAAACTATATTCCGAAACCGAAATTTAATTCTTTTGAATGGATTAAAGATGTTCACTTATTTAAAAGAAAACTAGCTCTTAAAAAATATCATGCAATACAATTGGAAAAAACATCAAAATGTTATGGTCTAGACAAAATAGATCAAGAGACTTTGACTATTTTAATGGATTTATTTAATGATGAACCTACCCACACCAATTTTAAAACAGATCTGGCTCTGAAAAGCAAGTTCACTCCACATTTAGCGGAATATAACTACCTTGAAACTTTCTGCAAGTTAGTATGCAATGAAATTGACAAAATTAATATCAGAGAACTACAAGAACTAACAGAGGATAATATGACAGTAGAGGAACAACGAGCACTGTCCGAATTGAAAGATATGAAAGATATCGTAATCAAGAAATCCGACAAAGGGGGTAATATTGTCATTATGAGTGAGGATCAAGATTGTAAAATGATATTTACAACTTTAGAAGACACCACCACATATAAGAGACTATCTGTAGATCCCACCACTGCATATTCTGATGAATTAATGACAATATTAAGTGATGCCCTAGAAAATCAATTGATCTCCAAAAAGTAATATGACTTTATGCTCCCCAATCAGCCAACTATCTTTATCTTTTATGGTCTCCCCAAAATGCATAAGAGGAGAACACCCCCACCGGGGAGGCTGATCGTATCAGGTTGAAATAACCTTACACAGAACATCAGTATTTATGTGGATAAGGCACTTAGGAAAATGGTAGAATCTCTTCCTTCATACATTCGTGATACAAAACAAATGTTAAAAACCTTAAATGAAACTACTGTACCGGATGAATGCATCCTATGTAGCATCAATGTAGAATCTTTGTACAGTAGTATACCACACGACCTTGGAATCAGCTGTGTAAAATATTTTCTGGAACAAGATGAACGCTTCTCTGAAGCACACCAGACTTTGTGGTTCATCTATTAATCTTTATATTGACACACAATTTTTTCCTATTTGATGGCAAGATCTACCACCAAGAAGTTGGCCCAGCGATGGGGACATCCTGTGCACCAGTTTATGCCAATCTCTACTTAGGCTGGTGGGAGGAAAAAGTGGTTTTCGGACACAAAATGTCAATATTTTCTAATAATATCGCTATGTGGAAATGCTACATAGACGACATATTGGTCCTTTGGAGAGGAGATATTCGATCCTTTTAAAAGTTCATAACAAATTTGATAACCAACTAAATCTGAAATTCACTTTCGAAGCTAACACGGAATCAATCAATTCTTAGACATTACCATCAGTAAGAAGAACAACTCAACCCCTCATACAAGTTTTTATCGTAAGCCGACCTCCACTAATAGCCTCTTACAATGGAGAAGTTTTCATCCTAGATCATTAAAAAGAGGAATACCAGTGGGGCAATACCTGCGTCTAAGGTGAATTTGAAGTTCAGAAAATTAATTTAAAGAAAAAGCTCATATCCTGAGAAAGGCATTTAAAGAAAAAGGTTATCCTAATAAAGTTCTCAAACGAGCGTATCAACGAGTGCTTTTAAGAACACGTGAAAGCCTGTTGATAGATACAAAAAAGAAAGAGGATTCTAACATTAGATTAATAGGCAACTACGACATAGGCTGGGAAAAAGTAAAAGAGATCTGTAATAGATTCTGGCCTATCCTTTCACAGGGCAGACACATTGGGAAGAAACTCTCAGAAACAGTGACGGCAAGAAGGGCAAAAAACCTAAAATGATATACTTGTTATAAGCCATTTTCAGAGATTCAAAATATCTAAACCCAACTGGCTATATAGTTCCCTAAAAGGAACATATAAATGTGGTAGATGTAAAGCCTGTAGCTTCATCTCCAAAGAATCTAAGACCTTTCAAAATCATGATAACTCAAAATCCTTCACGGTCAACAATTTCTTTAATTGTAGAAGTAAGGGAGTTGTGTATCAGATAACGTCCAGCTGTGGAAAGAAGTATATTGGTAAAACAATAAGAGAATTCAAGATCAGAATTTTGGAACACATCAGCTAAATTGGCTGAGAGAGATGCCAATCTCTAGACATATTAAACTTGCACATGGGGGGCGGGCTTCAAATTTACAATTTATTATTTATTTTATTATTATTATTAATTTATAAAGCGCCAGCATATTCCGCAGCGCTGTACAATAAGCACAGTACAGACAGGGTTACAATACATTGAACAACATTTGACAAACAGTACAGGAGGAGATGAGGGCCCTATTCCCGTAGGAACTCACAATCTAGGAGGGTTGGGGTTGGAAACAGGAGGAGAGGACTGTAAGGTGAGAGTGATTGATGGTTGCGTCAGTGAGTTGGGTGGTAGGCTTCCCTAAATAGCAATGTTTTCAGGGAGCGTTTGAAGGAAGAGAAGTTAGGGGAAAGTCTGACAGCACGAGGGAGAGCGTTCCAGAGAGTGGGGGCTGCGCGTGAGAAATCCTGCAGTCTATCATGGGAAGAGGTGATGCGGGGAGAAGCTAGGCGCAGGTCACTGTTTGACCTTAGGGAGCGGGCTGGGGTGTATTTGGTGATTAGTGAGGACAGGTAGTGGGGCGCTGAGTTAGTGAGGGTTTTGTAGGTAAGGATAAGGATTTTGAACTTAATTCTGCAGTGGATGGGGAGCCAGTGAAGGGACTCGCAGAGGGGAGCGGCAGAGACAGAGCGGCGGGTGAGGTGAATTAGCCTGGCGGAGGCGTTCAGGATGGATTGTAGGGGGGAGAGGCGGGACAGAGGGAGGCCAGATAAGAGATTATTGCAATAGTCGAGTCGGGAGATTACCAGGGCGTGTATGAGTTGTTTTGTGGTGACAGCGGTAAGAAATGGCCGAATTCTGGAAATATTACGCAGTTGGTATCGGCAGGAGGAGGAAAGAGACTTGATGTGATTTAAGATCATAGACCAAATCTATCCGGGACCACGTAAAGGTAACCTGGATGTCAAGCTCAGACAGAGAGAAGCATACTGGATCCACCGGTTGGGTACCCTATTTCCTCAGGGGCTCAACGAGGGATTCACTTTTGCGTCGTTTATAGGTCAATAATCATGTCTTTGTAATATGGACCTAGTAAGTTTATAATTTAAAATGCAATATTTAATCAACAAACATATACTTGCCTTACCTCTCTCCCCCCTCCCCCTCCTTTTTCTTTTCCGCTGTATGATAGACTTCCAACTAATACATAATCAAATTTCTCATTATCAGATACATCATACATAAAGTTCTGATTTTCTCGATCCAATAAATCTAAACATGAATGTAAGAGAATTGACCAATTAAGATAGTTAGTTGGACTGTGTAAACTGTTGGGCCACTCTGACCCTAGCGTCTCTTTTAAATCTTCTATGATAGATCTGATATGGCTCATTAAGAATAAATTCCTATTTGAGCAGGTATAATATACAATTTGAATCCATACTATTTGCTCCTGCAAAATGATTATTTTATTTTGCTGCGCTCCTCTATCATATATCGATCGAAACTTGAACAAGCTAAGCGTAGGTAGGATAATTGCCATTGTAGATAATGCTAACGCACGAAGATATGGCACGCTTGGTTGCCATGGAAACTAAGCTTTGTTCTAATGCTTCCCTGTTGTTATATCCTCGGCGCATGCGCAGTATAGGATTTTGGAGAGTAGTTTCTGAGTAAACCGGAAGTCCGCACAATGGAACGCAAACCGGATGTTTACAATGACACGCACGCAAATACATGTGCATTCAACAATGGGCTTTGCAGCGGAAATGAATGTAATGGAGCATCAGCTGCAAATTATCAGCATCAGCTGTAAATCAAAGGAGACACTATATATTCATGTATCAGAGGGGAAGACATAAGGTAATCGCTCCTGATGAAGCTAGCACTAAGCTATTGAAACGCGTTGAGCAGTTGTCAATGATTTTTTAACAGGTTGTGTTTCTGGGAAGGTTTCCCATGTTGGTATATGGTGGTCTTAAGTGATGACAAATATGGATCCATATGGTAGTATGTCTGCAGACCATAACTGTAATGCCCCGAGACGCCAGCACCGCAGGAAATCTAAAGGCAAGCCAGTTCCCTGTGGGGAGACTGGTAATTCTTCTAAACCAGGCTGAGCCAGCAACCAGGTGCTGGCTAATGCACCCTTATTCCCCTCTACAAAAAGGAACCACTCCCAAGGTCCAATGCTTCTGCATTACCTTGGTAAACACCAAGCTGACAGGGAGCTACCTCCTGTTCCTGCCTAAGAACATTAATCTATTTTGTTTCCTCCAGCATTTCTTGCCCGCTGTACCAACATTCCACAGAAACCTTGGAGCCTGCTGCCCTGCACCTCGCAGAATCTTCAGACCGCTGAGGTATCTTCGACCTGCTGCCCTGCACCCCGCAGAATCCTCTTCCCATTGCCCTCTGTACCTGCATTCCTCGGAGCCTGCTGCCCTGCACCTCGCAGAATCTTCAGCCCGCTGCCGAATCCTCAACCGCTGCCCTGCACCTCACAGAACCCTCATTCCATTGCCCTCTGTTCCTGCATTCCTTGGAGCCTGCTGCCCTGCACCTCGCAGAATCTTCAGACCGCTGAGGTATCCTCGACCTGCTGCCCTGCACCTCGCAGAACCCTCATTCCATTGCCCTCTGTTCCTGCATTCCTTGGAGCCTGCTGCCCTGCACCTCGCAGAATCTTCAGACCGCTGAGGTATCCTCGACCTGCTGCCCTGCACCTCGCAGAATCCTCTTCCCATTGCCCTCTGTACCTGCATTCCTCGGAGCCTGCTGCCCTGCACCTCGCAGAATCTTCAGTCCGCTGCCGAATCCTCGACCCGCTGCCCTGCACCTCGCAGAATCCTCTTCCCGTTGCCTTCTGTACCTGCATCCCTCGGAACCCACTGCCCTGCATCTCGCAGAACCCTCAGCCCGTTACCTTGCATTCCCAGGAACACCTACAGACCCAAGACCCTTTGCCTGCCAAGACTCTTCTGCCTTTTGTTTTCTATTTTTCTCTAACGATCTCCTTAGCCTTCATTCTCATATTGTCTCCTTTCTATAGTTTAGAGTAGCTTAGTACTATCCTTCTGTTTACTCTTTTCTCATCTGGCCTTCAGTTAATTATATATACATATTCAGTGTCTTCCCTTCCTCCTCTTATCCAGCTCCTTCATATATATTTGTTTATTGCCTTTATGTTACTCCAAATAAACCCTCTCTTGTATATGTTTATCTGAATCTCTGTTTCCCTTATTGCATATTGGGCTCAATCCTACCACCCCAGAACCAGCACCTGACAATAACTGAATGATAGAATCAGTATTTGTCCATTGTGGAAGCCAAACAGCATTACATCTTGGGCTTATTAATCCTATTAATGAGGGAATAGCATGTCCTCCATTCTTTATTGACTGGCTAAGGAGCTATTTTGCGCTATCTTTGGGCTCACTGAGATATTTGAAGCATTATTTTCAGTCAAATTATTATCAAATGGGTTGACCATTTACATTTGAAGTGGTATACAATCAATATTGAAGCTTGTCTTGTAATATACCAATATCTTACATTTTAAGATTGTATTCAGACTCGTCAAAGCTATACAATTTACTGACGCAAATACCCTGTGGTATATGTTATATAACAATAGTAAGCTTTGAGGTTACCCATTCTAATAATGATGAATATGAATTGGTTCACCCTATATTGATTGGCTGTGTATTTAATTTATTTTGTGCAATCCACTTATATATATATATCTACGAAGTACCATCTTGATTCAGTATGTTATTTGGATAAACTTATTGTTAACAAGTGGAAATAGCAAACTGGTGATTAACCTATTCAACAGCAAAGCTTACTACAAAAGCACTATGATATTATATTTCCTGTGATGAGATCTAAATTATACCTAAGCTCTATAGCTCACTAATGCGAGTACTTTGTGATGTACAGTTGTGTTCAAAATTATTCAACCCCCAATGCTGTAAAGGGTTTTAGGGAATTTAGTGTACATTTGTAATTGTATTCAGAATGAAATCCTACAAGGACTTTTTAAAGAACCATATGCAACTAAAATGACATCAATTGGTTTGTAATACAGTGGTAAATGTTTATTTTGTGAATTCTTCATTGACACAATTATTCAACCCCTTAAAGACTACCACTCTGAAGAACAGAGGACTCATTCAAGTGTTTTCAATCAGGTATTGAAAACACCTGTGGATGTCACGGAGCAGCAATAAAGCATAATAAGCACCAATTAGGCAGCTTTAAAATGACTGTAATACTCAGCTCCTTCTAGACATTTACTGGTGTGGTTACAAACATGGTGAAGTCAAGAGAATGGTCCAGGAAGACAAGAGAAGAAGTGATTACTCTTCACAGGAAGGGCAATGGCTAGAAGAAGATTGCAAAGATGTTAAACATACCAAGAGAGACCATAGGAAGCATCATTCGCAAATTCAAGGCAAAGGGCACTGTTGAAATGCTACCTGGTCGTGGCAGAAAGAAGATGCTGACTTCGACTGCTGTGCGCTACCTGAAGCGTAGAGTGGAGAAAAGTCCCCGTGTGACTGCTGAGGAACTGAGAAAAGATTTGTCAGATGTGGGTACTGAAGTTTCAGCTCAGGCAATACGGCGCACACTGCGTAATGAAGGCCTCCATGCCAGAACTCCCAGGCGCACCCCCTTGCTGTCTCCAAAGAATAAGAAGAGTCGACTGCAGTATGCCAAAAGTCATGTGGACAAACCACAGAAGTTTTGGGATAGTGTTCTGTGGACTGATGAAACAAAATTAGAACTGTTTGGGCCCATGGATCAACGCTATGTTTGGAGGAGGAAGAACAAGGCCTATGAAGAAAAGAACACCTTGCCTACTGTTAAGCATGGCGGGGGGGTCAATCATGCTTTGGGGCTGTTTTGCTTCTGCAGGTACAGGGAAGCTTCAGCGTGTGCAAGGTACCATGAATTCTCTTCAGTACCAGGAGATATTGGATGACAATGTGATGCAGTCCGTCACAAACCTGAGGCTTGGGAGACATTGGACCTTTCAACAGGACAATGATCCCAAGCATACCTCCAAGTCCACTAGAGCATGGTTGCAGATTAAAGGCTGGAACATTTTGGAGTGGCCATCGCAGTCACCTGACTTAAATCCGATTGAGAACCTCTGGTGGGACTTAAAGAAAGCAGTTGCAGTGCGCAAGCCTAAGAATGTGGCTGAACTGGAGGCTTTTGCCCATGACGAATGGGCGAAGATACCCGTAGATCGCTGCAAGACACTTGTGTCAAGCTATGCTTCACGTTTAAAAGCTGTTATAACTGTAAAAGGATGTTGTACTAAGTACTAAGATTGAATGTCACTTGGGGGTTGAATAAAACTGATAATGATGTGAGCACAGAAAAGACATTTGTGGTTATTTCATTATAAATGTTATATTTGTCTGACCTACACGTGCCTCTTTGATTTAATTGTAAGCAAGATGACTGAATGATCAAAATCAATGTCAAAGTGGCCAAAACACTCAATTTCAGTGGGGGTTGAATAATTTTGAACACAACTGTACTTATCAGGACCAAGCAGACCCCACACCACCTATTCAATTTACATTATATGTGTGTTTTTATGACTTTTGATGGCGGTAAATGTTTTTTGTTTTTCTCTTTTGAAATTAAGATTTCCTAATAAAGGTTCTCATTGAAGGTCCCTCCTGTACCTTATACGGTTGTCTTTACGGTACTTTTCTCCTCTGAACCCTTTTGTTCAGATTTTTTCGTATATCTTTAGAAAGTCCATTTAATGGCCAGAATTTTTTTTTATAATATGTGTGGGTTCCATAAACGAGTAAGAGGAAAATCAGACCTACACACAAACAACACAGAAACATAAAAACAGCAGTGGGTACTTTCAGACACACAATGGTAAAACAAAACAAAAAAATCAGAAAAAAGCAGTAAGAAATTGTTTGGGTGGAAAATGCCTAAAAAAAATCTGAAAAAAATTAGACTTTCTGCTGTAAATTGAAAGATTTAGGCTAGGGTCAAACGCAAGCATTTTTACACGCTAAAGTAAAAAGGTGCGTCCGAACACATTAACGTATTTTTTCACGGAATAGGCGAAAACGGTCATACGATGCGCATTTTCGTGCGTGATGTTTTACGGATCCAAACCAGGAAACTTTTTGCGTCTGGACGTTATGTTGGCCGGACACGAGCAGGGTCTGACGTCTCCAAATCACACACACACACCGCTATGCCGCTGCAGCGCACTCTGTACATCCGTACTAGCGGTTCTGCATTCTCGAAAAAATGCGTTCATTTTCCACTTGCGTTGCGCGGCCGGACTTTAGTGCGACCGTACTTCGTATATTGGCTGTCATTGCCCGTCATTTGCTGCTAGTGCGGCCGTGATTATGTGCGCCAGAACGCACGTTAAAAGTGCGCTGGTCTGACCCCAGCCTAAATGGTTTAATAGATATTGAATAAAAATAGGAATATTTTTAACATTGAAACCTATGGGATTCGCCTGATTAAACCTGTTGAATGAAACCACTGAACATCAGGGCATTTCACTATTGTTCGGTGCTCTCTGAATAGGTTACTACTACTAATAGTTCACTAACGCCGAACAAGACTGTATTTCGCTGGCAATTCATCAAAATTAGGCGTACTGCCTGCTTCTTGAATAGCTGAACGGCTACGACATTGCACCGTATGGGAAAATTCACTGTCCGGTGCAATTTGGGGCCAGATCGTCTCTCTCTGAATAACCCCTTAAATTTCTATTTTACAGCATATCTCATTAGCCTAAAAATATACAAATTAAGACTTTTACACCAATCAAAGCCTGTTTATAGTTTCTGATATTCTTTGCATGGTTAATTATTTAGCAAAATTATAATGATCCAACTTTAGAATAAAACTGAAATATTTTTAATGTTCCTACAGAATATTCCATGCAGTATTTTTAAAAAAATCTTTATTAACCCTTTCAATACAAATAGCTTTTTGTTGGGGGAAAATCATAATATTTGAAACACAGGATACATACAGGGTTATTCAAAGAGATCCGAATGGCTGCCGAAGGGGAATCGAACGCTGAAAATCAGCGTTCGGTTATCTTTCTTGGCCATTCAGGTATTAAGAGAGCAGGCAATTCGCCAAATCCTGGCGACTTGCCTGCACATACAGTGGCTTTTTCGGTGCCTGTTCGAGGGCAGTGAATCCCCATAGAGAAGCAATGCTTCATCTATTCAGAGAACAAAAACCAGCAGTGAAAGGTTCCCGAAATGCCCTGTCATTCGGTGGTTTAATTCGGCAGGTTTATTCAGGCGAATCCCATAGGCTTCAATGTTAAAAATATTCCGGTTTTAATTCTAAATCTAATAAACCGTTGATTATAATATTCTGCAGTAAAGAGTCTATTTATAGATTTTTTAGGATATTTTAAGCATTTTTCAGTATTTTTTTATTTAAAAAATTTCCGATTTGTTTTGAATTTTTTTTTAACTTTACTTATTTTTTCTGTAACAGCCCTTTTTACTATTATTCATTGGACCTCATATGTAAATTTCAGACATTTTCGCTCAGTAGTTTCTTTGCAAACAGCGTTTCACTTTTCAAACATTCAAGCCAACTGTTTTTTTAATTTATTCACTGCATTCGTCTGCGGTGTTGGCTTTTTCCAGCTGCTGCACTGCGTGTGTTCGGCTCCTGCTCGGGTTTTTCCGGCGTTTTCGGCGGGTTAATCCAGATGTTTTTGCGGGTTTCGGTGTGCATTCGCCCTCGTCTTGCGGTGAGTTTTCTGTGGGTTTGCGGGACCTTTCCCTGCAATTCGGGGACCCTGTAGTGCTTGCTGAATACACCGCAGGGTCGCCGAAATGGGATTGCCAAATCAAACCGAATTGAGGTGAACGAAAAATCACCGAACGTGTGGTGGCTTTTCGATTCTCTTTGAATAACCCTGTTTGTTTACAATTAATGTAATATGAAAAAACTCTGGTAAATGTAAATCTTGGCAAGTTCTTCATGTTTTCATTTTTTCCTGTTTTGAATTAGACTTTTCTTCCCTATGGTTAGATTTTATTGTCTTAACTCTTCGATCCTTGCATGTTACCTCTTGTAGCGGTTCCTATTCTGTTTTGTTAAAATTAAAAATGAAGGTGTATTCAAATGTAATTCCGATGCTTTTGTGTACTCTTGATATTCATGACTTGAACAATTGTTTCTGGCTTATACTGTATATATTATGTGATATGCATTCAATAAAAATTGTTATATTAAGAAAATGTACTTTTAAACAGCAATTTTGCATAAATACTGTGAATCTGAGATCGTTAAAAGATTAAAAATATCAATTTTTTTTAGTGGATTAAATTATCCGGAAATATTGCTGGGATTAAAGGTTCTAAACTCTAGATGGTGTCCCTATCTTTATCATTAATAACTGGGTCTGCAATATTGCATACAGACAGAAATGGACCGTGTGTCAAATACAATAAATGCAACAGTCAAACGACAGCACATAGTTTGGTTCCACTCACATTTTTCTGAGCCAGCTGGCTCTAGGATCTTGAGCCTTAGGGTAATTTATGGGCACCCAATCGCCCTCTTGTGATTGCAGTCAGTTACAGATTCTTGAATTGAAAATATACAAAACATAGTGCAGACTGACAGATATTATATTATTTTATAGTAGGACGCTGGAATCACTCACATGGTTAAGGACCTTAGTCCAGGTCCGAAGAATATGCACCTGGATGGTTGTTTTCTATGGTACAACTTCCAAAAAAATCAGTTTCCACAGGAAGGATACGAAGATACAACAGCAGATAAAAATAAAATAATTTTATTCCATAAAAATATATAAAAATTGCCAAAACGTGTTTCACCTAGGACATAACATCCCTAAGGCTTCATCAATTGGCTTATAATACTTTCTGCTGTTGACTTCCTTAAATATACAGAAAAAATGGCGTTGCACCTATACTCACCAGAACGGCTGCAACAGCCAGGAGTAACAGCCCAGTTCATGTATAAAACATAACAAGAGAAAAAAGATGTCCTCTGCGCTCGTTTCTATATATTTCCCTGTACAAAAAAACACTATTAGGAGGTTTTAGTTTGTTTTAATGGCCATTGAAACGTAAGCTCGCGCGCCCCGTCAAGGCACCTCTTTGTAAAGCGCGTCCTAACCAATGTATCAAAAGTTGCTCTTCTGAGCAACTACATGCCCCTCATGTTGCTTTTCAGCTAAGGAGAGGCAGAAAATGGTGGGTTTCATTTACACACGCACCAAACACTTCCTATTTGGGGTTGAAAATAAAAAAAAAAGAAAAAGGAACAGCAGCAAAAATGACGAACTGGTGTTACAGCATAATATACATACATACATACAGAAAAAATGGCATCACACCTATACTCTCCAGAGCGGCTGCAACAGCCAGGAGTAACAGCTCAGTTCATCTATAAAACATAACAAGAGAAAAAAGATGTCATCTGCGCTCGTTTCTATATATTTCCCTGTACAACAAAACACTATCAGGAGGTTTTAGTTTGTTTTAATGGCCATTGAAACGTAAGCTCGCGCGCCCTGTCAAGGCACCTCTTTGTAGAGCGAGTCCTAACCAATGTACCAAAAGCTGCTCTTCTGAGCAACTACATGCCCCTCCTGCTGCTTTTCAGCTAAGGAGAGGCAGAAAATGGTGGGTTTCATGCCTCCCCTTAGCTGAAAAGCAGCAGGAGGTGCATGTAGTTGTTCAGAAGAGCAGCTTTTGGTACATTGGTTAGGACTCGCTCTACAAAGAGGTGCCTTGACAGGGCGAGCAAGCTTACATTTCAATGGCCATTAAAACAAACTAAAACCTCCTGATAGTGTTTTGTTGTACAGGGAAATATCTAGAAACGAGCGCAGATGACATCTGTTTTCTCTTGTTTCCTTAAATATACACCTTCCTGTCACATGGACCAATGGGTACCATTGTTTTGGCGGGAAAGAAATGGAGTGGCCATCCCCATTTTACTTTCAGTTTTATTTATATTAATGCCTTTAATCAATGATCTATAGTGGCCACAAGGCGAAAAAACACAAATTAAATTATTATCCCAAAAATGCCTCAACAGCATGATATTCCATGCCCCCTCCAGTTCGCTCATTATTGGGGCAAGATTGAGGCAGACATTAAGTCGCGGGCCGTGTAAACCACAAGCTGGCCGGACTTCCGGTCGCGTACACGGATGTGGTAATTTAGCCAATAGTGTTTAGAGGGCAAAGGTACAGAGTCCCTACTTATTTCCAGACTCTGTATTTACGAGCCTTCGCTTCCGGTCACGTGTAGGGAATTGACGGCTCGCTAAGGCAAAAGCCTCCGCGCTCGAAAAATGAAACTACGAGTTTGCGCTCTCATGGCTATTTGTGCAATCGCCGAAACAACCAAACCCAGGCTCGCACTTCACGTAGCCATCGGGCTGATCAACCCCATATATAATTTTTATATACATGTTTGCCATGTATTGGGAGGAGTACCCCAAGGCTCGATACTCAGCTCCCTGCTATTCACGATATTCATAAATGATCTGCCCAATGTCTGCCAAGCCTCAACTGTATGCAGATGACACCGTAATCTATACCAGCAAACCAAATCTCCCTCACCTGGAGGCCGTGCTGCAAGAACAATTCACAGAGGTAGAAAAGTGGATTGCAGATAACAAACTTTTTTTAAATACTGACAAAACCGTAACAGTGCTCTTTGGAACAGCATCTAAACTACATAAATTGCAAACTCCCCATCTATGTGTCAGGACAAAATCAAATGACACGCTGACCACAGTCACTTCTCTCAAATATCTAGGTATGTGGTTAAACACAAATCTATCCTTTGGCCCCCACATCGAAAAACTCTCATCTAAACTTTACCCTGAACTAGGAGCCCTGTACAGAAACAAATCCTGCCTGAGCCCTGTAGATTGTACAACAAATGCTTATGCCGGCTATTGAATACGGAGATGTAGTGTATGCAGCTGCCCCGCAAACGCACCTTCAGAAACTTACTACATTGTATAACTCATTCTGCTGCTTTGTGCTACAATGTAACTACATGACCCACCATTGTGACATGTTAAAAGAGCTAAACTGGCCATCGCTGTAATCTAGACGCACTCTTCACCTTTCCAACTTTGGCCCGTATTACATTCTTCGCGCAATTTCGTTCGCGCAGTGCAAATTTTTTTGCGCACATCGTCCAGCGTTATCGCGTGAAAATTAACGTGGTATTACGATCCAAATGCATTTTCTCATCCGTCAAAAATAACGTTCGGAAAAACAACACGCAAAACGAAGTGTAATACGTGCGCAGTAACGTTGCGCACGTAAATCAGTGCGTGGACTGTTTTTTCACAGGATTCAGCCAATCAGAATTAAGAACCTTAATTGGCATCAATTTACCTTAATTGACTCACTTAAGTTTTTGCACCTGTCAAAGTAAATCTGAGTATACATGCTGCAGCAATAAAAAAAAAATGCACGAATTCACAATTTTTTGTTTGGGTATGTGTAGAATGTGTAACTATACTGTGCTGTATTTTTTTTTCGTGCTAGTGCTTTTCGTTTCGGCCAAAACGTTCCGATTTGCAGTTACCACCAGCTTTTCAAAGATGTTAAAAAAATGCACGCAAACGTCGTTCGTAAAAAGTTGTGCAAAGATTGTAATACCATCCGCATACCAGCGCACAAACGCATTTGCGCTCACAATGTTAAGTATGGGATGCGCACACAAAGTTTTGTTGGCGCAGGGTCATTCGTGTTAAACGTTAACGCGCATCGTTTGCGTGAACGTTGTAATACGACGTTCAGCACAAAGGGTTTTGCCCCTCGCGCAAATGCGCATTTGAGCACGCAAAACACACTGTGTGAAGAATATAATAGGGGCCCTGGTGTTTAAGAGGTTTTGTGGGAAGCTACCACCCTACCTGAATAGACTGCTTCTCCTGGCAGTTCCCTCATCCTATAACCTCCGATCCAGGACTAGCACCTCACATACACTTACAGTACCCAGGGCTCAAGTCCTGCAGGAACGCGTGGGAACGGCGTTCCCACACTTCTTCTGTAGAGGGAACGCAGCGGGAACGTTGTTCCCACGTTGATCCATAGGCAGAGAAGCACCTGCGGTGTGATCGCCTTCCCCTTGCGATCGCGGGAACTCCAGAGCGCTCACAGCCGCATGTGTTTTGTGATCCAGGTCCTCTACTCAGTGGGACCGGCGCACAGTGCACTCTGATGACGCATCAGTGTGCCGCGCTGGACTCACTGTCAGGTGGCCAGCACGTGTGTAGACCAGCCCTTCCCACCCAGACCAACAGCAGTGACCCGACCCAGATCAGTAGCAAGCCATGTTCTGGACCAACGGTGATTTGCCCCCCCTCCCTGCACAGAAGGTAAGCAGGAGAGGGGGAAATAATGCAATTGTATGGGCTTTTTTCTGTTGGTAAGTGCCGGTAGACAGTACCGACACCTCACCAGCCAGCAGCCCGAATGAGCAGAGGAGACAAAGCGTGGTGCTCTGATCTCCTCCTGCAACGACAGAATCAGAAGCGCTCGGCAGCACATGCTGCTCCCGAACGCTTCTGATTGTCAAGGCAGAGGCAGTGGAGCGTTTTATCAATCAGAGCAGCAGGGTGCCGGCCCTCACAACACTGTCCAACACCTCTGCAAGTAAGAGCCCTGGCAGAACCCTGTCCTGCCTGATCTCTCTTGAACAGCTGCAGCCTTTTAATGTGCAGCGGCTGGAGAGTTCAACAGAGATAAGGCAGTACAGGGCTCTGCCAAGTCTGCCCTCAGGAATAATAATGGAATGCCCCCTCCCTCTACTTTACTCCTTCCTGGAGGCCCTCTGACCCAACAGCAAAACTAACCCACCATCCCTCCACAACCGCTCACTGAGTGCCTGCACAGCCCCCCTCTCCCTTCCCTGCACAGCTCCCTTCCCTGCACAGCCCCCCTCCCTTCCCTGCACAGCCCCCTCTCCCTTCCCTGCATAGCCCCGCTCTCCCTTCCCTGCACAGCCCCCTCTCCCTTCCCTGCACAGCCCCCTCTCCCTTCCCTGCACAGCTCCCCTCTCCCTTCCCTGCACAGCCCCCTCTCCCTTCCCAGCCCCCCTCCCTTCCCTGCACAGCCCCCTCTCCCTTCCCTGCACTCCCCCCTCTGCCTTCCCTGCACTCCCCGCCTCTCCCTTCCCTGCACTCAGTCTTACGGGTTGCAGTTAAACTTTAATGGATGCTGTGGGGGCCCCATAAGCTGCAGAAAGGACAGTCTCACACATACACACATACACAACCTCATACACCCCGTATGTGACACCCTCATACACCCCATATGTGACACCCTCATACACACCGTATATTACTGTGGAGCTCTGTGACACCCTCAAACACTGCAAATTACTGTGCGTTTTATTACTGTGGAGCTCTGTGATCACTCAAAAATCGGGAAACAAAACTTTTGTCATATAAATACAAAATCCTGTTCAAAAAGGTTTTTTGCTGAAAATGAAAAGAATAAATGTCTAAAAAATAGATATTACATTTATACATTGAATCCTATGGGATTCCCATGTTTAAACCTGTCAGATTGAAGCACCAAAAATGTATTGTAAAAGAGTGTGTGGATATATGCATGTATGTGTGTGTATACATACATTTATATACACGCACGCACATATGCTTTTTTTCCTCAAGGTGGTGGGAGTTGTGGAAATTTTGGGTGAGTTCCCTCACTTTTTCCCCAGGACTTGACCCCTGACAGTACCACAATACAAAAAGAAAGTGTCTTGATGCTCATTTTCCTACAGAGCACCACAGTTATGGAATAACCTCCCAGACACCATCAAATCTTCCCTCAGTCTAAAGTCTCTTTAGAGATCTATATTAATATACCTCGATACAGAATGCAACTGTAAACATGTAACATAGTGACTATATTACTTACGTATTTATTTTCTGTGTTAATCTGTATATTTGTGTTTTGTTTTTAATATCTTGCATTTATTACTTTGTATTTCTGTA
The DNA here is from genome assembly GCA_009667805.1 of Leptobrachium leishanense. Taxonomy (NCBI): domain Eukaryota; kingdom Metazoa; phylum Chordata; class Amphibia; order Anura; family Megophryidae; genus Leptobrachium; species Leptobrachium leishanense. Next base: position 178,922,541 of record CM019063.1, on the reverse strand, counting down.
ACAACAGTAAAATTTCAATGTTTTGAACCCAGGACATACTTACATTGAGTTTTCTCTCGTTTTTATCCTTTCTGGTAAAATACTTTGCAAATAAATAAATTAGGTGTGTGTGTATAGTGTCAACTGGCCCAGATCTACCAACTTGAAGCAGAAAATCCCATTCAAATGGGATCAGTCATACATGTGCAAGTGGGAGAGGCCACTATCTTCAAGCTAGTGAATTGCCTCAGTGAAATAGTAATTACAGGGTTATTCAAAGAGATCCGAATTGTGGCCGAAAGGTAACCGAACAGTGAAATTCAGTGTACGGTTACCTTTCCTGGCCATTCGGCTATACAGAGAGCAGGCGAATTGCCTGCACATACGGTGCCTGTTTGTTGCCTGTTCAAGGGCAGTGAAATCCCCATAGAGACGCAATGCTTCATCTATTAAGAGAACAAAAACCAGCAGTGAAAAGTTGCCGAATTGCCCTTCTGTTCGGTGGTTTCATGCGGCAGATTTATTCTGGTGAATCCCATAGGTTTCAATGCTAAAAATACTCCCGTTTTAACCCAATATCTAATAAACTGTTGATTATAATATTCTGCATATATACAAAAACAAAAGAAAATAACCAGTATAATAGGCAACAAGGCCCATCAACTGATGATCAGGGAGTGGCTAGTACTTAATGAACTTTATTAACCAAAAACACTCCCAGATCCCAAACTTTAAAATATATATACACACACAGCATCGTAGGGTAAATTGGACAACTAACCAAGCATAAATAGGCTGAGTAATGGGCTGAATGGAAAGCACTAAAAGGCACTAATACTGTGTAATAATACAGTCCACATAGGGAAAATAGAGCAAAAAGACCCCCAACCCAAACTTGCACTAATGCTGATAGAGCTCATGCTCATAAATTCTATCCTGACCCTAGCGATGCTGACACAACATAGACAACTTTAAAATAAAAAGTTGGACATTAGCTCAACATATGTTTTGCCGGCTGCACGTCGGCTTCACCTAGAGCAAGAAAATATTTTACTTTTGGTGCCAGGCCAGCAAGTGCATTCATACAGTAACCCCTCTGTGGTATTGTGGAAGAGTGCAGGGTTGGACCCTGCGGTTCAAAAAATTAAAATGATATAAATCTGGCACAGGCATCAGTGCAGCCAAATATTGTGCCTTTCATGGCAGCAAGTGCCTTCACACCGTAACCCTTTTGTGGTATTGTGGAAGAGTTCAGTGCTGGAGGTTTTGTGAATGCAGAAGATGCACACACACCCAGATCTATTCCGTTATGTCAGCATCAGGGGATTGATAGCTGCTGATCCAGGACTGATTAATTTTTATAAATGTCAGCCGGTCTACAGAGTCAGCGGACAGATACACTCTTTTGCCTGTGACAAAACCTCCAGCGGCATTAAACGTCCTTTCAGAAAGCCCGCTAGATGAAGGGCAACCTAGTAGCTGCATAGCATATTGGCTAAATTCTGGTCAGTGATCCAATCTCAACACCCAGTAAGCCAGTGGATCATCTGCTGGAAAGGTATCCAGGTCTGCCCATGCCCCTAGGTAGCCCTGCACCATATGGTGAAGTTGCTGGCAATGAGTGCCTACATTTGACATCCCTGGGCGTCGTGGACTAAAAAAATTTGAAAAGGCATCAGTCAAGCAGCCCCGGCCTTCACCACTATTCCTTTGATCATCCGCAGCCTCAGAAGCACCTGTGTCATCACTTGGTAACCTACCAGTGCCTGGAAAGGTGTTACACAAGTGTCGTTTTAGAGCGTCTTCAAGTTTTTTCATCCTGTGCTCCCTCTGTGCGGGCAGGATGAGCTCTGCAACTTTACCCTTGTATCGTGGATCAAGAAGGCTTGCCAACCAGTAATGATCCCTCTCCTTGATAGCACGAATCCTGGGGTCCTTTAGCAGGCTTTGCAGGATAAGGGAGCCCATGCAGCATAGGTTGGAGGTGTCATTAGCTTCTGAGTCTTCCTGGTCAATGAGGATGACCCAATCGTGCACTTCCTCCTCCGAGCCACGTACTAGTCCTTGTATTTCTGGGCACACAAAACCCTCTCTTGAGGAATCGCCACCTTCAATGCCCCCACTACTTAAATATTCCTCCTCATTCTCCTCCTGTCTGATCTGAGGAGGACCCGCTGGAATACTGTCTGCAGAAAGACTGGGGCCTTGAGAGCTAGGGAAGGCCTCCTCTTCCTCCCGCTGCTCTGCCTTTAGAGCCACATCTATAATTCCCGCAGAGTGTGCTCCAGCAGGAACACTAAAGGAATTGTGTCACGGATGCATGCACTGTCCCTGCTCACCATCCTTGTTGCCTCCTCAAATGGTGACAGTACAGTGCATGCATCCTTGATCATCAGCCACTGCGGGGGGGAAACAAGTTGACCTGAACTTGTCCTTCCTTGTGCCATAATCACACAGGTACTCGTTGATGGACCCTCAGATGCTTGTGCAGATGCTGCAGCATTGCTAATGTTGAGTTCCACCTGGTGGGCATGTCACAGAACAGACGGTTTGTGGGAAGGTAGAATTCTCTTTGAATTTCTGCCAGGCGAACACTTGCTGGGAATGACCATCTGAAGTGGCTGCAGACTTTTCTGGCCTGGCTGAGAAGCTCTGCCAGCCTTGGGTACCTTGTTAGGAAACGCTGAACCACCAGATTTAGGATGTGTGCTAGGCATGGTACATGCGTCAACTTACCCTGGCGTAGGGCAGAGAGAAGGTTGCTGCCATTATCACAGACGACCATTCCCAGCTGAAGCTGGCGTCGTGTTAACCATCTCTGCACCTGCCCCTGCAGAGCTGACAGAATTTCTGGCCTGGTGAGGCTCCTGTCCCCTAAACAAACCAGCTCAAGCACAGTATGGCATCTTTTTGCTTGAGCCATTGCGTAGCCCCTGCCACGCGTCGGTTTAACTGCCACTTCGCCAGAGACAGAGAAGGAGGAGGAAGAGGGAGAGGTGGTGGTGGAGCAGACAGACCTCATACAAGCAGCATTCTGGAGGCGTGGTGGATGAACAAGCTCCAGCACAGAGCCCCGTCTTGGATCCCTCCCGGCTGCAATCAGAGTTACCCAGTGTGCCGTGAAGGAAATGTAACGGCCCTGTCCATGCTTGCATGACCACGTGTCTAAAGTCACATGCACCTTGCTGCTGACTGCCTTTCCTAATGACTCCATAACATTGTCTTCCACGTGCTGGTATAGTGCTGGAATGGCCTTCCGTGAAAAGTAATGGCGCTTTGGAACCTGCCACTGTGGTACAGCACATTCAGCAAATTCACGGAAGGAAGCAGAGTCCACCAACTGGAAAGGCAGCAGCTGCAATGCGAGTAATTTTGCTAAACTGGCATTTAGACGCTGTGCTTGGGGATGGTTGGGACTATATTTTTTCTTACACTGCAGCAGCTGGGGCAACGTAATCTGACTGCATAAATCGTCAGCTGATGGGATGCTGTCACATTCTGAGGACAGACCTGGTACACCCATTACTGTAGCATCATCCCTGTCAGTGGAGGTTGTAGGCAATGACATGGAAGGATATATAGTGGGGTTAGAGATAGATGAGGAGGAGGAGGACCTATGCAAAGTGTTGTGCCAACGGGATGCGTGGCAGGTGGTCATATGTCGCCTCAAGCACGTGGTACCCAAGCGTGGGATGTCTTTCCCACGCTTGATCCTCATCTGACATAGATTACAAATACCAATGGTGCGGTCTGCTGCACATTTCTTAAAGAACTCCTAGACAGCAGACTTCCTATACATGTGCTTTGAGACAACAGCGCTCTGCACCTGAGCAGCTGTGACCTCTGATGCCTTGGACTGGCTACGGTTGGTCATAGAGGACATTCTGCCTCTTTTTTGTTGTGCCTCCTCCTCCTCCCTTGACTCCTCTGTTCGATCAGGCACCCAGGTGGAGTCAGTGAACTCATCATCGTCATCACCCCCTATCACCTCGTCACTGGAGCCAACTTGGCAGTATGCTGCAGCTGCTGGGCAACATGAGTGCCAGTTATTTGTGTGTCACTGGCACCCCCTTCCTCTAGGTTGATTATACTCCCTTCCTCAACCTCAGAGTTTGAATCAGAGCACTGTAGTTGCTGCACATCCTCAAGCAGCATGTCACTGTCATTGTAGTCAAACAATCCAGCTGACTCCTCCGTGTGTGATAGTGAGGCTACAGCAGGAGTAGCTGTGCACATGGAGGCTGAATTAGATGTTTTGGCAGCTGAGGTGGACTGTAAACCACTACAAGCCTGGCGGGCAGAGGACTCAGAGGATAAGGATGGCCTGGATAGCCAATCCTGCAAATCCTCTGTATGCTGCTGCTGCTGAAGACGGCCAGCACCAGTTAGAAAGGACAAGCGTGCCCTTGCTAAGGATATATAGATCAAAGATATACAGAACTCTGATTCAACTCTGGTATAAAGATTGGAGATATGCAGAACTCTGATTCAACTGTGTTATCTAGATTAAAGATTTACAGAACTCACTAACTCAGTGAGAAACCCTGATAACTGGCAGCTAGTGACAAGACACAAATTAAAATTCGCAGAAATCTGCTACAAGTCTGTGAGACCCCCTGATAGGACCCCCTGATAGTTGGCAACAGTGACAAGACACAGATTACAATTCCTAGGAATCTCCTATAAATCAGTGAGACCACCTGATGGGTGGCAGTGACAAGACACAAATTACAATTCCCAGGAACCTCCTATAAATCAGTGAGACCCCCTGTTGGGTGGCAGTGACAAGACACAGATTACAATTCCCAGGAACCTCCTATAAATCAGTGAGACCCCCTGATGGATGGCAGTGACAAGACACAGATTACCATTCCCAGATATCTGATAAAAGTGAGACCGCCCAATAGCTGCTGGCACTGATAAGACACAGATTACAACAATTCCCAGATATCTTCTAGAAGTGAGACCCCCCAATAGCTGCTGGCACTGACAAGACACAGATTACAACAATTCCCAGATATTTTCTTGAAGTGAGACCCCACAATAGCTGCTGGCACTGACAAGACACACTAACAGAACAATCTCCTCTCAAAAAACACGTGTTTAGGCTGCGAGGGACGCCTTATATAGTGTGCTGCAGGACTTAGCTCTGTGAGCCCATGATTGAGCCGTGATTGGCATAGTCTTGCACCTTACCTGTAGCCAACTACAAGCTTCAGGCCAGTGGAAAAGTGCATTGTGGTCCATTGTGGTGCATTGTGGGCGAACATGCGGCGAACACTCGGAAATGTTCGGAGTTCGACGAACAGCCGAACGGGCGATCCCCTAGTTAGTACCAACTTTGTAATATAGCCCATTATAATTTAAGTAATCTCTATTACATATGTACAGATTCTCCTCATGAGGGCTGTTTTTATTGTTTTTTTGCTATGGGTGTAAAGGTTTAACTGGAAGTAACATTTAGCAGACCTACTAATTATAAAACAGTTTACAAAAGAAGTGCATTCACATGCTCACTTACTGTGCTTTTGGCATATTTTCTTATGTTACAGTTACTAAAAGCATTAGTTTGATTGCTTTTCTAAAATGATCTTATGATGCATTGGCAAAACAAACCTTCATATGTAGGCTATATGCCAAACTAGTAACCTCTCACAAAGTAGCTCAGTTCTTGTGAAAGTAAAAGGTGTGGTATGCTTTATTAAAGGTAATTGAATTGTGTTTTCATGAGGAATAAATTATCTTATTTTCATGTAAGTAAATGAACTTAAAATTATACAAATTTAAAATTATACAAAACTATATCATAGCCATACTAAAACATAAGTTTTATTCTGTATTAAACAGTAAAATAAATACATAGACTTTTTGTTGTCACAACCTTTTGTATACACATATATTCACAACATTAAAAAAGACACTTCAGTGTAAATTATGATGCAACAATATTAAATGGGCAGCATTCAAGATCTGCTCCATACGACTGGTGTATACCCTGGAACCTGTATTGTTTTAATATGTATTCAATGCATGCAGGGAATGATACATAAAGGTTTGCAGCTTCATACAGTGTATATATTTAATATTTTCCACCTCAGATCTCATTAATTTGTTATTGCAGTATGCATACATCAGGCTCTCATGCTTATCTCTGTAATATAACCACTTCTCAATCAGTGATACACCCCAGACAGAAACTATGCATGCATTGTTGGAAAGCAGTAGCTAAAGTCAATAGATATTTTAAAGAGTTCTGATTACATGGCAATAAAAACATTTAAATTTGGTGTAACACTGTAGCACTCACTATTTCGTAACTTACCTTTTTAGTAGTGAAGGTGTTAAGAGATGGACAGAAGAGTCTGCTCTGCACATCCTGCATGATCTGCCCAACGTCTGCAAAGCCTCAACTGTACAAATGTACGCAGACGACACTGTGATCTATACCAGCAAACCAAATGTCCCGCAGCTGGAGGCCGTGCTGCAAGAACAATTCACAGAGGTAGAAAAGTGGATCAAAAACAACAAACTTTTTTTAAATACTGACAAAACTGTAACGATGCTCTTTGGAACAGCACCTAAACTACACAAATTGCAAAATCCCCATCTATGTGTTGGGACAAAATCAAATGGCATGCTGACCACAGTCACTTCTCTCAAATATCTAGGTATGTGGTTGGACCCTAATCTATCCTTTGGCCCCCACATCGAAAAACTCTCATCTAAACTTTACCCCAAACTAGGTGCCCTGTACAGAAACAAATCCTGCCTGAGTCCCGTGGTAAGAAAGCAGATTGTACAGCAAATGCTTATTCCGGCTATTGATTACGGAGATGTAGTGTATGCAGCCGCCCCGCAAACACACCTTCATAAACTTACTACATTGTATAACTCATTCTGCCGCTTTGCGCTACAATGTAACTATATGACCCACCATTGTGACATGTTAAAAGAGCTAAACTGGCCATCCCTGGAATCTAGACGCACCCTTCACCTTTCCAGCCTGGTGTTTAAGAGTATCTCTGGGAAGCTGCCACCCTACTTGAATAGACTGCTTCCCCCAGCAGCTCCCTCATCCTATAACCTCCGATCCAGGACCAGCACCTTACTTGCTATACCACAATACAAAAAGACCGTGGCTCGGTCCTCATTTTCCTACAGAGCACCACAATTATGGACTAGCCTCCCAGACACCATCAAATCTTCCCCCAGTCTTAAGTCACTCAAAAGCTCCTTACTAACATACCTCAATACAGAATGCACCTGTAAACATGTAACCTAGTGACTATATTTCCTACATATTTATTTTCTTTTAATCTGTATATTTGTGTTGTTTTTTAATATCTTGCATTGTATTACTTTGTATTTCTGTAACTGTAACACTTCAATGTTCTTGAACCCAGGACATACTTGAAAACGAGAGAAATCTCAATGTATCCTTCCTGGTAAAATCCTTTATAACTAAATAAATAAATAAATAGTGGCTCCATGTGACAGATTGATTGGTGGTTCGGACCGACTTCAGCGGTTTTTGGTCAGTGGACTCTTACCCGTCCAGCACACATCAACGAGTGACCGCATGGATATGTAGCTCATGCGGCCAGCGCTGAACTCTTCTTAAATCCAACGGCTTCTAAAGGATAACCGAGGCATACTTTTTGTGGCTACAGGTGGGGGAATCTATTGTGCGCCCAGATGGCACCTCCCAAGGCACAACGAGTGCTGGATCCCCCGAAATCAGCTCGGAAGGAACCCGAGGCCCAAGATAGCGGATCCCCGCAGCATGCGTTGGCCCATAACTCAGACACGTCGCCCTCGGCACCACTAGGCCTCTCTGACTCGTTGCCACCCTCAGAGAGCAGATTACACGCCATGCTGCAGGACTTGCGTTCAACCATACAGGCAGACATCAAAGGAGCGCTGCAGGAGCTGAGCCGTGACATTCTGGACTTGGGTGAATGCACCGATGCGTTGGAAACCAAGGCGGATGATTTATGTTTAGCCCACAATGATGTGGTAGACCGACATCTGGCTTTGCGAGTGGCCCATGAATCTCTGGCACTTTAGAAGATCGCTCCCGGCGTAATAATATTAGAATCAGGGGTATCGCAGAAGCAGTCACTCTAGCGGACTTACATCCATATCTTCTGGAGTTGTTTCAAGTTTTGCTGCCGGAGGCTACACCACAAGACCTACTTCTGGATAGAGCGCATCGCCTTCCGCGAGCGAAAAACCTGCCTACGTCGGTGGCTCGTGATGTCATTATCCGGGTGCACTTTTTCCACATCAAGGAGGCTCTGATGACGGCGTCACGGAAGTCCATGCCTTTATCTGCCCCTTATGCTGATATCTCATTCTTCGCTGACTTATCGGCTTCGACCATGTCCAAAAGACGTGAGTTTTCATCCCTCACCAAGCTTCTCCGTAATCATAAGTTGGCGTACTGTCAGACCTTTTTAGATATGAAATTTCTATAACGCAGGAATGTTTAAATTTGGGGCCAGGAATTGCGTCACACAAACAACTTGTCTGCATCGTTAATATATAACAAGAATATGTGTTCTAAAGACAATGTAACAAGCGAGACTCGTTATCTATCAGCAAACATCCATGGTCCTTAATTAATTCTGGTTGTGAGAAACAAACAGATGTTAGATCAAATGGTTTAAAAGTAAGGGAACACAATGACAACTAAGATAGAAATCTCAGTATTGTGTTTATTTCGTCACATCGAAACTCTGAAAGACCAGGTAAACAGGGAACAAAGGGTTGCCCAATAAAGGAAAAAAAAAAACGAGGTTAAATGGCTTGGATAAACCATCTTGTAATGCTATTCGGCAATATGATCTAACACTATATGGTATGAGAATATTTATTAGTTAGAACTGATAATGTTGGCATCTTATAAAAACAGAGGCCCTACCACATTTAGTTGATCATCACAAATGTCTGGTGTACTAACCCGCATGAAGCCGATTAAGTCGGGTAAAGTGTGAATGTTAAAGACGATACCACGAATGAATGAATGTATGTCCCCTCACATACACATCCCTGTGGATATAAGTAAAAGGGGATGAGATGCACACACGCCGTGGCGAAGTATACTGGCGATGCCACAATAGAAATAAATTTTGATTTGTTAACAAAATCTATGGAGTCCCGGGATATAGGAATAAAAGACCCCAAACCAGTAAAAGATTGGCCAAACACATAAATTAATTCCTGCAGAAGGTTGATGGATGATCTGAGAGTGCCATCTGCTGGCCAGGTAATATAACACCTGGACAGACCCCTGGAGTTGATGAATATGTATATCCTCCAATCAAATGAGGCCACATAGTGATGGGCTAGATCTAAAACTGGGCGGAAGACCACTATATAGAGGGGACACTCCAGAGCAGAAGGATCAACACACACTGAGAAAAGCTTGGGGAGAGACCTGAGGGACGCTTGGAGGGGAGAAAGGCAATTATCATCAGCCGCCCCCTTTAAAGACGCGACCACACCCTAATCTTCCACCACTCTATCTTCACTAACCAGATGGTAAAGTATGCCTGAATAACTTGATATCTATTTTCTAATTGCATAGTCCCTACTTTAGATGTCCATCACAAACTAAAGGAATATAAATGAATTATTTTGCTGTTTGAGCTTCCTCGGTAGAATAGTAATTCAACCTTCCAGTCCCCTGCAGAGGATTGCTAGGAAGAAACTATTCCCGGCTGAATACTTGAGCCATAATTTAGTGAAATTATTTGTATTCCAAGAATACTGGTTGTGGACATCTAAAGATCAATTATATACCTATAGTGAGATACGCTGGGACCGTGAAATAACTTTTATATGTCAAGTGCCGTCAGTCCCATTCGTAAACTAGCATAACTCCTTCCATATCCATCTTGCAGCCCTTTCGATTGAATGAAGTGCTGTGATTGATCTGTGGAAGAGATAGTCTACCTATCGAGTGTGTTATGTATCTCCCTGAAGGAAGTTGCATTTAGTGAATAGGCCCCCACAATAATAAATTGTGCTGCAGGTGATGCCCAGTAACTGAGTGTTTATTTTCGCCGGGTGGAGGATTGGTTTATAATGGGAAAGGTTTAAGTGAATAGAATAGAGCTTGGTGTTTAAGAACTGAGGCGTGTATATCTGTGGTGCGGTCTATAAACCTAAAATATTTGTCCATTAGATTATTGCGTGTCGCAGTATCGCTACTAATCACGATCTATAATCACTTGTAAATTGTTTTTTGCTAATCCGTTGATAACGTATGATTGTATGAAACTTGACGTGTGAATAAATTTTGGTTTGAATTGTTTTACCGTTACGCAGTCTCATATCATCTTTATTGATTTTATTGTGTTTAAAAATATCTAGATAGCATCAAAAGAACTCGGGATAACGCGCCATATATTTGTTAAGACGTATATACATTGATTGGTTGTTAATCCCTATTTTAGGGGTTAAATACCAATTTATACCACTGGTATTGGAGGCACTGTCAATAATATATATACATCTACAATAAGAAAAATATACGTCATAATTAATATATCCCTGACCTATTAAAGAAGTCAATAATCTCTAACAGTACAGATGGGGGTTCCCAACGAAGCTCTTGATATGGAAGGATGGTATCCTGCATGTTGTTCCCGATGTCGCCACTGGATTACAATTCTTGAAGGACTGGAATATTCTGGCTGATTTCTCGCCTCTTCGTGAGCCTTCCTCATCACCGATTAAAGTCTCACCGGAATGGCACAGAGTCCGGCCTAAATGATGGGCGTCTCCTCCCATGTGTCGCTTTTCAAACTGTTCGAATTTCTGGATGGTTACTTCTGTGGAGGGAGTGGTTCCTCTTCATGATCGCCTCGGGACCCTATGCTTCTTGGTTCAGCGCTGAGTTCTTGCGTTGAGCTCTGTGTAGCGAGCGTCCCCTCGTACCCCGGTTGAGTCTCCTTAGCTGATATTTTCCGCTTCTTTATTGCCACTAGGAATGACTCATTCTTGCTGTATTTTTATGATGCAGCGTTGTTTGTTTTGTGTTTTTGCCTTTTTAGTCTTTTTTCTTTTTCTTTTTTTTATTTTAATTTTTATTTTATTTTGTCTGTTGATATGCTCTTATGGCCCTGGCCTTCATATTCCTCATGTCTCCTCGATAGTATTTCTCATTCTACCATGCACATTATATCGTTGTGGTTAATTAATCATGAGTAAGCCTCAGTTCAGTATTTTTTCAATGAATGTTAGGGGGCTGAATATTCCGTTTAAAAGACATGCTCTGTTTCGTGATTTACATAAACATAAACCGGCGATAGTCTGTGTGCAGGAGACGCACTTTAGTGCTTTGCGCACCCCACATTTGCGATCCGCTATGTACCCTGTTTCTTTTCATTCTACTGCCCAGACGAAGTCTTTTTCACAAGGACTGGGTCTTTAAATGCTCGAACCAATATATAGACCCATTGGGCCGCCTTTTGATCTTGGTGGGCACTATGAATGAACTTCCAATTACGGTTGCAAATTTGTACTTGCCTAATGTCAACCCGGTATGCTTTTTTAAAAAAGCTTATAGTAAGATTAAGAATATGATGGAGGGATCTCTTTTCATGTGTGGAGATTTTAACTGTGTGCCTGACGCGGCTTTGGATACATGGCCGGGCCAGAACCGCACACAGCCTCCTAAACAGCTCCCCTCCAGCCAGAAACTAAATGATTTTTTACGATCCTCTGACTTTTATGACGCATGGAGAATTATCAACCCCTCGACCAGGGACTTCACTTTTTTCTCCCCAGTCCACTCATCTTACAGCCGCATTGACTTATGTCTGATACATGGCTCTACAGTCCCTCGCCTTCTAGCCGCCCGTATCGGCTCTATAACGTGGTCTGATCATGCTCCTATAACGTTGGATTTTGAGGCTGACTACCCTGCTAGGGGGATGGGGAATTGGCGACTAAATGACTCGCTTATAGTGAGTGGCGCTGATGTATCTGATACATCGGCGGTGTTACGGGAATACTTTGCATTGAATGTGACGGAAGAAGTAACCATTTCATCAGCTTGGTTGGCACATAAAGCAGTGGTGAGGGGCCATTTGATTCAGAGAGGGGCTACACGGAAAAAGGCATTCAATGCCCAGATGACTTCAGTACAGCGGCAAATATCTGACTTGGAATCCCAACATAAAATTAACCCTACACCTGACCTCTTGTCTCGACTGACGACCCTTCGACGGGATTTAATCCAACTGACGTTACAGTCCTCTGAACGGGCCATACGACGCTTAAATCTCACTCAATATACCCAAGGCAACAAAGCTGGCCGGTTATTGACATCTAAATTGAAATCCAAGAGGCTTCAAACCAAAATTTCTTACCTCTTAGATAATGGAGGGGATAGGATTTACAACCCTCTAAAAATCTCGGAGGAATTTGCTGACTTCTACGCCTCTTTATATAACCTAAAAATCAGATCCTACGACCCACGACCCAGACCCAGATGAGATAACTCGATTCCTCCAGGATGCAGAACTCCCCTCCCTATCCCGCTCACAAGCAGCAGAGTTGCTGGTTCCGTTCACAGAGGAAGAGGTGCGTAAGGCCGTTAAGGCTCTCCCAAAGAATAAAGCCCCTGGGCCAGACGGTTTCTCTAATTTATATTATCAGACTTTTGCAGACATTCTAATACCGACCCTTACGAGACTTTTCAATCATATCAAAACCACAGGTGTAATACCCCCAGAAATGCTTCAAGCTACTATCTTAACATTACCTAAACCTGGCAAACCCCTGACAAGTTGTGCGAACTTCCGCCCTATATCCTTATTAAATGTGGATGCTAAGCTATACGCTAAGCTGTTGGCGTCTAGAATGGCTCCTCTGCTTTCCCTCTTGATTTCAGTGGAACAGACCGGGTTTGTACCTGGTAGACAGACATGTGACAACACCCGACGATTTTATAATATAATCGACATTGCCTATAGAAGCAATACAACTGGGCTCCTCCTGGCACTGAATGCCGAGAAGGCATTTGACCTCCTGCATTGGGGCTATATGCGTAAGGCACTAGAATCCTTTGGCTTCCCTGCCCTATTTATTAATAGTATCATGAGCCTGTACTCCCTTCCAACGGCAAAGGTCCTGGCATCTGGGTTTCTTTCCTCCTCATTCTCCATTACCAATGGCACCAGGCAGGGTTGCCCACTCTCCCCACTCATCTTTGTTTTGGCATTGGAGCCTTTGGCCTCGCGGATCAGGCGAGACTCGTCCATCTCTGGCATCTCTACCCCAGATGGAGTTCATAAATTAGCTATGTTCGCTGATGATATTTAGATTTTTCTTACCTCCCCTGAAACCTCTCTGCCATCTCTAATGCGCCAGCTTACTTCCTATGGCCTAGTCTCCTACTACAAAAACAATGTGAGCAAGACGCAGGCACTACCGCTACATGTTGATGATTTCTCGCTCTCCACCTTACGTGCCTTGTACCCATTTGACTGGAGAACAACCTCTTTGAAATATTTAGGCATCTCTCTTACCAAATCCAGGGGCTCTATCCTTAAACTTAACTATAACCCCCTAATGACTTCTATCTCCTCCCAACTGAACTCCTGGCTCGATCTGGAGGTCTCTTGGATGGGACGCATGGCAGCTTTGAAAATGTGTATTTTACCCCAGATTCTTTATTTTTTCAGGAACATCCCAGTTTTTATCCCGGCACAGATGTTGCTTCGCATGCAAAAAATGCTGCAGGCACACATATGGAAAGGGAGGCCTCCACGCATTCCAGCTTCCACAATTAACGCGACTAGACGTAGGGGGGGCTAGGCTTTATAAATATTACGGCGTACTACAGGGCGGCTTTATTGGCTCAGCTCCTGTCCTCCATGTCCCAGTGTGACACCCCTTTATGGTTACGGATGGAGAATGCTTACACTGCTCCTTTTCGAGTTCACGACCTGATGTGGTTTGAGATGCTCCCACACCACACATTGGAGGGTATCTTGCCTTCCAGTTCCCTTTCCCTTATGTCATGGCGGCTATGGGGTAGACGACTTTTACGACCCTTCTCACTGCTCAGTTTAGCTCCATTGCACTTCCTCTGTCGCACTATCCAAGACCTGAACCTTGACCGATGGTTCCAATTAGGTCTTACACATATTAATCAGCTTTTTACAGCCTCTTCCATTAAAACCTTCCCGGACCTAACGCGTGAGTTTGCCCTCCCCACTAGCGACTGTTTCAAGTACCTTAGGGTAAAACATGCACTGACTCAACGAGGTATTTCCTCCTTTGCAGCGACGTATATTACGGCCTTTCACTGACTGTGCTTAGGTAAAAAAGTCATGAAAAAACCTTTGTCTTTTTGTTATGATAGTTTGTTGTCTGCGAACCCTAATAAGAAACTGCCTTATATGATCAGATGGGACAAAGATTTGTCGTTCGAGTCTTCTAAGGAGGACTGGTTCTACGCCACTGAAACGGTATATAAATACACTAGGAGCACTAATTTGCGGGAATCACATCTTAAACTTTTATATAGATGGTATTTGACCCCGAATCGTTTGGCTCATATACCCGGGCACTCCGTTGTATGTTGGCGTTGAGGCACCAGTGTCGGATCTATTCTTCACATCTTTTGGCAATGTCCGCTCCTTGCTACCTTCTTGGGAAAAGTTTGTAGACTGATCTCTCATTGTACCGGAATGTCTATGCCCCTGTGCCCTAAACAATACTTATTACATATGCTTCCGATTACTATACAATAGGCTTGTGCACCGATTTTTTTTTCGGTTCAATTCGGTTTGATTTTTCGGATTTTTAAACTTTTCGATTCGGCTCGTTTCGACCGATTTCGGTTTCGATTCGATTCGGTTCGGCTCGTTTTTCGGGTACATTTTTTTTTTCGGAATATCAACCATTTTTCGTATTTTCGTGTCACTGTGCTTGGTTTTTGTATCGACTTTTCGTGATTTCGGAAATTTTCGTTTTTCAGAATTGTACATTTTTCGGAATATCGACCATTTTTCGTATTTTTCGTGTCACTTTGCTCTTTTTTGTATCGACTTTTCATTTTTTCGGAAAATTTTCGGATTCAGAAAATTTTCGTTTTTCAGAAAATTTTCGTTTTTCGGAAATTTTTCGTTTTTCGGAACGTCGTTTGACACATTTCAAGTGCATTCGAAAAATCCGAAAATATTTCGTTTCGGCTCGGAAAACGTTTCGGATCTGACATTTTCGGATCTAAAAATTTTCGGAAATTCGGCCGCATCCGAAAACACGAATTGGGAAATTTCGTGAAAATTCCGAAACCCGAAACCCACATCCCTACTATACAACAGCGACATAGAGGCATCATATCGATAATACTTAGCGTAGCTAAAACTACTATAGCACGTCACTGGCTTGCTCAAGGCAGTCCCTCTATGAGAGAAGTCATGTTATCACTGGAGAATGTTTATCTGTATGAGGAAATGTACCACAGGGCTGCTAACTCTTTAAGCGTATTCCAAGGTATATGGGAAGGTTGGGAACTCTTTGTAACTTCTGGAGACTTGATATAAATGTCATAAATGATATCAATGATATACTTGATGAGGATACGACATAAATATTGCCGTTCGTGGACCTAACTGAGCATATACATAATAAAATTATTTTTTTTTGTTTTGTTTTCTCATTCTTTTAATTTTGTGTATTCTTATAATTTGGGTGTTTTTGTTATGTTTTAAAATGTTATAAATTTTACTGTGTTTTAGTTTAACATGAAAAAGTTTGGTTCAAACGACTGCTTTATATTGCAAATATTATGTTATTGCTAGAATTGCTAATTGTAGGATCCTGCGTGATCCCTTCCTTTTTCAATATCTGAATATTTGTGACTTCTGGCATTTGTTCCTTACGTGTGAACCTTAATAAAACTTTATATGGAAAAAAAAAAAAAGAGATGGACAGAAGGGAACACAAAACATACAGAAAGAAAATGAAGTTTGTTAAATAAAAAAAATAACATTCAAATACAAACCACTGAGCATAACATTGTTTTGACAGTAGATACTTCACAGTGGGGATCACTTTTTTTAAAAAAAAGTTCCGATGGTTATATAATTGTCAGGACCCTGTGGTGTTATGTAATATATATACAGGGTTTTTCAAAGAGAATCGAAAAGTCACCGCACGTTTGATGACTTTTCGTTCTCTTCAATTTGGTGCGATTTGGCGATCCCATTTCGGTGACCCTGCGGTGTATTCAGCAAGCACCACAGGACCGTCGTAGTGCAGGGAAAAGCCACCGCCAACCCGACGAACACTCACCGCAAAACCCGGCGAAGGGACACCGAAACATGCAAAAACATCTGGATTAACCCCGCCGAACACACTGGAAAAATCCAAGCAGCTGCCGATCACATCGCAGAGCAGCCACCGGTAAAACCCGACCCCACAGACGAATGGAGTGAAAAAAAAAACCCAGTATGCTTGAATGTTTGAAAAGTGAAATGCTGTTTGCAAGAAACTACAGAACGAAAATGTCTGAAATTTACATATAAGATCCAATGAATGATAATAAAAAGGGCTGTTACAGAAAAGAAAAAACGATTTAAAAAAATAAAAACTGATTTTTTTTTTCGCAAACAAATCCTGAAAAATGCCTAAAAGATCCTAGGAAATCTAAAAATAAAAAAACTTTTTACTGCAGAATATTATAAAAAGTGGTTTATTAGATACTGAGTTAAAACGGGAATATTTTTAACATTGAAGCCTATGGGATTCGCCTGAATAAACCTGTCAAATTAAATCACCGAACAGCAGGGCATTTCGGCAACTTTTCACTGCTAGTTTTTGTTCTCTGAATAGATGAAGCATTCCTTCTCTATGGGGATTTCCCTGCCCTCGAACAGGCAACGAACAGGCACCATATTTGCTGGCAATTCGCCAAGATTTGGCGAACTGCCTGCTCTCTGAGTAGCCGAATGGTCAGGAAAGGTAACCGTACGCTGAATTTCACTGTTCAGTTACCTTTCGCCAGCAATTTGGATCTTTTTGAATAACCCTGTAAGGCTAGAGTCAGACAAACGCATTTTCTATGGACTGTGCGTCCGTGCAGTACGGATGTACATTCTGACGGAAGTCGCGGTAGTGGCCACACAGTCCGTTTTTGTGACTGACTTTTTTTGACTGATGTAGAAGGGAAAATAAATTAACATTTTGTCCGTCAAAATGCTGGACGTCAAAAATGCAGTCCGTCCATCTACGTTCCATCACTAACACGCAAAGCTATGTGGACGTTGCGGACATGGCGCACTCCGCACGTCCGTTCTAGCGGTTTAATGTTCTTGCCTATCTGGCATCCGTTTACCGCGTCCGTTGTGCTTCCGCACTTCCGTGCAGACGTACTTCGTGTGTGGTCTCTACTGATCGTAATTGTATATTACCACGGACGTTAAAATGTGCAGCAACACGGACGTGAACACTGCGCTCGTCTGACATTAGCCTAAATGTTTCACTGACTTGTTATATAAGGGCTGTACCAGCTCTTCATTCAGACAATTAACTTTAAATGTGTTTGTTTGTCTTTATTCTTTTTTTTGCATATGCAGTATTACGTGTATCTGATTGCCTGAAATAAACTATATTAAACAAATGATTCAAAGTATCTAAGTACTTTACAAATATATTTTTTAAAGTAAAAAGATTATATCTCTCAGAATCCCAGCTTTCCACGTAAGGTTGATATTTGTGGTGAACATGTTTTCTTTGGCTTTACTTGCATTTCATTTACATTGACAAAAAACAAGTTGCAAGCACAGGTCCGGATCAACAAAATGATCCAATTCGCCAAAATGATCCGAATCATTCGAATCGAATTGATCCGAAATTTCGGATTGATCTGAAATTTCGGGTGGTCGATATTTCGTTTTCGGAAATGCTCCCAAAACACAAAAATGGGGAATTTTGCTTGAATTTAAATTCGGAACAAAACAAATTGCACATCTCTAGCTGAAACTTTGTTGGTACCTTAGTGTGTAGACTCTTGCATATATATATATATCAGACTAGGTTCCAGCAACACGTAACTAGTGCAAAATAGAAAAACAAGGAAGAAGAGAAAGCTGTGGTGCTGGGCCCCACCTGAATTATGTCCTGTGAGTGAAAAAAGTGCATGAGCTGCAAAGAATATCAGGGTTACTCAGAGAGGTGAAAACCAGGAGAATGACTGAAGAAGCGAAAATTGTAGGTCAAAATAGCAAATGTGGCATGGTAGCTTTAAACGCACATGTAAAGTTATGGTAGGGTACTGAGCGGTGAGTATCACCTCCAGCCAGCAGATGGCGTGAGCCTGGTTGGGAGTGGAGGGTCATGTACCAGGAAGTGTTCGGCTCTATGGTTAATCTCACTGGTGCATGGAGGAGACTGTAAACACCTCATGATTGCAAGAGATTAAAACACTGTTTTTACTTAATACAGGTAAAGCCAGTATAAGCATAGATCCAGCAAGCAGAATAAGCTTGAAGTGTGTGTGAAGCCATAACAAAAGAGTGTGTCATTTTCTGAGTATCTGTTCTGTAAATAGTTTTAAATTAATTCTGCTCTGTTAGTCAGTTATGTGGTCTGTGCAGTAATAGTACAGGTAAAAAAAGAACTGTGCGCATAAACTGCATGTCTAGTATAGAGTAATATTGGTAAAGGACATTTGCTGTCATGCTCTATGGTTAATCTCACTGGTGCATGGAGGAGACTGTGTAAACACCTCATGATTGCAAGAGATTAAAAGACTGTTTTTACTTCATACAGGCACACAGGTTAATAAACGGTCTGTAACTGAAGAGCAGAGTGTGCGTTTCTTGATTGCAAACGTGAAACATATTTTGGCGAGCCAGCCAGGAGAAGTTTTCCAGGATAAAGTGGCAGAATTAACTTCTCAACAAGAACCTAGAATCACTGTATAATCTGCAGAAGAGTATTTGAAAATGTCAAAATGGAGCTGGAGCAACTGCAAGAGAAAGCAAATGCTGCTTTAAAACAGTTGCAGTGGGAACAGTTAGTGGAAGCATGCAGATTCTTGAAATGCCATAAAGCAGATGATGAAACTGAAAAGATCAAAAGCAAGCGAGCGTTAATCCGTTTAGCAGAGAGAACACTGGATGAGATTGAGGAAAATCAGGAGGAAGAAGAGGCAATCCAGTATGTCAAGGACCTATTACTCTTCATAGAGTCGCTGCAAGGTGAAGATAGTGGTAGTAAGGAGACAGAACAGGAGTTCATTCAATTAAAAGAAATGAAAGAGCAGTACCTCCAAATGCAAAGGCACAGGAAGAGTCCAGGACCAGGAGAACCCTTGAGGAGGAAATAAAGAAGATGAGTGCCAGATTAAAGACAACAGATACAGGATCAGAGAGTGCAAAACAGCAACCAGCATCTGGAAAAATACCTGAAGTCACCATTAGGAGGGAATTCCGGATCTGTGGGCAGATTGGTGAGGGAGGCCAAAAAGATAAGCTGTCATACACCAATCTGATGCACCAAATTGATGCTGAGCTCTGGAAAGGACATCAGGAGACAGAAATCATCGAGGCAGTAATTAAAGCAATCAGCCCTGGATTAAATTTGAGGGATATGCTGGAAATAAAAAGTGACCTGACTCTTCCCAAATTAAGAAACATTTTAAAAGGACACTACAAAGAAGAAGATACATATGATCTCTATCAGAAATTTATGAACATTTTCCAGTGAGGAAAATAATCTGCTCAGAACCTCTTGTGTTGTGCTATTGAATTGAAGGACAGAATGCTATTTGCATCAAAAGAAAAGGGGTCAGACAACCAGTACAATCCAGATCTGGTGCAAAGGAAGTTTCTGAGGTCAGTGGGCACAGGACTGCTAAGTGATCACATTAAATTTCAAACCCTACCTGGATGACCTGACTATTTCTGATGAGGTGCTCATTGAAAGAGTAAATGAAGCTGCAAGTCTGGAGTTGGAAAGGCAGCGCAACCTTAAGAAAAATGTAACCGTCAAAACAACAAGAATGAATAAACTACAGACAATCAGAATGCAGAGGAGACATTAACACCAACACAACCGGTAAGCAGTGCGGGTCCTTCTCAGTCTGAAAAAGGGAAAAAGGCCCCAGCTACAGGACAGCTTGCAGAAGCAGGGATCCAGGAGTTGGTGAGAGAGCTGAAAACAGAAATGGCAGAAATGAAAAAGATGTGGCAGGCCTCCATTACCGCTGAAACTAAACAGGGGTATCAGAGACAGCCGGTGACAGAGCGAAAGAAGGGCTGCAGAGATTGCCATGAAAAGGGAGGAGGAGATTAGGGATGAGCCGAACACCCCCGTGTTTGGTTCGCATTCGAACAATTTCAAAAGTTCGAGTTCAACTCGAACACGAACCGAACTCAATGCAAGTCAATGGGATTCAAAAGTTCGGTTTTTAGAGTGCCCTCCAAGAGGGCATATATGTAAGATATTTGCCATAAAAGCTGTATGGGGGTCCGGGTAGTGCCCTGGGGGACACGAAACAAGGACAAAAAGTAAAAAAAAAAAAACATTTTTAAAGGGACAGAGAGTTTTCCATGAAATAAGGGTTAAAAATAAAAACGGAAAATTCCTTTAAATATCGTGCCTAGGAGGTCCCCATAACCTGCCCGTGAAGTGGCAGATTTGTAGGATGTATAGAAGCATTTAAACCACATCAAGGTTAGGTGACTGACGATTTGTTTTCTACATATATATATATTTATATTTCACATCATACTTAAGGTTATATATACAGCCTAGTACTGATAATATATATAAGCATATCCGAAATGCTATTTGGTTACAAGTATTTTTTACAACCAAAACATTTTTTCCACCTGATGTATGATTGTTGACTAGAAGTAATATATAATTAATTTCTGTTTGGCATGGGGTCGACGATCAATCTATATGAGAATTCAGTTCCGATACATTTAATATAGGCCAATTGTCGACTACTCCTTCAAATATACACATGTTTGCTATCTTAACCAAACTAAGGCTACATACATTATTGAGTGCTAATTAGTAATTCTATGCTAATGCTATCTATTCTAGCCTTACACACAATTTGTTTCATCTGATATATGGTTTTTTCTTCGATAAATACAGACGCGGCTTTGTTCGAGTGGCAAATTTTTTTTTTTTTTCCACCAGGTGTGTGGTTAGTGTTCTAGACTCCATTCACCATATACTAGGTTGTCTGTTCTTATTCTAATATATGTTTATTTGTCATACGAGCCATATAAAGGTTCAATATACATAATCAAGTGTCATTAATCATAATCCTACGTCACCATTATAGAGGCTCATTGTTTATTTGAACAGATGTTTGTGTCGTTTAGAAAGCTCGATCTCTATTCCCGCATGCGATTTATGATTTTTTTTAAAAATTATTTTGCCTATTGTGACTAATCCAATCTGTTACACTTACATGGTTGTTTATATCAATATCCACATTTTTTACATCAAACAACCTGTTGCAGTGTAAATTACTAGCTGCCTAATCATATTATCGCTCTAATTGTGATAATTACTATCTGATATCATTGGAGCAATCTCCGGTTTTACCAATATTAGCATCTTATTAATAATTACAAGGGTCCAAAATCACTAACTACACTAATGGTTGTACATTGTTGCCTCTAGTTACTGGTCTGTATATTATCCATATGACACGAATGTATTATATACCAACTATTCTATGAGCGTGTTTACTAAACACTTTGGGCTAGGTAACAGTATTGGCTACATGTTATTTACTACCAACTGGCAATTTGTTGACTCACCTAACATTATATAGAATATTCTATTATTGTACACTATTTAGTCCATAGTGCTATATACACTGTTTGTTTTTTATATGTGACAACCTGCCATTGTCACATAACTGTTTACACATCTAATACTTGGCAATGTCCATAAATAAAGAAAACAATTTTTTTTAACCCCAACTCCCCAGGGGGTTCTATGATGGTGGTTGTCCACTTATCATTTGTACCCCCTTTCTCTTATTCATACATCCTTCTTTATACTATTGTATATTCTAGCTCAGAGATACAACTATTGTTTCAAAATTGGGGAAAGGCAGTGGGGTTAACCCTTGAATGGCGCCTGTTCTGCGGCATGTACGGGGTGTATGCTGCTGCCTACCTTGGATAGAAATGCAATGCTTTGCTATTGCTACGTATGAGGTTTACGAAATGGGGTTAATCCGTGGTTGGGCGCTGCTTACATCAATGTGATACTTAGTATCACTTTTGTTAAGTGTTGGCTTAATGTACACATATAAGGGTCACCTGTATATAGTATAGTATTTTGATGTTTGCTATAGTAGGTTTTCCTGACACTACTACAACGTGTGTGTTAATGATGGAAAAAATGTCCTTCTAGATCTTAGTTCAAAATAACGTTTTCTATGGAGCAGATATATAAATGTATATATTTGGTGTGTTACTGCCACCTAGTGGCTATAGTCAGTATTATTAGCGCTGATAATTGTATTGAAAAACAGATCTGCGACGCTCCTTCTTTTTCAGTTCAGCAGGTCTTTTACCTCCTCGGATTAAGCAAAGGAAACATACATAGCGCACACTGTGGCATAAAATTATATGATGTGTAATCACAAAGATTTCAAACTCACGTGGTTTAGAGCCTATGGTGTAACCAGGCTCAATCTTTTTCGCTTTTCCGGTCCATAAAGGTGACCGGTATCCCTTCTTTACCGCCCCCGGTGTCCTCGTCTGCTGCAGGGGTCTGTCTATTGCCTCCGGGTCCTTCTGGTTAGTATACCAAGGAGGGAGGGGCACGCCAGCTGGTGGATCTCCGCTGCGCAGTAATCACAGGATTCGGGGATTATGCGGTAAAAAAAGGGGTTTTATTATACAATACAAATAAAAACCGTTAAATGGGTATCCAGGACGCATTTCGCCTTGCTGGCCTCCTCTGCTGGATAATCCTTGTGTCTCTGATGTCCATCTTTTATACACTGTTCGGTAGTTTCATCATCTGATTGGTCCTGGTTAGTTTCCCTTTTGATTTTCGCATGGGTTTAGTGCGCATGTGCATAGGGCTCGATGTGGTTGGACAGGTCACATGATGATTTCGGACCTATTGGCATGTTTCTTTGTGTTCTATCGGGAGATAGTGTATTTGGCTAGTATCTACGGTGTGCGATATTGTGTATCGGTATGTTTAGAGACAGGGATTTTCTTCTTAGGGGGGGGACAGTCTCAGTACATCTATTTTCGATGAATGTATGGTCTCGATCCTTGTCAATTTCTGGTGATAGATGTTTTATCTGCCACCGGAGTGGTGCAAAGGAATACTTTGTTTATTATTCTTGAGTGCTGGATATTCTATCTTCAATAATTATGTTAAAGGGCTGTGCACAAATAAATTTTCTTGTATGGTGTCGGTTGTCTAATGTACGAATCCTTTTTTGGTGCCCTTGTAGGTATAGAAGAATCCAGATATAAATTGAATTCCATATCTGTTGTGTCCCCCTAGGTGTATTTGTGGTGGGACATAATGGATATTCTTTTATTTGTAGGGTTATAATTAGGGGATTAGGTAATGTCTGTGTTCAGTTTAAATCGCCAATTCTGCTGTTACTTTATTGTTCTTTGAGAGATGAGTTTTGCTTCGTAGTGTGGACTCAAATTTGGTGTATCTGGATAGGGTGGCAAGGGGGGAGGGAGGGTATGGGGGTACTGTCGATCGCCTGGTTTTATCAGGTTTATGAGAGGGGGAGCCTTATTATTACATATGTAGTAATTATTTGGGGCGCAATTACATGATCTGGGGATATCTAATCTGTAGATGGTGGGAGCAGTTTGAGCGTTAATAGTATATGACATATTTCAAAATCCGAGAGTTGGCCCAGACCAACAGAACGGAATACCTTAAATACAAAGACAAGCCACTACAAGATCCAATGCAGACTGAGATACCCATCATCTTCTCATACAGCCAACAAGATCGAGACTTTAAGCGCATAGTTAGGAAATTCTGGCCGATCCTCAGAGAGGATCCGATATTACAAGAAATCCTACCTCCAAAATTGAGATTTGTATGTCGAAGGACCCGAAATCTGAAATCAAAACTAACTACAAGTGAATATGCGCCAAAGAAAATGACCAACCCTTTCAAGCAGAACACAGGATTCTACGGTTGTGGCAATTGCATTAGCTGCAGGAGCACAGGTAACAAAAAAGACACATAGCAAAAATCACCAACAGGAGAGGAGAATGGAAGATAAAAGACATACTTACCTGCTTCTCCACAAATGTCATTTATCTCCTGATCTGTCCATGTGGACTTAAGTACATTGGAAAAATCACAAGGGCCCTGGGAGTGCGGATAAGGGAACATGTGAGGAACATACAAAAAGGTTTAGAAACACACAGCGTCCCTGCACATTTAAAAAAAACACATAATTGCAATCCCAAAAACCTGAAGTTCATGGCGATAAAAAGAATACAGAACGAAAAAAGAGGCGGTGACCTATCCAAATGAATCGGACAAGAGGAGATGAGATGCATTTATGAATTTGACACCAGAAAAGGGCTCAACATGGACTTTGAATTATGTCATTTCCTATAAACTTTCGGACTTTGAAATATGTCTTATACTATTAAAGCTCGAACTGCTCCCACCATATACAGATTAGATATCCCCAGATCATGTAATTGTGCCCCAAATAATTACTACATATGTAATAATAAGGTTGCCCCCTCTCATAAACCTCATAAAACCAGGCAATCGACACTACCCCCATACCCTCCCTCCCCCCTTGCCACCCTATCCAGATACACCAAATTTGAGTCCACACTACGAAGCAAAACTCATCTCTCAAAGAACATTAAAGTAACAGCAGAATTGCCGATTAAACTGAACACAGACATTACCTAATCCCCTAATTATAACCCTACAAATAAAAGAATATCCATTATGTCCCACCACAAATACACCTAGGAGGACACAACAGATATGGAATTCAATTTATATCTGGATTCTTCTATACCTACAAGGGCACCAAAAAAGGATTCGTACATTAGACAACCGACACCATAGAAGAAAATTTATTTGTCTACACTTCTTTAACATAATTATTGAAGATAGAATATCCAGCACTCAGGAATAATAAACAAAGTATTCCTTTGCACCACTCTGGAGGCAGATAAAACATCTATCACCAGACATTGACAAGGATCGAGACCATACATTCATCGAAAATAGATGTACTGAGAATGTCCCCCCTAAGAGGAAAAGCCCTGTCTCTAAACATACCGATACACAATATCGCACACCGTAGATACTAGCCAAATACACTATCTCCCGATAGAACACAAAGAAACATGCCAATAGGTCCGAAATCATCATGTGACCTGTCTAACCACATCGAGCCCTATGCACATGGGCACTAAACCCGTGCGAAAATCAAAAGTGAAACTAACCAGGACCAATTGGATGATGAAACTACCGAACAGTGTATAAAAGATGGACATCAGAGACACAAGGATTATGCAGCAGAGAAGGCCAGCAAGGCGAAACGCGTCCTGGATACCCATTTAACTGTTTTTATTTGTATTGTATAATAAAACTCCTTTTTTTACCGCATAATCCCCGAATCCTGTAATTACTGTGCAGCAGAGATCCACCAGCTAGTGCCCCCCCTCCTTGGTATACTAACCAGAAGGACCCGGAGGCAATAGACGGACCCCTGCAGCAGACAAGGACACCGGAGGTGGTAAAGAAGGGATACCGGTCACCTTTATGGACCGGAGTAGCGAAAAAGATTGAGCCTGGTTACACCATAGGCTCTAATCCACAGGAGTTTGAAATCTATGTGATTACACATCATATACTTTTATGCCACAGTGTGCGCTATGTTTATTTCCTTTGCTTAATCCGAGGAGAGAAAAGACCTGCTGAACTGAAAAAGGAGCGTCGCAGATCTGTTTTTCAATACAATTATCAGCACTAATAATACTGACTATAGCCACTAGGTGGCAGTAACACACCAAATATATACATTTATATATCTGCTCTATACAAAATGTTATTTTGAACTAAGATCTAGAAGGACATTTTTTCCATCATTAACACACACGTTGTAGTAGTGTCAGGAAAACCTACTATAGCAAACATCAAAATACTATACTATATACAGGTGACCCTTATATGTGTACATTAAGCCAACACTTAACAAAAGTGATACTACGTATCACATTGATGTAAGCAGCGCCCAACCACGGATTAACCCCATTTCGTATTGTTTAGAAATTCTTTCCATATAAGCATGCCAGATAAATGACTGCTCATAATTGTTCCATTATTACATACTGTAACGTCTCGGTAATCTTTATATATTCACTCCATTGTCATTTCAATCTTCAAATCATTTTCATTTTATCATGTGTGATGTGTTGTGTCTATGTTGTTGAATTACTTTGATCAATAAATTATGGGTTTTATTTATCGTTTTTCACGATATCCATTTTGATGTGACTAGTCCGACATCTAGTTTTTTCTTTTGGTTTTTCATGGTACACATACAGGTTTAATCTTCCTTTTTTGGGATAATCTATTGCCCTCTAGGTTTTCGGTTTTTCTTTTTGGAGTTAGGTTTGAATTCAATTTATATTTCAAGTGGTGGTAGGTGTTGAGGTTGTGGTGGTTAAGTGGGTGTAAGATTGTTAGGTTTGGATGGAAATTTCAATAGGCCATTAGAACAATTTTTGTTTATGTTTAACAGCTCTTTATTGAACGAATAGTGCATTGAGCTTTCTCAAACTATTCTTTGAGGTTACGGGGTTCAGCTGTCTTTTACTGCAGTAATTACTGCTTTTGTGTAGGCTTGTGCACCGATTTTTTTTTCGGTTCGATTCGGTTCGATTTTTCGGATTTTTAAACTTTTCGATTCGGCTCGTTTCGACCGATTTCGGTTCGATTCGGTTCGGCCCGTTTTTCGGGTACATTTTTTTTCGGAATTTCGACCATTTTTCGTATTTTCGTGTCACTGTGCTCGGTTTTTATATCGACTTTTCGTAATTTCGGAAATTTTCGTTTTTCGGAATTGCACATTTTTCGGAATATCGACCATTTTTCGTATTTTTCGTGTCATTTTGCCCGTTTTTTGTTTCGACTTTTCGTTTTTTCGAAAAATTTTCGTTTTTCTGAAAATTTTCGTTTTTACAAAATTTTCGTTTTCGGAAAATTTTCGTTTTTCGGAAAATCTGTTCTCCTCGTTTGACACATTTCAAGTCCATTCGAAAAATCCGAAAATATTTCGTTTCGGCTCGGAAAACATTTCGGATCTGAAATTTTCGGATCTAAAATTTTTCGGAAATTCGGCCGCATCCGAAAACACGAATCGGGAAATTTCGTGAAAATTCAGAAATTCCGAAAACCGAAACGCACATCCCTACTTTTGTGGCACTCTATAGATGTACCAAATTTGGCACGAGGAAGTTTACAGTTCTTAACTCCTCCAGCAGAAGCCAACCCCAATAAGGGAAAAACATGCAGAGGATACCAGGGATCTGTGTCAGCGGCATAAAATTTTATAGTTTTGTCCATGGGCGTGTTTCACATGTATGTATGTTAAAGTACAGATTTTGTCTGACATTTACAGTATTTTGCTCAGCCTTGCACTGAACCGAGTAGAGAAATGAATTCTCTTTGAAGTTAACTTTTAATTCTTCTCTTCTGAATCACATTGAAATTCAAAACACGTTAACATTTGACAGTGATGCTTGTCAACAAACCCATCTATTAAAATTGCATACATTATTTTAATTTCTGAAAACAGGGTACACTTATGTAAACGCATATTTTTACACGTACTATGTTTCTGGCAGATAAGAAAAACCAAGGAACTGGAAGCATTGATAATTCCAATTGGTATCCAAAGGTAAGGGCATCCAAATAATATCAGTTCTAATTAATATGTTTTTGATGTATTGAAATGATCAAGCTTTCTGTTCCAAGAATTTTTATCAAGATGATGTCACAGGGTAAAAATCAGATATGTATATTAAAATCAAAATGTAGAGGGTGTATTCAAAATGGTTCTGCACACTTCAGTTTGCTACGTTGTTTCCATTTCGCCGAACCTGCAGAGAATTCACTATTCCCTAAGGGGTACCCCAAGTGCACCAAACATGGAGCTGCCGAACTGACCGCCGAACTGCAGAAAAAACAGAACTCTGCTATTCTTCTAATACAGTAGGCTTTTAAACCAATGAAAATGCATTAAAATGTGTCCAAATAATAAAATAGGTCTTATAAAAAAAAATCAAAAGGTCTGTTACAGAATTAAAGAAAAAGTTTTCAAAATATTGGGATTCAAGGCTTTTGGCTAATCAATACAAGAAATACAAAAAGATGTTCCAAAAAATAAATAAAAAGACGGTTTGCTGAAACTGAAAAAGAATAAATGGTTGAATAAAAAAAATTAAAACTATAATATTTTTTCACATTGAAACTTTAAGATAAGCCTGTTTAAACCAGTCAGACTGAAACTGTGAAAAGCAGGGCATTTCACTGACACTTCAGTGAAGTACGGCATTCTCTGAATAGAATAACCATTACTTCTCTATGGGACAATGCTGAACCCCGGCCCAAGCCTATGCCTAGACCCAGAAGAGACCTACATTCTTTGCTTGAAAACCAGGGATCATAGAATTTCAAGTAACCAGATCTAGAGAGGAAGAAGACCCAGTCATTCCTATGGAAGTGGAGACCACCACAGAGCGTGACCCTGATACCCATGGCGGTGACACCTACCATCACCAGACCACATATTATGGCCGGTGGTCCTTTCACCCCAGAACCTGCATGTGAGAAAAAGACTGCTGCTCCAACTACCAGCATCCCAGTTCCAGTTCCCCCCCCCCAGCCGTGTGTATGCTTCTAATGGAACCAGGGTTCGCAGAGAGGGACTGAAAGTATTTGAAGAAGCACTGGTGATAAGGGAGGCTGCAAAACAATGTGGAGTCCATTTATGTATTGACTACAACTCCTATCACCCTTGCAGACCATTGATTGCCTTCTCATTTATATGCCCTCTCCTCAGCTCCTGTCCACGAACAGCCAGCGAGAAGAGTACCAGCTGTGCCCACTCCTGCCATACAGTACCACATGCCCTGGCAAGACCTGCCACCACCTTCTCCATGCCTGTCCTGGCATGATCCGGAGTGTGACAGTGAATGGATATCCTTGGAGTCAGACAGCAAGATGGTGGCAGCCCATGACCCTCTGTGCCATCCAAGGACGCCACTGCAGATGGCACGGCGCTCCCAAGAACCCCCTGGTGGTCATACTAGGTACATTGTACCACTAACAAGAACTCTGTCCCCAGTCCTGAGCTTCACGTACCAGAGGTGACTGAGCTACGGTCCTTCACTATAATCTACTACAGGACTTTCTAAAGTATAGGGACTCCTATGTGGATGTTGATTATGACCCTGAATGGGGATCTGGTGATGAAGACCTGAATAACCTGCCTTCTCTGAAAGAATTAATACTGGCAGCCGAGGAGGGAAGAAGCTGCTACCTGGGCACTACCATTACCATGCCTAAGACCTCCAGCAACGTGGAAGAGGTGCCCATCCTGAAGGAGAGGGTTCTGTGTGTGACTCCGGCTCCTTCCCTGTGTGGAACCACTCTGGTCAAACTATCCAGAACAAAGGCAAGGAGGCTTCAGAGGAAGACCTGCGCCCAGGCTGCTGTTAAAACTATCGTCTCCACCCCAGAAGGTCTTATCACATGGAACCTCTTCCAGAAGGGTTCACTTATGGGTCCAATGAGACAGTTGCTCTGACCTTCGAGTCTTCCAGGACGTTAGGAGTGCCCAGAGGTTGCTCCTTAAGGGGGGATTATGTAACACCTCCACTGCTATATGCACTGTGCCCACCATCTGTACTCCGGCAGCTACACGTAAAGTGCTGCCCCATGCTCAGCTGCTACCAGGCCCACAAACAGTTAAGCACCTGACATACACCACACCTTCCTGTCTGAATAAAGGCCTGCTCCACCCACACAGCGATGCTTCAGCATTCACTTGCTAAACTGTATGTTTAACAGACGTGTTCCCTGAGCTCCCTGATAATACTACAGACCTCCCATGTAGTCAGTTCCAGAGGAAGTCACATGACGAAATGCGTCGAGCTGCTTGGCTTCGCGACTGGCTGATCTTTACTATATCCATCCATCCATTGATCCTGCTGAAGGTGCTGAATTGCTTTACCAGAACGCCAGATGACTACTTACCTTTCCCACCTGTGGAGACTCATCTCAGGCTGACGTCTGCTGCACCAGTTCGTGATGTGGTGTCTATTGGAATTGTATACACATGCTGTTTTGCACACATATTTTATTGTGTGCCACGTCTTTTGTGAGTGGTTTCATCACTTTTTTACTTGTTTGTATAAATAGTGACAATTTTACGCTATGTTGTGTCTGCATATTCCATTATAGCTCACACCTGAAGGTTCCAGTGACTATTCCATGGTTTAAGTGAGTTTTTTCATATGTGTTATTCACTGCATGCTCAGTTTGTCGCAGTTGTCAGTTGTCAGATTTATTAGCGCATTTTGCGGAAGCTCTGTCTGATGTCTTTAGAGGGGGGATTTTGGGTGACCCAGTGAGCTGTTTCTCCCTTTCTGTGCTCCCTGCACAGCTGGCCATCAGGTGTGTGTCCTCTGGACCTTGTGTGGCCCCCCCTCCAGAGCTCAGATGCATCTTTGAGCCAATTGATCTCCGGCTAGGACGTTCTGCCAGCGTACAACTTGAGGCCTGTTCCTCCATTCTGATGAGTCTCTGCCTCGCTGCTCCCCTGTCTCCTTGAGAGGACCTCAGTCAAGCAGATGCCAACCGTGAGCCGTGGCAATGGAGGGCCCCCATCTCCCAGCCGCTATGGACGTCAGCACGGCAGGGGAGAGAGAAGATGGCGAGGCATGGTGGCGGATGGTTCCCCGTCCCCCACTGCTGTGATGATGGCCATGCTGCAGAGTTGCAGGGGGACAGGGACTGGCTACGAGCTGTGCCTGCAAAAGTCCTACTTACCGGAACTGCATATGGTCGCCTGGCGGAGGAGGTATAACTGCACTGACCTGGAAGGTCTGGATGACGTGCAATTACCGGTCCCTCCTATTCATATAGCTCCTGTACTGCCCGACAGGGAAGTGTGCTGGTCTCCGATAAGTGTGCTGCTGGGAAGGAGGTGCCGGTGAAGATTGGTGTCTGTTCACGGTCCGTGTGTCTTTGGTGGTGGAGCTACCTGGCAACGACGGGCTGTCCCTCGGAGGAGTGCTACCGGCCATGCAGAGTGGTTAGTGCTGCGGCCAGCGTCACTTGGTGTGTATTGTCTGACGGACTCTCCGCGAGGTGGTTTAGCCCGGCGGGGATGTGCACCCAGCCCTATGGCTAGATACGGGATGGCGTGGACTGACATATTCTCTCACTCAGTTCTTGTGTCATCCAAAATCCCAGTGCTACACCACCACGGCGATGCTCTTTGCTGACCCCCTAGCCCCGATTATCTTTTCTCGGCCGACTGCAATCTTTTGACCCTCCAGGATTCTTGCCACGTTTTGTGGCTTTTTTGAGGACATTTTTGTTCCTGTTTTCTGAAACATCTCTGAGGACTCTTGATTATCTGCTGTGCTGAGCTGTCTTTTGGTTTTATTTTTTCATAAGTTGTTTAACAGTTGATGTGCTCTTGCCTTGCGTGGCCATTTTCACTTTCTTTCCTATATGTCAAATTCAAAATTAAAGACTAATAAAAAAAAAATTCATTATTGCCCGTTAGGGAAACTCTAAGCCCCAGGCTGAGACCCGGCGCTAATGTGGTTGTGTCCAGGATAGAACTGTTTTCCAGTGCAGAGTGCCTGATACCTAAGTATTAACACATCCAGCGCATAGCCCTCACACCCCTGCATTATTAAAATCCTCCAAAGTGACCATATCATCTATGTTTATATGCACACATATATTAAGTATGAAGGGCATTGCATGATAAATGCCACCCAACAGCATGTAGAATCATTACAAAGCATTTAATAGATCCAAAAGGAAGACCAGGTGAGCGACAATTTCCCTGCTGCAGCAAATACATGTTTCAGGACAAGACTTATCCATGTGTCCCTTTAAACATGGTCCTAACCCTAATACTCAACCGCTTACATATTATGAATAACCCCCAGCATAAAATGCTTAGAATTAGCCAATATAGAAACATAGAAACATAGAAAAATGTCGGCAGATAAGAACCTTTCGGCCCATCTAGTCTGCCCAATTACATGGATACTTTACCTGGATTTATCTTTTGTTTAGGATAGCCTTATGCCTATCCCATGCTTGCTTAAATTCAATTACTGTTTTGGCCTCTACCACTTCTACTGGAAGACTGTTCCATGTATCCACCACCCTCTCAGTAAAATAATGCTTCCTGATGTTACTTTTAAACCTTTGCCCCTCTAATCTAAGACTATGTCCTCTTGTTTGCTATTTTGTTTCCTTTTAAATATACTCCCTTCCTCTACCTTGTGGATTCCCTTATCCTAGATTTAGGATACATGTCAATAATGGATGCATATATATCATAATAGAGTCGACATTGCTGAACGAATCCATTACTATGGTGTATGGGGCCAAGACAATACCTATGCTGCATTCTTTTCAATTGCCTGTTAATATGGTGCAAGAACAATTTTTTCCTTATTCCGCTTTCCTTTTTTGCTCCTTTCTGTCAGTTAAAACCAGGGTTGAGCAGTAGGTAAATGTTTGCGATTAGCGCCGGGACCAAACAATCTGTTGGCTAGAATACTGCAAGTGCTATGTAGCGCTGCCCATGCCAACTATAGGACGCGTAAGTACAGTAAGCTCCCGTTATGAATCATTAATTACTGTGCGCTAAGTGGTTATCGCCATTTTTGCAAGAGGCAAACGATCTGTTCCAGCGCTGGGCTGAATTTACCTGGCGCTAATGATCTTGCAGATCTACTTCACCTTTTTTCATATTTATCCTGCCAGTATTGGGGGGACAGTGCTGTTTATTAAAGCCAGCAGATATGTAACGATTCATTTATTTAAACGAGAGTGGTCGCACACTTTTTTCCTTTGCTAATGCGAAAACAGGTTGACGCTAGGGTGTCATGGATTTCCCTGATACCAAGATATCGGTCCCTGTATACGAAGCCCTAACTACCCCTCCGATCCTTGAATGGTCGGAATAACTGACTCTCTTCAGGGACTCAATCCAAGTATACTCAGCAAGGGTTAACAGGCCACAGATTAGAAACACAAGGTAGGCGCGGATAGTACTGATCTTAATACTAGGTAAGAGGGTTACCCTAATACCCAGAATGATGTACGAGGCAGGGTTACCAAAACTAGCCGGGTCAGTATATAGAGCGTGGTCCTCAATAATAACTGGATCAATATATAATTTGGGGTTCTCAAAAAAAAACGTGTCGGTACTCATTTCGGAGTTCTCAGACAAGCAGCGTCAGTACACATTCCAGGGTTCTCAGACTAAGCAGCGTTGGTACACAATTCGGGGTTCTCAGACCAAGTCACGTCAAAATCAGACATTGATATCAAAGCACTGGGGAAGTAAACTCCACATCAGGGCAAGGAGTAAGTGAAGCAGATGGACTTTTAAATCTGGCAGCTCCTGCGTCATCATGCCACGCCCCGGCCACCCACATGACCACCACAAGCTGGCATATCACTCGGCACCTGGCCAGCGAGCAGTGAGGACGGCGCTGCTGGGTGCCAGGGAACCCCAGGGGCACAGGACGTGACATAGGGTCCTATGAGTCTAATTGGACTTTCTGTACTAGCAATCAAGCTATAGTAATTTCTGCTCTGTTCCTGCAACCTATATCATCCCAGAGACTACATATCATTTCATAAGGTTGAAGTGCACATTTGCTCAGTCCCATTTGTCATAATTGTTTCCATTTATGTCATTCTAACAGCATCGACAATTATACAGAGACAACCACAGGAAACCTTAGAAGTTGGACTTCCTGTATTATACCTCAAGCTATAGTCATTTCTGCTCTCTCCTTACAACCTATATCATCCCAGAGACTACATAGAATGGGGTATAGAAAAATCAAAGTTGCTAAATACTGGACACAGAATCCCATCAACACTGCAATCCGAAATAATATACTGCTAAAACAAAATCAACATTCTTAACATGCAGTCGGCACACACTACTACACTGCTTCCTCGAGAGCTAATGGCATCTCCTAACTCTCACCCTCCACATATTCTGTATTTCCTCATGGTGTAACCAATCCAATCGTACACTAAGTGGCCATATAATTATGACCACCCCATCAGTACTTCGTTGGGCCGCCTTTTGCCTTCAATACTGTGGCAATTCTTCTTGGCATTGACTCCACGAGATGTTGAAAGTTGATGCGAGGAATCTGACACCATGCCTGATGAAAAGCACTGTCATGTTCTGTGAGATTTGATGGTTGTGGAACCAGATGCCTGATGGCTCTTTCAACTTCATCCCACAAATGCTCAATTGGATTGAGATCTGGTGATTGTGGGGGCCACCTAAGCAAGGTAAATTCTCTCTCATGTTCTTGAAACCACTCCTGCACAATACGAGCCCCGTGGCATGGCGCATTGTCTTGTTGGAAGAAGCCACCTCCATTGGGATACACCATCAACATGATAGGTTGAACTTGATCAGCAACAATACTTTGGTATGTTGTGCTATTCAGACGTTGTTCCACAAAATTAAAGGGCCCCAAACCATAACACTGCCCCCACCAGCTTGAAGGGTTGTACTCCTGCATGTGGGGTGCATGCTTTCATGCTGTTTCCGCCAAATTCTCATTCTGCCATCTGCATAATGCAACTGGAAATATGATTCATTGGACCACATGACTTTTTTCCAATGCCCAACTGTCCAATCCTTGTGTTCCTGTGCGAATTGGAGATGTTTTATCATGTTAACTGCAGACAGCAAAGTTGTTCGAACAGGCCGTCAGCTTCCATATCTCATATGATACAGTGTACGGTGAACAGTGCGTTCAGAGATCATTTGAGAGGATCCCTGATTAAGATTAAGGATGAGCTGTTCGGTTCGATGTGTTCGGAGTTCGATTCGAAAATCGCCAGTTCGTATGTTCGCGAACTTCGAACATTTCCGCGTGTTTGCTGCAGGTTCCACAATGCACTTTTCCACTGGCCTGAAGCTTGTAATTGGCTACAGCCTTGCACTTGACTGCAGGTCAGGTGCAAGACAGGTACAAGACTATGCCAATTACGGCTCAGAGTCCTGATTGGGCAAATTTTGCCCAATCACGGGCTCACAGAGCCAAGTCCCTGTCACGGCCCACCCCGGGTGCCTGCTGTTGTACCTATCTTGAACACCTGGATCTAAGAACTTTGCCCTTGATCTCTTCTTTCTTGGATTCCATTCCAGGTTTTGCCCAGGCTCAGCACCTTGACCAGGCTCATGGAGATCCAGCCTGGGTCTTCCTTTTCTAGCCCTGGACTTCCAGCTGAGGTCCATCCATGATTAAGCCTCCATAAAAGGCAGAGAGACCCATCCAGCAGTGGTTCTGCATTGTTCTCCCTGACTGAGGTCACTTGGATGTGTGCAGACCTGCTCTTCATGAACCAGCTTACCTTGTTGCCTGTACATCATATCCAGTATATCCAGCGCTTTATCTACAGTCTGTGGTCAAAACCTCCGGGACACTGCTCAAGTGGGTATTCCCAACCGTGTAGCCCACTATCCCCTATGTATGGAAACCTGCATGTGGATTACAAGTGTTTACCACCGTCTCTGACCTTTGATCTCAAGGTACAACTGTCAGTTATCCGGATTTATTCTTAGTGGACCCTGTCTGCAGTCTGGGACTGCATAGTCCACTATCTTGACTCTCCATCCAAGACCACTTCCTGGACTGTATATACTATGTGCTGAACTCTTGCATATGGACATTAACCCTGTCATTGCCTGTGCTGTCCAGTATTGCATTCCTTTGTTAAGTGCCTGCAGTTAAGGCCCATTTATGTTTCATTAAAGAATATTCATTGCGTGATTCCTGTCTGGCCTCCCCTCTGTGTTGCCGCCTGCTGTGCTCATACCAGAACCGCACACGCCACGTGACAGAATGCAGAACCCATCTTATTACGAGTCCGCAGTGATGCAGGCAGTGGTGGCCTCCATGAAGATGGCTGTGCAGAACTTCCTGCAGCAACTGGACTCTATGTTAATGAAAGTGCTGCTAGACTTGAGAGGCACCTCACCTAAGGTGTGCTCTCCTACGTCCAAATCTGGCTGCAGAAACCCCTTGTCTGAGGAGGAACACTCCAGGAGGAGGTCTTTGGGACTGTGCTTCTATTGTAGTGCAGGCTCACATTTCATAACTTTGTGCCCTGTGCGCCCACCCAAGCCATCCTCCTCACAGTCCAGAGTCAACCCTGTTACTCCTGCTTCTCAGCTGGTTGCTCCTCCTGTGTCTGTGCATGCTAAAAGCAAAAAGACATTACCTGCTGAGTCCTTGCCATCAATGTCCAAGAGAACTCCAATTGCCAAAGCTCAACAGCACCCTGTCTCTGCCAGCCCTCGCCAAGCTACTATCAAGCCTCGCCAGGCCACAGCCAAGTCTCGTCCAGTCTCTGCTCCTGCTATCAAGCCTCGCCAGGTCACAGCCAAGTCTTGCCCAGTCTCAAATCCTGCAGGATTTCGCCAAGCTGCTGTCAAGCTTCGCCAGCCCACAACCAAGCCTCGCCCAGTCTCTGCTCCTGCTAGGCCTCACTAGGCTACCAAAGTTGGCAAGCCTTGCTATACTCCGGCACCTAGATCTAAGAGACCTGAATTTAGGGAAGTCTTCTCTGAAGAGAGTACAGAGGAAGACTCCCTCTCTGATTATTTGGAGACCCCGCCATCTGAGCCTGCTGACGTTGAACCCATGGACATTGAACCTACCTTGCCCACAGATTCGGAGCCTTATATGCCCATGTAGGTTGTTTTGACACAGACTACGGAGGCTGCCCTGCACATCACAGGATTTCCAGAGGTAGCCCACTATCCCCTGTGTATGGAAACCTGCATGTGGATTACAAGTGTTTACCACCGTCTCTGACCTTTGATCTCAAGGTACCACTGTCAGTTCTCCGGATTTATTCCTAGTGGACCCTGTCTGCAGTCTGGGACTGCAAAGTCCACTATCCTGACTCTCCATCCAAGACCACTTCCTGCACTGTATATACTATGTGCTGAACTCTTGCATATGGACATTAACCCTGTCATTGCCTGTGCTGTCCAGTATTGCATTCCTTTGTTAAATGCCTGCAGTTAAGGCCCATTTATGTTTCATTAAAGAATATTCATTGCGTGATTCCTGTCTGGCCTCCCCTCTGTGTCGCCGCCTGCTGGGCTCATACCAGAACCGCACACGCCACGTGACAGTCCCTCAGCACACTATATAAGGCTTCACACAGCCTTCAGCACGTGTTTTTTTTGAGAGGAGATTGTTGTGTTAGTGTGTGTTCTCACTGCCAGTTTGCCACCAGCTATTGGGGGGTCTCACTTCTACAAAATATCTGGAAATTGTTGTAATCTGTGTGTTCTCACTGCCACCAACTATTTTGGGGGTCAGTCATTTCTACAAAATATCTGGGAATTGTTGTAATCTGTGTGTTCTCACTGCCACCAACTATTTTGGGGGTCAGTCATTTCTACAAAATATCTGGGAATTGTTGTAATCTTTGTGTTCTCACTGTCACCAGCAATTGTGGGGGTCTCATTTCTACAAAATATCTGGGAATTGTTGCACAATATTTGGCTGCACTGGCACTGACGCCTATATTACCAAATTCATATCATTTTAATATTGGACCGCAGGGTCCAACCCTGCACTCTTCCACAATACCACAAAAGGGTTACGGTGTGAAGGCACTTGCTGCCACCAAAGGCACAATATTTGACTGCACTGCCACTGAGCTGACGCCTATATTACCAGATTTAGATCATTTTAATACTGGACCGCAGGGTCCAACCCTGCAACTCTTCCACAATACCACAGAGGGGTTACGGTGTGACGGCACTGTTGCCGACACTAAAGGTCCAATTTTAAAGCCTGCATAAGTTTCACCATAATTTAGCCAAAAAAATCACTAAACTTGTTCTGCGTGTCCTAAAATATCTTTTCATACAGGCTGCCGCCCCAAGCAGTTGTTTATGAATCGATTAAAGGAAAACTGTTTACCGTCATTTGAAACGTAATTTTTTTGTTTTAAAATGTTTCTATACATCCTAGAAATCCGCCACTTCACGGGCAGGTTATGGGGACCTCCTAGGCACGATATTTGAAGGAATTTTTCGTTTTTATTTTTAACCCTTATTTCATGGAAAACTCAGTTCCTTTAAAAACATTTTTTTAAAACTTTTTGTCCTTGTTTCCTGTCCCCCAGGGCACTACCCGGACCCCCATACACCTTTAGTGGCAAATATCTTGCATATATGCCCTCTTGCAGGGCACTCTAAAAATTGAACTTTTGAGTCCCATTGACTTGCATTGAGTTCGGTTCGTCTTCGTGTTCAAACTCGAACTTTTGAAATTGTTTCGAATGCGAACTGAACACGGGGGTGTTCGGCTCATCCATAATTAAGATCTGCAGTAATTTGATGCACTGTTGCCCTTCTGTTGTCTTGTACCAGTCTTGTCACTCTCCGTTCTGCCCTAACATTGACTAGTCACCGACGGCCACAATTCGCACATTCAGACCCAGATTTTCGGCTGACAGTCCAGTCTTTAAACACTTTAACAGCAGCTGCTCTTGAACATTTAAAGAATTCTGCTGTTTTGCGGATACTCGCTCCATGGCTCAGAGCGCCAACAATCATCCAACGTTCGAAGACTGTTAAATCACGTTGTTTACGCATATCGTCAGAAAAAAAAAATCGCTTCTACTGTTGTGGTAAACTATCGGTTTCCCTATTTTTAATGGTCTGGACCTCTAGCAACTTCAGCGCAAAATTATAGCTTTTTTGCCTAAAAAA
Source organism: Leptobrachium leishanense (assembly GCA_009667805.1). NCBI lineage: Eukaryota > Metazoa > Chordata > Amphibia > Anura > Megophryidae > Leptobrachium > Leptobrachium leishanense. The sequence goes on along the minus strand of CM019063.1, from coordinate 178,883,483 downwards.
GTCAGGTGGTCATAATAATCTGGCCACTCAGTCTATACTGGAATGCCTAACACCTGAATTCTGTCATGCTCCATAGCAACCCTCTATATCCAAAGTGTCCCGGGATCACATGATTAACCTCCCTGGCGGTGTTCACGAGTGTGTCTCGGGGTTAAATTTCACTTCTGAGAGCGGTAACCCCAAGACACACTCTGGCTGTATACATTACCTCTCCCTGCGCTCCCTCGACGATCTCGCGAGGAGGAAACCAGGAAGTAATGAGGTCGCGATTGCCGGAGGAGGCAGCTGGGGACATCGAGGGAGCGCAGGGAGAGGTTATGTATCCAGCGGCATCCCGAGTGTTGCTCGGGGTTAACGCTTCCAACATAGGAATTTAACCCCGAGCCACACTCAAGATGCTGCTAGGGGGGCAAAAAAAATAATTGACCACTTTTAGACTAGAAATTTCACAATAAATAGACCGCCAGGGAGGTTAATACTACCCCTTCCTGTTAGTCAGGGTGCCTGATCTCACAAACGATCAATTTACACCATAGATATAGGTATTCTCATAAGACCGCAAAGGCTGTCACCTACAAGTGGGTTAGTTGCCACTGGCATGCTCACGCTTTGTAGTCTCAGTTCGGCTGATTATGTCCCCCTGTCGCTTGTCTATGATGTAATCTCAAAAAAACAAAACACAAAAACATGTGACTCTCCCAGGGCCAATCAGAGAAGCTTCTGTGCGGGTAGTAGCCTAGCAATCCTGAAAACAAAACCAGAAGACCTCCTCGGCTATCAGGATCTTATGATGAGAAAAAAATAATCCAGTACGGGGCCACCTGCCTCCTTACACAAAAGAGTGCCTGCATAACAGTTCACAGGTACACATCCAAACCATAACCATTATGGATTGTAATATATTAATCTGGGTGAGGAAGCTGTACCCTCATTGAATTCCTTCCCCAGTACATTCAAAGAACACTCCAGAGCACTTGACTTCCCCAAAACCAATCAACAAGCTGCTATTCCTGTGCATAGCAAAGACATAAGGCAGAACTTGTTAAGCCTTTTCACCATATATAACCCATCTATAAAAATGTTGATAACACAGCAATGCATGGATTCTAATGATAAAGGTGCTAACTAAAAGTATGCTGCACATACTAGCCGACTCTAAAATTGGGAAGACAATTTTTAAATCTATACCTAAAAAAAATGTTTTCTCTGTCACCGCGCAAGCCTGAGGCGCAGCTTCGGACAAACGCTGGATTCGCGTGCAGCCTCTACCCGTCGGCCGCAAGCACATCCAGGAGAACAGGATGCGCACGCAGCAGCCGGGTAGAGGCTGTGCGCACATCCTGTAGAGCCGGATGAGCTCGCAGGAGAAGGCTACAGGCTGCGTGCGCATCCGGCTCTACAGGATGCACACGCAGCCTCTACCCGGCTGCTGCGGGCGCATCCTGTTCTCCCAGATGCGCGAGCGGCCGACGGGTAGAGGATGCACGCGAATCCAGAGTCGGTGAGCGGGGGGGCATATGTATCCATGTGAGCTGGGGCAAATATACCCATGTGACCTAGGGGCAAATATACCCATGTGACCTGGGGCAATTATACCCATGTGACCTGGGGGCAAATATGTGAGCTGGGGGCAATTATACCAATGTGAGCGGGGGCAATTATACCCATGTGAGCTGGGAGCAATTATACCTATGTGAGATTGCGGGAAAATATACCCATGTGAGCTGGGGCAATTATACACATGTGACCTGGGGCAAATATGCCCATGTGAGCTGGGGGCAATTATACCCATGTGAGCTGGGAGCAATTATACCCATGTGAGCTGGGAGCAATTATACCCAAGTGAGCTGGGGGCAAATATACCCATGTGAGCAGGGGCAGTTATACCCATGTGAGCTGGGTCAAATATACCCATGTGAGCTGGGGCAAATATACCCATGTGAGCTGGGGACAATTTATATATCCATGTGAGCTGGGGCAAATATACCCATGTGAACTGGGGGCAATATATATATCCATGTGATCTGGTGGGAAAATATACCCATGTGAGCTGGGTCAAATATACCCATGTGAGCTGGGGCAAATATACCCATGTGAGCTGGGGACAATTTATATATCCATGTGAGTTGGGGCAGATATACCCATGTGAGCTGGGAGCAATATATTTACCCATTTGAGTTGGGGGCAAATATATCCACGTGAGCTGGGGCACTATATATATCCATGTGAGCTGGGAGCAATACATATATCCATGTGAGATGGTGGCAAATATATCCATGTGAGCTGGGGGGGTCAGAAACTGAGTGCGATAAACAGCCACATCACTGGGAGCACTGGGCAGCCATATGCTCTACAACAATAGACTGCCCTCCAGGCAGACTTGATACCTAGGTTTTTAATAAAATAAATTAGGCTGCGCTAAACAGCTGCTTCTTCAGAAATATCCCTCCCCTAGTATTGTTATTGGATAAACCTCCAGAAAATCCCTTTATACAAGGGTATTGTGGGGGGGCATTGTTGGATGCCTGTAACTGAACTGTTGTAATTGATCGCTCAAACGTTATCAGATCACAATTGTTCCATGAGCTCACTATGGGATGTCTACAAGTTGAAATTGGGGGAGTAGCTTGTTAGTTAGCTAAGGGGCAAGTATATATTTATGAGGTAAAGTAATATTAAAAAACCTAACTAAATGATATGAAAAAGAGTAATGTATTTACAGTAGACCTCCAGAATAACTTATTCAGACCAACAGGTTTAATTTTCAGACTAACGTCATTACTAAATAAATGGGATGAAGGTAAAGCCCTTGTTCAGCCCCCCTGGAGTTACAGGAGAACCTGCACTTTGAAGCATATCAACATATTCACTATTTTCAGCATCATCTTACCTTTAAAACAAGTAAATATAGCGAATCAATGAGCTTTGAGATTAATGTATGAGCTGCTTTTGAAGTTGCATTCAGTGTCTTTCTGTTTGTCGTTAAAGTTTTAGACTTACCATGCCCCCCCCAAGTCATTTGTATGATAATAAAACTATATTGTGAATTATTCTGTATTGTAACATGTTTGATTCTTTCCTTAGATCTGGAGAGCCAGAAGAATGTGCTGGAGTTGCGTCATTTCTCTGTTCAAAAGATGCTTCTTATATTAATGGAGAAAACATTGCAGTAACTGGGTGTATGCTTGGAAGGCTTTAAAATCTCATCCTAGAACATGAAAAAAATTCATACATTATAAATTGCCACTAGTTACAGTTTATTGCTTGCAATGTATTTTACATTTGTGTCTTAAAAGCAAATCAGTGTATTCTAAAGAGTGCAGCCCTTTAACACAGTCATTTTAACATGACACTATTAGAAACAATGCTTGCCTCCTTTCGCTTTACTACGAAGGCAAGGTTTAATGTATTTTACTGTTGAAATTATTTCTATTTTGCTCTTTGATCCTACTATTTGGTAATGGCACCGATTCATTTTCGGTATGTTTATGTAATATTCTTCAATGTCTCAAAGCCACTGTTTAAAATTAAAAAAAATGGATAAAATGTCAAAATTGAAAAAATAAAGAGTTAAAAAAACAATGCTTATAGGTGAGTTTGCTTTATTGGACTTACGCAGTGTTTGTTCTATTTTGAGTAAAATGTATGCAGAGAATTCAGATCACTTTGCCTAACTGAGACTCGTGTAAGGTATAGTCCATTACTCGTATAAGTCAGTTAACCGCTTGGCTGCTAAGGACACGCTGAGCCAAGTGCACCTCCTGTGCTATGGACGCGCTGAGCGCGTCCATAACACAGGAGGCAGCAATCAGCCGGGATTCCGGCTGATTGCTGACCCCCCTGGTGCGGGCTGACATCTAGCATGTCAGCCTGGCACTCTGGGACCCCGGGGGGAAGATAGATGTCTATCTATTTCAGGCGCCCCCCCCCCACGAGTGCGGAGGAGGTGCCTGAAAGGGAGGGGTGAGGTCTTTCGGACCTCTCTCCCTCCCTATCGCTGGGGTCCAGCGGCTGAAGCTGGCACAGTTTGGAAGGGCACAGCCTGCCCTTCCAAACGGTGCCTGCCTTTAACCCCTTGGGTGCCGGATCACGATTCGGCGCCAAAAAGCGCCGAATCGTGATCCTCTCCCGAAGCTGGCCGACATCTTGGATGTCGGCCAAGCTTCCGGGAATGCCCCCTGACAACTGGCGTCATCGTGCATAGCGCGATGACGCCAGTCCTGGAGTTAACCCCTAACTGCCACCAATGGTGGAGATAGGGGGTTCATTGGAACCCTCTATCTCCCGATCTGTGGCAGCTAGGGGTTAATGATACTGTTGGATCGGCCAGAGCATGGCCTTTCCAACGATACCAAACATGATCATGTAAAAATTCAAGAAAATAAAATAAAAATAAAAAAATAAAATGAACAAGTTTTTGTTAATATTGTTCCCATTTCAATTATAATGTGAACAATGATGCTGCACTAACGATTTTTGTATGCGGTGCGTTTGTTAAAAATAGCGAAACTTTTCCCCAAAAAAAATGTAACGAGTGGCCATTTCTAATTTTTTTAACAAGCGCACCCATAGAAAATATAAACGCAAATGCTTGCATGTTAAAATGTGAAAAAAAAAACACTTTACACATTGTAAATTAATGAAAATTCTAATTTTATTGCATTTTTTGTTATAATATACAGACAGAACATGACGTATACATATAATAATGACATATTATGAATCTGCCGAGTCTGCTGGAAAGAACGATATATAATATGTCTGGGTCATATATTAAAATAAGGCTTCAAAATGCAGTTAAACATGATGAGCAAAACCGGTAAAAAATTAGCTCAGCACAGAGGCGTGAAATGGCTCAGCAGCGAAAGGGTTAAAAGCAAGCCTTTGGTGTCTCTTTCCCATACAATCCCATTTGCACTTTTTAAAAGTGATTTGAAAGTGTCAATATTAAAAAGAGCGTTGTCAAAGTAGTATTTGTCGGGTATATTATACAGAAAGGAAAAATTTAAAAAGGATGCTTGTAGCCATTTTGTTTTGAAAGACAGTTTTTCTCCAAAATTTCTCTAGGTTTAGAAATGAACGAGATTTTTTTTTTTTACAGAGTTCATTCCTGGGTGAAGTCTTTTATATTTTTTTTAAGAAGTGCCAGACATGAAGGAACCTAGAATGTTTGTGTGTGATAAGGTTAGAGTTAAGTGCTAAGACGTGTCATAATTAAATTTATTGGTCTGTCTTAAGTTTTTAAAACAAAAGATATTTTGTCTTTTGGGTATAGGAATAAGAGTTAATATTCTGTAATATAGATTTATATTCACAAAATATATGTTTATAATCAAGGTATATTTTATTATATATACAGTAGGAAATATATACTCCAATAAATATTGTAGAAGTATATAATTGGTAAATAATAAAAATTACTAAAGAATAGATTCTGTTGAGTTAACCAGAAAAGAATGCAGTTGAAAGGACTAACCAAAAGGGAGTGAGGATATAAATCAGGTATGACAAGATGGAGACACTGAGTGACTGAGAGAGAGGTCTTTGTTAAGTCAGATTGACCTTTTGACCCGAGATAAGATATTAAAAAGAAATGGTGGAATTAATTAAGAAGTGCAATACTGCCCTCTAGAGGATAGTAAATATAATAATTGTGCCAGTGACGTCAAATTGGCTATAATAAGCGGCAATGTTATTTGCAAATCAGTCGGAGATTCCAGCAGTCAGACTCACACCGCAATGCATTCAGATGTCCAGTACACATGACACTCTGAGAGTCCAAGATTCCAACACTCAGACTCACACCACGATGCAGGCAGATCCCAAGACATGAGGCAATCAAGATTCTCACCAAATTTCTGACTCTCACCAACTCTCTAACTCACATGCATTGATTATCTGATCGATAATTTTCACACATTCCAAAATTATTACATCAGGAATTCCAAGGCAGACTTATCAACATCCAAATTGGACAGGTAATGTATGAAAAAAAAAAAAGAATTAATGTAATTATATATATTTGTAGATATTCTTGCAACGTAGGCTGAGATTTCTCAGATACTTGGGGTTAGATCCAAATTCTAAGTATTTTCTATTCTGCAGATAGAAATATGAAGAAGTGGATATAAGGATTTATTCCTAAAAGAAATGTTGTAAGATTGATACCAATATATATATTGAATTTGGAAATTACTGTGATTAAAATTAATAAGCAAGGAATTATATAACTACAAAATAAAAAGCAAAAGATTAGAAATTTGATTCTCGAGATTAGGGGAGGATTCACTAAGTAAGTTTTTGTTACTTATCATTAAATTAGCTCATCTTTTGTTGATCCATGTAGCATAGATATATATATATATATATATATATCTATAAGAGCTGGCTGGTTAAACATTGTTTGCTGGGAAATGCATGTTGTATTAAGCAGAAATGTTTATTAACCATTTGTGTATTAGTTACTAACTGATAAGGTAAATGATATTAATCATATATGCAGTTACTAACCGGAGATACATATATTGTGAAGCTAGTTTTTATATGCTGATGGATTGTGGTTTATAAATTTTTGTTTATGATATGAGATTTGAAACTTTTTTTGTATACGTAATAAATATATATATATTTATCCGATTATTGTATTTTTCAAAGCAAAACACAGACAATTAAAAGAATTCAGGATAATTTCTAAGAAATATAAACGATTGATTTGTGTCTCGTATAAGTTTCTTATGAAATAATAATCCCTGATATATTGGAGGCTTGGCTGATAAATGCAATATATAACGTTTTGTATTCACGTGCAGAGATTATATCCGACATATTGTAACGGGAAAATATATTTGGCTTCATTTTGGCAAAAGGATCAGTGTGCTATAAAAATAGCCTATTTTAATAATTATCCTGCAATTACAGGTGCATCTCAATAAATTAGAATGTCGTGGAAAATTTCATTTATTTCATTAATTCAACTCAAATTGTGAAACTTGTGTATTAAATAAATTCAATGCACATAGACCGAAGTAGTTTAAGTTTTTGGTTCTTTTAACCAAATTGTAACCAATTTGTGATGATATGGCTCACATTTAGCAAAAACCCACCAATTCACCATTTCAACAAATTAGAATACTTCAGAAGACCAATAAAAAAAAATTTTTTAGTGAAGTGTTGGCCGTCTGGAAAGTATGTTCATTTACTGTAAATGTACTCAATATACTGGGGCTCCTTTTGTTTTAATTACTGCCTCAATTCGGTGTGGCTTGGAGGTGATCAGTCTGTGGCACTGCTGAGGTGCTATGGAAGCCCAGATTTCTTTGACAGTGGCCTTCAGCTCATCTGCATTTTTGGTCTCTTGTTTCTCATTTTCCTCTTGACAATATCCCATAGATTCTCTATGGGGTTTAGGTCTGGTGAGTTAGCTGGCCAGTCAAGAGCACCAACACCATGTTCATTTAACCAATCTTTGGTGCTTTTGGCAGTGTGGGCAGGTGCCAAATCCTGCTGGAAAATGAAATCAGAATCTTTAAAAAGCTGGTCAGCAGAAGGAAGCATGAAGTGCTCTAAAATTTCTTGGTAAACGGGTGAAATGATTTTGGTTTTCAAAAACACAGTGGACCAACACCAGCAGATGACAATGCACCCAAATCATCACAGACTGGAAACTTAACACTGGACTTCAAACAATTTGGGCGATGAGCTTCTCCCTTTCTCCAGACTTTAGGATCTTGGTTTCCAAATGAAATATAAAACTTGCTCTCATCTGAAAAGAGGACTTTGGACCACTGGGCAACAGTTCAGTTCTTCTTCTCCTTAACCCAGGCAAGATGTTGTCTGTGGTTCAGGAGTGGCTTAACAAGAGGAATATGACAACTGTAGCCAAATTCTTTGACACGTCTGTGTGTGGTGGCTCACGATGCCTTGGTCCCAGCCTCAGTCCATTCCTTGTGAAGTTCACCCAATTCTTGAATCGATTTTGCTTGGCAAGTCTCTTAAGGCTGCTGTTCTCTCGGTTGGTTATGCACCTTTTCTTCCACACTTTTTCCTTCCACTCAACCTTCTGTTAACATGCTTGGATACAGCACTCTGTGAACAGCCATCTTCTTTGGCAATGGATGTTTACCCTACCTTGTGAAGGGTGTCTATGATTGTCTTCTGGACAACTGTCAGATCAGCAGTCTTCCCCAGGATTGCGTAGTCTAGTGAACCAAACGGAGAGACCATTTTGAAGCCTCAGGAAACCTTTGCAGGTGTTTTGAGTTGAATTGATTAGCTGACTGGCATGTCAACATATTCTAATTTGTTGAGAGTGAATTGGTGGATTTTTGTTAAATGTGAGACAAATCACCACAATTAAAAGAGCCAAGCACTTAAACTACTTCAGCCTGTGTGCATTGATTGTATTTAATACAAAAGTTTCACAATTTGAGTTGAATTAATTAAATAAATTAACTTTTCCACAACAGTCTAGTTTATTGAGATGCACCGGTTATCCCCTTTGCTACCATGATTGTGTATCTTTAAAAGCTCCTGCAGGCGTCCTATAATGAGTATATTTGTCCTGGTCTTATTCTGGAGGAATGCAAGCAGGTTTTCCTTCATTGCAAATTAAATTTATTTGCAAATGGGATCCAGAATGTGCCCCTATAGTTTCAACACATTGGGGATTGACATTAGATGTGTTGTATTGTTTTAAAATCGTTGACTTAAATTTTTACTTCAAAGGAAACACGAAACCCATGCTGAAAAAAACATAGTAGTATGGTTTGGTATAGCAAACAAATGTGATGTATACAAATACTTAACTAATAGAAGACAGGACAATCTTCCAGGAGACGGTTCAACTTTCTCCTTTAAAGCCAAAAAGATATATACAAATCGGAAGATGTGTGTCCTGTGAATCAAGTAGAATGGATGAAAACTCACGAAATCTGAGAGGATGAAAGTGTCCTTGGAGTAGGTGCACTAGGTCTGGATGAATGTGGGTTCCATAGTTCACCGATTGGATTCGTGGTGAATGTATGATGCCAGGAAATCGCCACAATGGTTTTAAAAATGAAAGGATATTTATTCTTAAAACTATTAAAACAAATAGAGTAAAATGTCCATAGGCCCGACGCGTTTCGTCTGCAAAAGAGCAGACTTCCTCAGGGGCAATGTGCAAAATAATACAAAACAAATCAGTAGTATGGTTTGTCCAGCAGAGATTGGCATACCTACAATGTATATTAGAGATGCTTCCGTATATTTGTACTGTGTGGATGTCATGGTACCAGCCCTGGAGCCCACAGGAGGGCCTGCTAATTATGGGTGTGCATGGGCTGAAAAATTAGTTTTGTTTTGTTTAGTTTCGTTTTTAAATAATTTCGTTTTCGGAATCTTGTTTCTCATTTCGGAACTAATTTTGTTTCGTTTAGTTTTGGATCGATTCGAACATTGGAATCGATTTGAATTTCATATATCAATTCGATAGCTGATATCAAATTCGATAGTTGATATCAATTTGAATTTCGGATCACTAAATAAAACCCCAATTAATCAAATTTTGCTGTTAAGACAATCTAGGTTTAAATATTAAGCTGTGCCACAGATTTTGTATTTGAGTCAAATTAACCACTTAGCTGCTAAGGACGCGTTCAGCGCCTCCTGCCAAGTGCTGCTCCTGTGCTATGGACGCGCTGAGTGAGGGATTCTTGCCGATTGCTGCACCCCCCGGTGTGGGCTGACATCTTGGATGTCAGCCCGGCACTCCTGGACCCCAGTGGGGCCAATAGAGGTCATTGCGCTGGCGCAATGACATCTATTTCAGGTGCCCCCCCCACGATTGCGGAGGAGGTACCTGAAAGGGAGGGGGGACCTCTCTCCCTCCCGATTGCCTGATGCCAGCGGTGAAAGTCAGGCACCGTTTGGAAGGGCACAGCCTGCCCATCCAAACGGTGGCTGGCTTTAACCCCTTGGGGGCCGGATCACGATTCGGCGCTGAAAAGCGCCAGATCGTGATCCTCTCCCAGAACTGGTCGACATCTTGGATGTCGGCCAAGCTTCCGGGAACTCCCCATGACGACTGGTGTCATTGTGCATAGCGCAATGATGTCAGTTCTGGAGTTAACCCCTAGCTGCCACCAGTGGTGGAGATAGGGGGTTCCAATGAACCCCCTATCTTCCGATCCGTGGCAGCTAGGGGTTAATGTTTGGCATCGTTGGATCGGCCAGAGCATGGACTTTCCAACGAAACCAAACATGACCATGTAAAAAGTTAGCAGCAAATTTATAAAAAATAAAATTCAAAATAAATAAATTTAAAAAAATAATAATAAAGAAAAATACAGTTTTTTTTTGTTATTGCAGCAATATTGTTCCCATTTCAATTATAATGTGAACAATGATGCTGCACTACCAATTTTTGTATGGGTGCGTTTGGTACAAATCGCGTAATTTTCCCCCAAAACAAATGTAACGAGACCCCATTTCTAATTTTTTTTAACAAGCGCAACCCATAGAAAATATAACCGCAAACGCTCGCATGTTAAAATGTGAAAAAAAACCACTTTACATGTTGTAAATTATTGAAAATTAAAATGTTATTGCATTTTTTGTTATAATATACAGACAGGACATAACATATACATATTATAATGATATATTATGAATCTGCCGAGTCTGCCGGAAAGAACAATATATAATATGTCCTGGTAATATAATAAAATAAGGCTTCAAAACGCAGTTAAACGTGATGAGCGAAACCGGTAAAAATGAGCTCCGCACACAGGCATGAAATGCCGCAGCAGTGAAAGGGTTAAACAGTGAAACAAAATTAATTTGTTTCATAAAGTCTTTTGCTGACTTACAGTTGTGTTCAAAATTATTCAACCCCCAATGCTGTAAAGGGTTTTAGGGAATTTAGTGTACATTTGTAATTGTATTCAGAATGAAATCCTACAAGGACTTTTTAACCCTTTCGCTGCTGAGGCTTTTCCCGCCCCTGTGCTGAGGTCATTTTTACCGGTTTTGCTCATCATGTTTAAACGTGTTTTGAAGGCTTATTTTAGTATATCACCAAGACATATTATATATCGTTCTTTCCGTCAGACTCGGTAGATTCATAATATGTCATTATTATATGTATACGTTATGTCATGTCTGTATATTATAACAAAAAATGCAATAAAATATGTATTTTCAATAATTTACAATGTGTAAAGTGTTTTTTTTCACATTTTAACATGCGAGCAATTGCGGTTATATTTTGTATGGGGTGCGCTTGTTAAAAAAATTAGAGATGGGGTCTCGTTACATTTTTTTGTTGGGGAAAATTACACTATTTTTAACAAATGCACCGCATACAAAAATCGTTAGTGCAGCATCATTGTTCACATTATAATTGAAATGGTAACAATATTGCTGCATTCACAAACCAAAAAAAAAGAAAAAAAAATTTATTTTTTTTTTATAATTTTTTTTTTATTTTTATTTTTCATTTTTTTTTTTTTTTGACAAACTTTTTCACTTTCATGTTTGGTATCGTTGGAACGGCCATGCTCTGGCCGATCCAACCATATCAAACATTAACCCCTAACTGCCACGGATCGGGAGATAGGGAGTTCATTGGAACTCCCTATCTCCACAGTTGGTGGCAGTTAGGGGTTAAGTCCAGGACTGGCGTCATCGTGCTACGCACGATGACGCCAGTCCTCAGGGGGAGTTCCCGGAGGCTTGCCGACATCCAAGATGTCGGCCAGCTCCAGGAAAGGATCGCGAACCGGCGCTTTTCAGCGCCGATTCGCGATCCAGCTCCCCAGTGGTTAATGCCAGGCACCATTTGGAAGGGCAGGCTGCTGCCCTTCCAAATGATGCCTGGGTTAACCCCCGCAGAGCCGCCGATCGGGAGGAGAGAGGTCCGAAGGACCTCCCCCCTCCCTTTCAGGCGCCTCCTCCGCACATGTGGGGGGGCGCCTGAATTAGGAGTCATCGCGCTGCCGCGATGACACCTAATTCCGGCGGCTGCGGTCCCGGATGCCGGGCTGACATCGAGGATGTCAGCCCGCACCGGGGGGGCCAGCGATCGGCCGGAACCCGGCCGAACGCTGACCCCAATGGGAGGACGCGCTCAGCGCGTCCTCCGCATACCAGCGGTAATGCTGAGGACGCGCTGAGCGCGTCCTCAGCATTGAAGTGGTTAAAGAACCATATACAACTAAAATGACATCAATTGGTTTTGTAATACAGTAGTAAATGTTTCTTTTGTGAATTCTTCATTGACACAATTATTCAACCCCTTAAAGACTACCACTCTGAAGAACAGAGGTTCATTCAAGTGTTTTCAGTCAGGTATTGAAAACACCTGTGGATGTCACGGAGCAGCAATAAACCATAATAAGCACCAATTAGGCAGCTTTAAAATGACTGTGATACTCAGCTCCTTCTAGACATTTACTGGTGTGGTTACAAACATGGTGAAGTCAAGAGAATGGTCCAGGAAGACAAGAGAAGAGGGGATTACTCTTCACAGGAAGGGCAATGGCTATAAGGAGATTGCAAAGATGTTAAACATACCAAGAGAGACCATAGGAAGCATCATTCGCAAATTCAAGGCAAAGGGCACTGTTGAAACGCTACCTGGTCGTGGCAGAAAGAAGATGCTGACTTCGACTGCTGTGCGCTACCTGAAGCGTAGAGTGGAGAAAAGTCCCCGTGTGACTGCTGAGGAACTGAGAAAAGATTTGTCAGATGTGGGTACTGAAGTTTCAGCTCCGACAATACGGCGCACACTACGTAATGAAGGCCTCCATGTCAGAACTCCCAGGCGCACCCCCTTGCTGTCTCCAAAGAATAAGAAGAGTCGACTGCAGTATGCCAAAAGTCATGTGGACAAACCACAGAAGTTTTGGGATAGTGTTCTGTGGACTGATGAAACAAAATTAGAACTGTTTGGGCCCATGGATCAACGCTATGTTTGGAGGAGGAAGAACAAGGCCTATGAAGAAAAGAACACCTTGCCTACTGTGAAGCATGGTGGGGGGTCAATCATGCTTTGGGGCTGTTTTGCTTCTGCAGGTACAGGGAAGCTTCAGCGTGTGCAAGGTACCATGAATTCTCTTCAGTACCAGGAGATATTGGATGACAATGTGATGCAGTCCGACACAAACCTGAGGCTTGGGAGACGTTCGACCTTTCAACAGGAGAATGATCCCAAGCATACCTCCAAGTCCACTAGAGCATGGTTGCAGATTAAAGGCTGGAACATTTTGGAGTGGCCATCGCAGTCACCTGACTTAAATTCGATTGAGAACCTCTGGTGGGACTTAAAGAAAGCAGTTGCAGTGCGCAAGCCTAAGAATGTGACTGAACTGGAGGCTTTTGCCCATGACGAATGGGCGAAGATACCCGTAGATCGCTGCAAGACACTTGTGTCAAACTATGCTTCACGTTTAAGGCTGGGGTCAGACCAGCGCATTTTTAACGTGCGTTCTGGCGCACTTAATCACGGCCGCACTAGCAGCAAATGACGGGCAATGACAGCCAATATACGAAGTACGGTCGCACGAAAGTCCGGCTGCGCAACGCAAGTGGAAAATGAACGCATTTTTTCGAGAACGCTGAACCGCTAGTACTGACGTACAGAGTGCGCTGCGCCCGCTAGCGGTGTGTGTGTGTGATTCGGAGATGTCAGACCCTGCTCGTGTCCGGCCAACATAACGTCCAGACGCAAAAAGTTTCCTGGTTTGGATCCGTAAAACATCACGCACGTAAATGCGCATCGTATGACCGTTTTCGCCTATTCCGTGAAAAAATACGTCAATGCATTCGGATGCACTTTTTTCCGTTCGCGTGTAAAAATGCTTTCGTTTGACCCTAGCCTAAAAGCTGTTATAACTGTAAAAGGATGTTGTACTAAGTACTAAGATTGAATGTCACTTGGGGGTTGAATAAAACTGATAATGATGTGAGCACAGAAAAGACATTTGTGGTTATTTCATTATAAATGTTATGTTATATTTGTCTGACCTACACGTGCCTCTTTGATTTAATTGTAAGCAAGATGACTGAATGATCAAAATCAATGTCAAACTGGCCAAAACACTCAATTTCAGTGGGGGTTGAATAATTTTGAACACAACTGTACTTGTATTGAAAGTTAAGATCAATTTGATATCAATTCGATAGTTGATATCAAATTTGATAGTTCATATCACTTCCAATTTCGGATCACTACTGTAAATGAAACCCCAATTATTAAAATTTTGCTGTTAAAAGACAATGGGCCACATTACAATCCTCACGTTAAAATGGGGGGCGCTAGGGAGAAAAAAATGCCTGCAGTTTACACCCTACCGCCCCCGTTTTAACGTGAGATTACAATGCAGGCACTTAAAAAGCTGCCTTCATTGTATGACCTGAGATCCGGCAGGTCGGCAAAGTGATCTGTAGGGAGAGACTGGGGGACTTTTTCCCCCAGTCTCATCCTCGGTTCCTGGCAACAGAGGAGGCGGACAGAGCCGCAGTCCTCGCCGCGCAATAGGAGGTGAGTATCTGGATTTTTTTGTGGGGGTTTTGTCTGGTGCTAATGGATTCTGCACCAGCGGAATCCGTTAGCACCAGGTCCAGGCTGTGGTTAACATTTTGCTAACCACAGCCAGACATTAATCAGCGTTAGGACTTTGTAATCCTTACGCTGATTAACACTTTGTGCTACCTATACTTAACATGGGGAGCGGAAAGTACAGTAACCTCGTGCTGAAAAGTGCAAGGTACCAAATGGTAACATGTTACTTAACACATTGGTGTTTGGATTGTAATATGCAGTAGCCACTAGGGATGAGCCGAACACCCCTGAGTTCGATTCGCATTAAAACTCGAACTTTCCAAATGTTCGAATTCGAACTCGAACTCAATACAAGTCAATGGGGCTGAAAATTCGATTTTTAGAGTGCCCTCCAAGAGGTGTATGGGGGTCTGGGTAGTGCCCTGGGGGACAGGAAACAAGGACAAAAAGTTTTAAAAAAAACGTTTTTAAAGGGACAGTGAGTTTTTTATGAAATAAGGGTTAAAAATAAAAACGAAAAATTCCTTCAAATATCGTGCCTAGGAGGTCCCCATAACCTGCCCGTGAAGTGGGGGATTTCTAGGATGTATAGAAACACTTAAAAACAAAAAAAATGACGTTTCAAATGACGGTAAATGCTTTTCCTTTAATCTATCCATAAACAACTGCTTGGGGCGGCAGTCTGTATGAAAAGAGGAGACATTTTTGGACACGTAGAAAAAGTTTAGTGATTTTTTTGGCTAAATTATTGTGAAACTTATGCAGGCTTTGGATGAAAGTAACAATAGGTGCTTTAAAATTAGTCCTTTAGCGTCGGCAACAGTGCCGTCACTCAGTAACCCCTCTGAGGTTATGAATCTGATACAGGCGTCAGTGGCAGTGCACCCAAATATTGTGCTTTTGGTGCCAGGCCTGCAAGTACTATCATACAGTAACCACTGTGTAGTATTGTGGAAGAATGCAGGGGTGGACCTTGTGGTCCTATATTAAAAAGATATGCATCTGGTAATGGGCGTCAGTGCACCCAGATATTGTGCTTTTGGTGCCAGGCCAGCAAGTGCATTCATACAGTAACCCCTCTGTGGTATTGTGGAAGAGTGCAGGGGTGGACCATGCGGTCCTATATTAAAAGATATGAATCTGGTAATGGGCATCAGTGCACCCAGATATTGTGCTTTTGGTGCCAGACTGCCAGGCCAGCAAGCACTATCGTACAGTAACCCCTCTGTAGTATTGTGGAAGAATGCAGGGGTGGACCTTGCGGTCCTATATTAAAAAGATATGAATCTGGAAATGGGCGTCAGTGCACCCAGATATTGTGCTTTTGGTGCCAGACTGCCAGGCCAGCAAGTACTATCATACAGTAACCCCTCTGTGGTATTGTGGAAGAGTGCAGGGTTGGACCCTGCTGTTCAAAGAATTAAAATGATATAAATCTGACACAGGCGTCAGTGCAGCCAAATATTGTCTTTCATGGCAGCAAGTGCCTTCACACCTTAACCCTTTTGTGGTATTGTGGAAGAGTTCAGTGCTGGAGGTTTTGTGAATGCAGAAGACATCCCCGATCTATTCCGTTACGTCAGCATCAGGGGATTGATAACTGCTGATCCAGGACTGATTCATTTTTATAAATGTCAGCCAGTCTACAGAGTCGGTGGACAGACGCACTCTTTTGTCTGCGACAAAACCTCCAGCGGCACTGAACGTCCTTTCGGAAAGCACGCTAGATGAAGGGAAACCTAGTACCTGCATAGCATATTGGCTAAGTTCTGGCCAGTGATCCACTCTCAACACCCAGTAAGCCAGTGGATCATCTGCTGGAAAAGTATCCAGGTCTGCCCTTGCCCCTAGGTAGTCCTGTATCATATGGTGAAGACGCTGGCAATGGGTGCCTACATTTGACGTCCCTGGGTGTCGTGGACTAAAAATTTTAAAAATGCATCAGTCAAGTGGCCCCGGCCTTCACCGCTCTTCCTCTGATCATCCGCAGCCTCAGAAGCACCTGTGTCAGCACTTGGTAACCTACCAGTGCCTGGAAAGGTGTTACACAAGTGTCGCTTTAGAGCGTCCTCAAGTTTTTTCATCCTGTGCTCCCTCTGTGCGGGCAGGATGAGCTCTGCAACTTTACCCTTGTATCGTGGATCAAGAAGGGTTGCCAACCAGTAATGATCCCTCTCCTTGATAGAACGAATCCTGGGGTCCGAGTCTTCCTGGTCAATGAGGATCACCGTATTGTGCACTTCCTCCTCCCAGCCACGCACTAGCCCTTGTGTTTCTGGGCACACAAAACCCTCCCTTGAGGAATCCCCACCTTCAATGCCCCACTACTAAAATATTCCTCCTCCTCATCCTCCTCCTGTCTGATCTGAGTAGGACCCACTAGAATGCTGTCTGCAGAAAGACCGGGGCCTTGTGAGCTAGGGAAGGCCTCCTCTTCCTCCCGCTGCTCTGCTTCTAGAGCCACATCTATAATTCCCTGCAGAGTGTGCTCCAGCAGGAAGACTAAAGGAATTGTGTCACTGATGCATGCACTGTCCCTGCTCACCATCCTCGTTGCCTCCTCAAATGGTGACAGTACAGTGCATGCATCCTTGATCAGCCACTGCGGGGGGGAACTAGTTGACCTGAACCTGGCCCTCTGCTGCTTGTGCAGATGCTGCAGCATTGCTAATGTTGAGTTCCACCTGGTGGGCATGTCACAGATCAGACGGTTTGTGGGAAGGTGGAATTGTCTTTGAATTTCTTCCAGGCGAACGCTTGCTGGGAATGACTGTCTGAAGTGGCTGCAGACTTTTCTGGCCTGGCTGAGAAGCTCTGCCAGCCCTGGGTACTTGATTACGAAACGCTGTACCACTAGATTTAGGACGTGTGCTAGACATGGTACATGCGTCAATTTACCCTTGCGTAGGGCGGAGAGAAGGTTGCTGCCATTATCACAGACGATCATTTCCAGCTGAAGCTGGCTTGGTGTTAACCATCTCTGCACCTGCCCCTGCAGAGCTGACAGAATTTCTGGCCTAGTGTGGCTCCTGTCCCCTAAACAAACCAGCTCAAGCACAGTATGGCATCTTTTTGCTTGAGCCATTGCGTAGCCCCTGTCAGGCATCGGTTTACCTGCCACTTCGCCAGAGACACGGAGGAGGAGGAAGAGGGAGAGGTGGTGGTGGAGCAGACAGACCTCATACAAGCATCTTTCTGGAGGCGTGGTGGATGAACAAGCTCCAGCACAGAGCCCCATCTTAGATCCCTCCCAGCTGCAATCAGAGTTACCCAGTGTGCCGTGAAGGAAATGTAACGACCCTGTCCATGCTTGCTGGACCACGTGTCTAAAGTCACATGCACCTTACTGCTGACTGCCTTTCCCAATGACTCGATAACATTGTCTTCCACGTGCTGGTATAGTGCTGGAATGGCCTTCCGGAAAAGTAATGGCGTTTTGAAACATGCCACTGTGTTACAGCACATTCAGAAAATTCACGGAAGGGAGCGGAGTCCACCAGCTGGAAAGGCAGCAGCTGCAATGCGAGTAATTTTGCTAAGCTGGCATTTAGACGCTGTGCTTGGGGATGGTTGGGACTATCAGGGTTATTCAGAGAGCGTGAAAAGCAGGAGAATGACTGGAGAATGAAAAATTCTAGGTCAAAATAGCCGATTTGGAAAGTGAGATGAAAGGGAGAATTTTTCTGGCTTGGCTATTTTGACCTAGAATTTTTCATTCTCCAGTCATTCTCCATCCATTCTCCTGCTTTTTACGCTCTCTGAATAACCCTGTGTATTTTTTCTTATGCTGCAGCAGCTGCGGCAATGTAATCTGTCTGCGTAAATCTTCAGCTGATGGGATGCTGTCACATTGTGAGGAAGGACCTGGGACATCCATTACTGTAGCATCATCCCTGTCAGTGGAGGTTGTAGGCAATGACATGGCAGGACATACAGTGGGGGTAGAGACAGATGAGGAGGAGGAGGACCTATGCAAAATTTTGCGCCAACGGGATGTGTGGCAGGAGGTCATATGTCGCCTCAAGCACGTGGTACCCAAGTGTCCGGTGTCTTTCCCACACTTAAGCCTCTTCTGACATAGATTACAAATAGCAATGGTGGTGTCTGCTGCACATGTCTTAAAGAACTCCCAGCAGACAGCAGAGTTCCTGCGTGTGTGCTTTGAGACAAAAGCGCTCTGCACCTGATGCCTTGGACTGGCTAGTGCTACGGTTGGTCATAGAGGATGTTGTGCCTCATTTTTGCTGTGCCTCCTCCTCACTCTCCTCCTCACTTGATTCCTCTGATGGATCTGGCACCCAGGTGGAGTCAGTGACCTCATCATCAATGTCATCTTCACCCCCTATCTCCTCGTCACTGGAGCCAACTTGGCAGTATGCTGCAGCTGCTGGGGCAACATGAGTGCCAGTTATTTGTGTGTCATCACTGGCACCCCCTTCCTCTAGGTTGATTATACTCCCTTCCTCAACCTCAGAGATTGAATCAGAGCACTGTACTTGCTGCGCATCCTCAAGCAACATGTCACTGTCATTGTAGTCAAACAATTCAGCTGACTCCTCCGTGTGTGATAGCGAGGCTACGGCAGGAGTAGCTCTGGACATGGAGGCTGCATTAGATGCTTTGGCAGCTGAGGTGGACTGTAAAGCACTAGAAGCCTGGCTGGCAGAGGACTCGGAGTATGAGGATGGCCTGGTTAGCCAATCCACCAAATCCTCTGTATGTTGATGCTGCTTAAGAAGACGGCCAGCACCAGTTAGAAAGGACAAGCGTGCCCCTGCAGAGGATGCACCACGTCCACCATGACCAGAGGCACAGTCTCCCGACACAGGGGCTGATTGCCCTCTTATCTGTGTCTGGGAACGTCTGTCGGTCCTTTTTGTTCTTTCAGACATGGTGAGTGATATATAGATTAAATATATACAGAACTCTGATTCAACTCTGGTATAAAGATTAAAGATTTACAGAACTCTGGTATAACTCAGTGAGACACCCTGATAGCTGGCAGCCAGTGACAAAACAGATTACAATTCCCAGAAACCTCCTATAAATCAGTAAGACCCCTGATGGGTGGCAGTGAGAAGTCACAGATTACAAATCTCAGAAACCTCCTTTAAATCAGTGTGACCCCCTGATGGGTGGCAGTGAGCAGTCACAGATTACAAATCTCAGAAACCTCCTTTAAATCAGTGTGACCCCCTGATGGGTGGCAGTGAGAAGTCACAGATTACAAATCTCAGAAACCTCCTTTAAATCAGTGAGACCCCCTGATGGGTGGCAGCCAGTGAGAACACACGGATTATAACAATTCCCAAATATTTTGTAGAAATTTGTGACCCCCAAAATACTTGCTGGCAGTGACAAGACACAGATCACCTCAATTCCCAAATGTTTTGTAGAAATTTGTGACCTCCAAAATACTGCTTGGGCTGTTTGACAAGACACAGATCACCTCAATTCCCAAATGTTTTGTAGAAATTTGTGACCCCCAAAATACTGCATGGTACTGGCTGTTTGACAAGACACAGATCACCTCAATTCCCAAATGTTTTGTAGAAATTTGTGACCCCCAAAATACTTGCTGGCAGTGACAAGACACAGATCACCTCAATTCCCAGATATTTGGTAGAAATGAGACCCCCAGACCCCCCCCAGTAACGTGGCAGACCGGCAGTAAGAACACACAACAACAATCTCCTATGAAATCTCCTCTCAAATGCGTGCAGAAGCGCTGCGTGGAAACCTTATATAGTGTGCTGCGGGACTTAGCTCTGTGAGCTCATGATTGGGCAAAATTTGCCCAATCAGGACTCTGAGCCGTGATTGGCATAGTGTTGAACCTGTCTTGCACCAGACCTGTGGTCAGGTGCAAGGCTGTAGCCAATTACGAGCTTCAGGCCAGTGGAAAAGTGCATTGTGTTCCATTGTGGTGCATTGTGGGCGAACACGCGGTGAACACCCGGAAATGTTCGTAGTTCGCGAACAAACGAACAGGCTATGTTCGATGCAAACTCTGAACCGAACAGCTCATCCCTAGTAGCCACCACGGCTAACGTTGATACTCACGCAGGTGAGCATTAATGTTAGCAACAGGATTGTAATGTGGCCCAATCTAGGGTTAAATATTAAGCTGTGTCACAGATTTAGTAGGAGTCAAATTAAACAGTGAAACGAAATTAATTTGTTTCAAAAAGTCGTTTGCTGACTATACTTGTAAATTAAGATCAATTGGATACTTGATATCAAATTCGATAACTGATATTAATTCAAATTTAGATCACTAAATAAAACCCCAATTGATCAAATTTTGATGTTAAAAGACAATTTAGGGTTAAATATTAAGCGGTCTCACAGATTTAGTATTTGAGAGAGTAAATTTAACAGGGACAGGTGCTTGTGAAACTAAATTTTTGTTGTTTGCTGACTGTATTACTTGTATTGTATGTATTTTAATTTAAGATCATTTCGATAGTTGATATATCAATTCGATATCAATTCAATAGTTAATATCAATTAGAATTCTGGAACAAAAAATTCAAATTTATTTTATTTTGATGACAGAGTGTGTACCGATTTAAAGTCGTTAGATACCATTTCGTTTTGAAATCGGAGCTAATTGATTTGTTATTTCGGAAGTACTTCCAAAATGCGAATTAACAAATTTTGTTCCGAAATATGAATTTTACCGAAATGAATGCACACCTCTACTGCTAATGTGGTTGAGCTGATCCAGACTGGCTCACGGTCTTGCCTTGTCCTTCCTGTATCCAGTTCACGATCTTCTTGCAGCCATCAGCCCAGAATACTACTGTCCTGCAAGCTATATAAGGGCATGACTCCAATAGCAGGGTTGTGGCTTTTTGTCTGTTGGGTCACTCCTTTACCCTTGACATTACATAGAAACATATAAAAATGTCGGCAGATAAGAACCTTTCGGCCCATCTAGTCTGCCCAATTACATGGATACTTTACCTGGATTTATCTTTTGTTTAGGATAGCCTTATGCCTATCCCATGCCTGCTTAAATTCAATTACTGTTTTGGCCTCTACCACTTCAACTGGAAGACTGTTCCATGTATCCACCACCCTCTCAGTAAAATAATGCTTCCTGATGTTACTTTTAAACCTTTGCCCCTCTAATCTAAGACTATGTCCTCTTGTTTTGCTACTTTGTTTCCTTTTAAATATACTCCCTTCCTCTACCTTGTGGATTCCCTTTACGTATTTAAATGTTTCTATCATATCTCCTCTGTCTCGTCTTTTTTCCCAAGCTGTACATTTTAAGATCATTAAGCCTTTCCTGGTAACTTTTCTCCTTCAAGCCGTACACCATTTTAGTAGCCCTTCTCTGAACTCGCTCTAAGATGTCTATATCCTTCTGGAGATACGGTCTCCAGTACTGCACACAGTACTCCAAGTGAGGTCTCACCAGTGCTCTGTACAGTGGCATGAGCACTTCCCTTTTCCTACTGCTAATACCTCTCCCTACACAACCAAGCATTCTGCTAGCATGGATCCCCCTTGGTCTATGATAGTGGTCCCTGTATAATATCTACCTCTCCGATCCTTAGATGGTCACTACAGCCAGGCCCGGACTGGGACAAAATATAGGCTGGGCATTTTGGACTGAGCACCCCACATTTCTTTTTCTACACAGCGCACATTACTGTGAGTTTTATTGCTTTGAAGCTCTGTGATACGCTAATACACACTGCACAATACTGTGCAGTTCTGTGAATCCCTCATAAACACTGCAAATTATTTATTTATAAAGGATTTTACCAGGAAGGATACATTGAGATTTCTCTTGTTTTTAAGTATGTCCTGGGTTCAAGAACATTGAGTTGTTGCAGAAATACAAAGTAGTAAAATGCAAGATATTAACACAAAACAAATATACAGATTAACAGAAAATAAATATGTAGGAAATATAGTCACTATGTTACATGTTTACAGGTGCATTTCGTATTGAGGTATGTTAATAGGGAGCTCTTAAGGGACTTTAGACTGGGGGAAGAATTGATGCTGTGGAGCTCTGTAAAAACCCATACAACAGTGCACATTATGGGGGTGTCACAGAGCTCCACAGTAATGTGCAGTGCTTTTGAGGGTATCACAGAGATCCACAGTATTGTGTGGTGTGTATCAGGGTGTTACAGAGCTTCACAGTAATGTGCGGTGTGTATGAGGGTATGAGCTCCACAGTAACGTGCAGTGTTTATGAGGGTATCACAGAGCTCCACAGTGACGTGCGGAGGGTATGAGCTCCACAGTAATGTGCAGTGTTTATGAGGGTACCACAGAGCTCCACTGTAATAAATCAATATTAATTTATTCAACCCCCCAAGCATATCAATTCATTAATTTCTCCCCCAGCATATCAATTCATTCACCCCCAGCATATCAATTCATTCCCCAGCATAAATAATTCAATCATTTCTCCCCCAGCATACCAATTAATTCATGTCTTTCTCCTCTCCCCCCGCATACCGATTAAATCATTAATTTCTCCCCAGCATACCAATTATTCATTTCTCTCCCCCAGCATACCAATTATTCATTTCTCTCCCCCAGCATACCAATTAAATTATTAATTTATCCCCCAGCATAATAATTAAATCATTAATTTATCCCCCAGCATAACAATTAAATCATTCATTCCCCCAGCATACCAATTTAATCTTTAATGTCTGCGCCCCGGAATATACCAATTATGCATTTCTCTCCCCCTCCAGCATACCAATTATTCATTTCTCTCCCCCAGCATACCAATTAAATCATTCATTTCTCCCCAGCATACCAATTCAATTATTAAATTTCTCCCCAGCATGCAAATTAAATCATTAAATTTCTCCCCCCAGCATACCAATTAAATCATTCATTACTCCCCCAGCATACCAATTAAATCATTCATTTCTCCCCCAGCATACCAATTAAATCATTCATTTCTCTCCTCTCTAGCATAGCAAGTAATTATTTTTTTTAAAATTCTTTATTTAGAGAATTATAAAACAAGTCTCATGTAATCAAACAAGGTACGGCCACACAGGGCCAGCAAACGTATATCAAATAAAGTAACCTTACATCATGTAACAACATGCAAAGAAAGTAAGGGAATGGCGTAAGTAAGGTCATATTCAAGTAGCAAAAAGTCCTCCAGCGAGAAAAAAGGGGGGGTTAAAATGAAGGCGTAAGTCCTCTGCGTTTAGGAAGGCGTAATCGCCTATGTAGCTTCAGAAACAGTCTGCGAAACTAAACAGGGTGGGGGGGAACCAGGGAATAGGGAAGCGGTCCAGTCAACAGGAAAAAGCAGTAAAATCGGGGGATCCTGGTTATCCCTGCTATAGAAAAAGAGAAAACGAGAAAACAGTTGCGCCCAGGTCCGTCTGGAGTCAGGGGGTAAAAAAGGGTAGCAAGAATATCTCAACCCGGCTGAATCTCCAGTGCGTCCGGTGAGATGTCCATAACTGCTAAGTCGGTCCAAGCTGTATCAGGGTTGGTGACCGTGTACGGAACGTTAGCTGAGTTACCACCAAGGAGCCAGCCAGGCCCCACTGGTATCGAATCCCCCAACGATGGAGAGCAGATGTCACGTCTCGGAATCTGCGACGTGCCAACAAAGTCATAAACGGGAGATCATGATATAGTGCTAACGTGACTCCCTCAAACTGTACAGGGTCCCGGGCACCCGGGGCAGACATAAGCATGACTTTCGAGGCCACATTGCGAAAGACCACCACGACGTCCCTTGGTTTCCCTCTGGGGGCCGCAGCAGCCTTCCGGACACGAAATGCTGCTCCAACTAGGTCCGTTGTATCGGAAGGCAGACCTGAGACCTGAATTGCGAGCCGACTCATGTATGGCAACAGATCTTCCGTGGAGACCGAGTTCGGAATACCTCTGACTCGTGTATTACGGCGATGATGGCTTGACTCCAACGTCTCCACCGAATGTGTTAGGACCTCCACCTGTGAGCGAAGACTGTCCACTTGGCCAGATAAGCTGACCTGCTCCAGCGCGACCTCCTCCATCCGTACGTGCGTCGCTGTCACCTGAGTCCGGATCACCTCTACCCGTACAGCCGCCACCTCCGGTCTCCACATCTCTCTAATTTCAGCAATGATCTTGCGAAGGTTCCCCTTCGTGGAAGGGAGATCATCGTCATCCACAATATTCAAGGGAATAACGTTAATGTCGAGTGTCCCCTCCAAGGTTCCCCGTTCCCGGGGGTCCCGATAGGAGCCATCATAGTCTGAGGCCATGCTACCAGTAGCTGGGGGTCGCGGTTCATCTAGCAAGTCCTCCTGCGAGAGGGTATGTGCGGCCTCCAGGGATGCCGTCATCTCAGCCCTCCGCTTCTTTTGTGCCCGCTTCTTGGCTGCTGTGGACGCAGGTTGTGATCCCAGTGGCTGAGACGATAGGGAGATCCAAGACACCGCATCCCCTGCATCTTGAGGCCAGTAAGCGTTCTCCTCATCGGAAGTTTCGTATCCAGAGGGGGAGGGGGAGGGGGCAGACTCTCTCCGAGGAGCTGACCCATGCCTCATGGATTCCCTTATGTCCCACTGTCGGGAGCCACTCTTTGAGGGAGCGCCGGGGGGTTGTTTCTTACCCATACAGGCGATCAAATTGTAAATGGCACTGCAGAACTCCACAGAGGCTTCTGAGAGACGCTGAGGAGGTAGGCCAAAAGTATAGTCCCAAGCTTCCTGGGAGCCGGGATCCACCGCCGGACACACCAGGCAGCACTGATTACGTCCTCCGGAGCTTAATAGTTAGTCCAGGGGGTCTAAAAAGTAGGTTTTGTGATAAAATGAGCGGTATAAAAGCAACAAAAGTCAGAAAGCTAGCGGGAGCTCCGCAAAACGTGACCGCTCACTTCCACAGCTAGCTCCGCCCCAAGTAATTATTTTTTATCTGTCTTCCCCATACCAATTAAATCATTAATTTCTCTCCTCCAGCATACCAATGAAATCATTCATCTCTCTCTACCCCAGCATAGCAATTAATGATTTGTTCTCTCTCCCCATACCAATTAATTCATTCCCCCAGCATACCAATTAATTTATTTTTCTCTCTCCCCATACCAATTAATTAATTCCCCATATTAATTAATTCATCCCCCCAGCATACCAATTAATTAATTTCCCCCATGCCAATTAATTCATTCTCCCCCCTGCATACATCATGGCTGGCCTGGTGTTGCGTGCTGGTGGGAGTCAGGAGAGAGACATCCTTTCACACTCAACAGGGATTATCCAGCCCACACATGTGTTTTAGTCACAAACCGCATGTGTGTGGGCTCTCCCTGTGATGTAATCAGAGTTGGCCGGCCGGCCATCAACCCCTGCTGATGATGTCACACCCTCCTTCAGTTGACCTAGGCTGCCTTGATGGGTGACCGGCTATGTCGGCCAGCTGACCAGCAAGGGGGACTAGCGGCCGACTAGCCTGGGAGGCTAGCGGCTTACCAGACAAACATCCAGTTTTCCCGATGGCCAGTCCGGGCCTATCTTCAGGAAACCAAGTGATACGTTAACCAGCAAGGGTTAACAGATACCAGAACATTATAAACAGACTTCGTTGAAGGCACAGGGATTTAGTACCAGTCAGATGTGTGCCAATGTCGATACCCAGAGCAGGATCACTAGTACTTGCCAAGTCGTTACACAGATCAGGGTTGTCAGTAAATGCTAGGTTGGTACACAAAGCGGGACTGTCAGAGAATATCTGGTCAGTACACAAATCAGGTTCGTCAGGGAATGCCAGGTCAGTACACGGAGCAGGGTTGTCAGGGAAAGCCAAGTCGATACACAATATTGCCTAATATTGTTATAGTGCTGAGGGAAGTGAATACCACGTCAGGGCACAAGAGTAAAGGAGATGCTGGGTTTTAAACTCGGCGGGTGCCAAGTCATCGAGCCATGGCCCGTCCCCTGGTGTCTCACGTTACCGCAAACCTTGTGTTCTTCACTCAGTGCCTGGCCAGTGAGCAGGATGCTGCCAGGCACTGGTTACTATCAGCATGGGACGTGACAGAAACAGGTGGCCACTGGATGACCACCAGGCGCAGAGGGATGAGAGGCATGAAAAGCCCTTACCAAGTGAGATGCATGGACTTCAGCAGGTAGCCAGGACCTGTCCTCAGGCCCGTACCCCTCCCAGTCCACCAAGTACCACTCTGGATAACCTTATCCTTAAGTATGAGGGCAATGCTAAAGCAAACCAAACAGGGTTAACCCGGCGCAAGACTTTATATAGCCCAATAAAACAAGGAGCCATCTTCTTTGATGGCATGAGTAGCTTTAGGTTTCTTGGGGAAAGCCAAACTCTGTCCCCAATGGCATAGGTAGGAGTTTGTCTTCTATGTTTTTCAGCTTTTACCTTTTGAATAGTGATACTTCTCTCCATTGCCTCTTTGACGTTTACCCATGTTTCCGTTAGTGAGACCAGATGCTCATCCAGAACAGGCAGTGGTATTAAACTGAGAGGGGAGTACAGGAAGAGCATAATCATAAACAGTGTAAAATTTAGAGTGACCAGTAGTGTCAGGGTTCAGACTGATTTATGCAGCAGGTGCGGTAGTGAGCCCAAGATGCAGTGGGGCAGGTTTGCAACATAAACAAAAGGGTTTATTTATATTAAAACACAACAACACAAGAAGCATGAACCAAACAAGAGAGGAGACTGGGCACAGAGGGGAATAGCTTTAGAGGAGGAAAGAAGATGCAGGGAAAGGAGGTTGAGGCAAGAGGGATGGCTGAGAGTAGTGGGACAAGCGGTAAGGGAAAACTGAATATAGAAGTACTTAGAAAGGAGGAGGAATGAGGGATAGCAAAGATGAGAATAAGAGGCTAGAGCAGTGGAAAGCAGAAATAGACACAATGGGAACTTAACAGCAGATGGGGCAGACAATGAATAAAGAATAACACTAAACCATACAGATAACAGACATTCAGGCAAAGGTACCAGTAGGGATATATCAATAGAGTGGTCATTGGGAATTCAGGGGTCTAGGCAAGGCAGGGTGGTCCAAGTCCATATCCAGGGGGTCTGATACACGGGGTTCCAGATGGGGGAACAGGGAGCAAAAGGGGGTACTGGTATGGAGAATGAGTGTTCAGGTAGAAACAGGGGCCTTAGGCGGTCTTTGGCTATACCACAAAGAAGGGTTCAGGAATAGCTCTGCACAGGAACACAGTCTGGGACTTCAATGAGGAAGTCCAGGGTAGAGGGTGTGACTTCTTTAAATGCAGGACTGATGAGGGAGGATGAAGGGCAGGTGAGGTTCCAGGGTAGACTGTCAGAGTCCAGGAATGTGTATAGTCTGATAAAGTCCTGGAACCTGCAGCTCGAGCAACCCTCTGAGCCTGCTGCCCTGCAGCTCGAGCAACCCTCTGAGCCCGCTGCCCTTCAGCTTGAGCAACCCTCTGAGTCCACTGCCCTGCAGCTCGCAGAATCACAGCCAAGAGGTCGCCGTTGCCGTAGAGCCAAAGCAACGCAGAGCCCAGCTGTACAAGCGACGCAGAGCCCAGCTGTACAAGTGACACAGAGCCCAGCTGTACAAGCAATGCAGAGCCCAGCTGTTGAGCCGTGCAGTACTGGGGTCGCCGCCATTGAGCCGTGCAGTACCGAGGTCGCCGCCGTTGAGCCGTGCAGTACCGAGGTCGCCGCCGTTGAGCCGTGCAGTACCGAGGTCACCACCATTGAGCCGTGCAGTACCGAGGTTGTCGCCGAGGTAGCTGCCATGCCATGCTGTGCCGAGGTCATCGCCGAGGTTGCTACCATGCCGAACCTCGCCAAGGGCGCTGCCCCACCAGTCCTCACCAAGGGCGCTGCCCCACTGGTCCTCGCCAAGGGCGCTGCCCCACCGGTCCTTGCCAAGGGCGCTGCCCCACCGGTCTTTGCCAAGGGCGCTGCCCCACCAGTCCTCGCCAAGGGCGCTGCCCTTCCAAACCTCACTAAGGGTGCTGCCCCACCGAACCACGCTAAGGTTGCCTCCAAGACAACAGTCTGAGCGTCACAGAGCCATGCCACAGCTGCCGTCCTGGGGGATTCCATCACCGAGTCTACAGGTCCTGCCAGTACCGAGTCAATGGAGACCCGCAGTATTGCTCTAATCGTGAGTACACTGGCAGGCTTTGTCAGCCAGATCGCCACCCTATCGCGACATATAAAAGACCTCCAGGAGAACCAAATAATGCTGCAGACCCTGGTTTTGGAAGCCCGTGCTCCTACAGTATCCAGGCAGCCAGATGATCCGCCAGTGACAGGATTGTTGACGGTTGCCGCTGGTGATTACCCTGACCTCCACCTGGGCCATCCAGAGTCCGGCCCTTAGAGGGAGGGCTCTGTCAGGTCCTAGAGGCCCTGACCCAATGGCGCCCCCTTTCTATGCCACATCCTGCATGCCCTATGCAGGTTCCAGGACTTTATCAGACTATACACATTCCTGGACTCTGACATTCTACCCTGGAACCTCACCTGCCCTTCATCCTCCCTCATCAGTCCTGCATTTAAGGAAGTCATACCCTCTACCCTGGACTTCCTCATTGAAGTCCCAGACTGTGTTCCTGTGCAGAGCTATTCCTGAACCCTTCTTTGTGGTATCTCCAAAGACTGCCTAAGGACCCCTGTTTCTACCTGAACAATAATTCTCCATACCGGTACCCCCTTTTTCTCCCTGTTTCCCCCATCTGGAACCCCATGTATCAGACCCCCTGGATATGGACTTGGACCACCCTGCCTGCCACCTTGCTTAGACCCCTGAATTCCCAACAACCACTCTATTGATATATCCCTACTGGTACCTTTGCCTGAATGTCTGTTATCTGTATTGTTTAGTGTTATTCTTTATTCATTGTCTGCCCCATCTGCTGTTAATTTCCCCTTGTGTCTGTTTCTGCTTTTCACTGCTCTAGCCTCTTATTCTCATCTTTGCTATCCCTCATTCCTCCTCCTTTCTAAGTACTTCTATATTCAGTTTTCCCTTACCGCTCGTCCCACTACTCTCAGTCATCCCTCTTGCCTCAACCTCCTTTCCCTGCATCTTCTCTCCTCCTCAAAAGCTATTCCTCTCTGTGCCCAGTCTCCTCTCTTGTCTGGTTCGTGTCTCTTGTTTGGTTCATGCTTCTTGTGTTGTTGTGTTTTAATATAAATAAACCCTTTGTTTATCTTGCAAACATAGAAAAATGTCGGCAGATAAGAACCTTTCGGCCCATTTACCTGGATTTATCTTTTGTTTAGGATCGCCTTATGCCTATCCCATGCCTGCTTAAATTCAATTACTGTTTTGGCCTCTACCACTTCAACTGGAAGGCTGTTCCATGTATCCACCACCCTCAGTAAAATAATGCTTCCTGATGTTACTTTTAAACCTTTGCCCCTCTAATCTAAGACTATGTCCTCTTGTTTTGCTATTTTGTTTCCTTTTAAATATACTCCCTTCCTCTACCTTGTGGATTCCCTTTACATATTTAAATGTTTCTATCATATCTCCTCTGTCTCGTCTTTTTTCCAAGCTGTACATGTTAAGATCATTAAGCCTTTCCTGGTAACTTTTCTCCTTCAAGCCGTACACCATTTTAGTATCCTTCTGGAGACATACTTTTCCATTAATACCTTCTGCAATATTACTAATAAAAATATTAAAGAGACTGGGTCCAAGTACTGACCCCCTGAGGTACCCCACTGGTAAAAAGACCTTGCGCCGAATAAACTCCATTTACCACAACCCTCTGTTGCCTGTCACTCAGCGGATAGATATATCTAGCTCACAAACCAGGACGAGAGCACACCAAACATCATGTTCAAACAATACAAAAGAACCAACAACAGCAGCTAAATTCATTTAAACAGAGATTTTACCAAATTAACCCTTTTAAATGCTTACAAACAATTCTTATCCCCCTCAGAATCACTGCAGTTCTCATCCTTTTTAAGAGCTCTGTAGAAAACGGTGGAAATTTAGTTTGCAATTAATGGCCATGGATTGCGTAAGCCTGCCAACAGCTACAATGTATTCCACTCCTCCTGGCAGGTCCTATCATGCCAGCCTAATGACTGCAGATCAAGGTTAAATAAAACCTGTGGGTGGAGCACCTGTGACAGGGAGGGGTGCTTCTCGTGTATTTTGTGTATATATATATCTGACTCCCCTTGGGAAAGCAACCCTCCCTGTCATAGGTTTTATTTAACCTTGATCTGCAGGGAGCTTCAGAAAGGACTTGGTCCTCAGTGAGTATATCCCATTAGTGATGGGGGGAGTTACCCCTTTTTAACAGTCAATTCTTTGGCTTATTTATTTATTGTTCTGGACTCCGCTTGTAATTTTTCTTAATCAAGTATTCTATACTGGCAATTATGCTGCTATTGGGCTGTTTCTTTTTCCTTCTATCACTGACTACTTTTTCTTATAACCGGGACAGAGCAGAAATCTATATTAGCAAAGAGGGCTATATTACGACTCTATCCCTTATTTGCTATATATTTGGTGTGCCAGAGGGTTTATACGTCTACTATAAATTCCCTGTTGTTGTGTCAATCCTATACCAGCAGGGGGCTATTTGTGAGACAAACTGGCATGTAATCTTTTGTAGGGATGTTGATTTAACCCCCTGTTACCATCACTTGATTCAAGATGTTACTTTCCATTCTAACCATTCTAAGGTCTTGGTAACTATTTGATCTAGAGAAGTGTTTGTGTATTTTTGTTTGTTTGTTTTTTGAACTGCATATAATTGTGACATGTTTTTCTAATTATGGAATCTATGTGGTTTCAATCAATCTCTTCATGTATAGGAGTTCAAAGGTTCAATATTTTCAGAACTATTCTTGCCTATACCCGGGACAGAGCAGAAATTTATTTCAGTAAGGAGGGCCATATTAGGATTGTATCCTTTAATTGCTGCATATTAGAAGGTCCACACCTCTGCTTTTGAATGTCCTGTGTTGTATTTCATGCCAGCAGGGGGTGCTGTATGAGACAAACCTGCAAATAATCTATTACAGGGATGTTGATTTAACCCTGTTATCATTGGTTCAAGATGTTACTTTCTATTTTAACCATTTCAAGGCCGTAGTAACTATTGATCTGGCGATAAGCAATTTTTTTTTTATTTTTTTTTTCATTCACCAATTTGAGATCGTTGTAAACCACTGTTTTTCTATTTGGGGCTGCATATGTAACAATCATGACATGTTTTTCCAATTCTGGAATTATTAGTTCATTATGTGGTTTCAACCATTAATATTTATATCCACGTAATAGTCTAAAGGTATATTCTTAGAGCTTATTGCTCCATATTCCTACCAACACCAATATGCTGAGTCCACAATAGATAACTATCATACCAGTGCAATTTTTTGGAATTTGGTGTGTTCTATGTAAAAAAAAATTGACAATGCTCAATAATAAATTTTTAGGTTTCAATCTCCCCATTGACTTAAGTGTCTGGGAGTGGTTTTTCCCCACTATCCATTCTTCCTTTTGGTCTTTAGAGCTACTATATAGGAGGGTTTAATCCCCAGTGTTTGAGGAGCTCTCTGATCTGCCACTCCATCCAAGGGTGTGTGTGTGTGTTTCTTCTGCTCAGGTGCAAAAATCCAACTGCAATCAATATAATCCAAGTTTCAGATGCACACGGAGGCTTTGTAGAATATAAAAAATAGTTTATTACAAATACATCATATAGCTCAACGTTTCTGTTCCTATGGGAACTGAATTATATATTCTATAATGCCTCCGTGTGCATCTGAAACTTGGATTATATAGTATATGTATTATGTATAGTATAATATATTCTATTCGTCTGTACCTGGATGCGTATCTCCCAAATGTCCCTGTTTTTAAAGGATAGCCTCTATCTTGGGCCTAAATTCCCCTGCTTTTTTTTTTCTTTCTCAAGATTCCCCAGGGGACCAGCCGTAGTGATGTGTCTAGGGCGACACTTTTGCGGCACTATCCGGGGGGTGGCAAAATAATACCACCACGCTGTAAACTGGGACCAGGTATTTTAATCCCCACCTCAGCTCCGGACCACCTGGCATCATACTGCGCAGTGTGACTGCAGTCACTATCTGAATGTGCCTCCCACATTCCAGTCACAGTGTGTGCGTGCGTGTCTTCCACAATGAAAACACGAGTGCGACACCCTGCCCCCTTCATCCTCGTGACACCACAACAAAGGGCACGGTAGGTGTCTGCATCGTCCACTGGAGCCAGCCTGCTTGATGCATGAAGGCGCAGAGCCCAGTGGGGACAGAGTTTGACAGTCGCTGAAGGTGGTGAGTGACTCATAATAATATATTGTAATATTTAAACTGAAGGGGCTTATTTTATTGTGGAGCTCTGGTACGTTCATACACACCACACATTACAGTGAGTTTTATTGCTGTGGAGCTCAATGATGCACACTGCTGTGAGTTTTATTGCTGTGGAGCTCTGCGATATGCTCATACATACAGCACATTACTGTGTTATTGCTGTAGATCTTGTGATACGCTTATACACAGTGCACATTTCTGTGGGTTTTATTCCTGTGCAGCACTGTGATCTGCTCATACACACCGTTCATTTCTGTGGATTTATACAATATACAGAGGAAGAGGCGGAGCTCTAAGATGTAAGAGTGTGTCAACATTAAATTAGGGGTGCACCAGTTTAGTCAGGCCTAGGGCAGCACAAAATATAAATACACCACCGACAAGCAGACAGGGTAACCACTTCTAATTGCTCCGGTACTGACCACTGCAGCAGGCAAACTACTCCGGATCGCTTTTATTCCTGGAGTCTTTTAACTTATTCAAGAAGCAGTGAACTTTGCAGCGCATTGCACTTATTTCACTGTACGGTGCAATTTTGTGGCAGTTTGTTTATTCCGAAAGCTGTAAATTTGCCATTTACTAATTGACAGAGAAATGTGGTCCAATTTGCTGCAGATGGGCAACTCGGTGATCTTCAGCAGCAGCGAAATTGTCCCATAGAGGTAATGGTTAATCTATTCAGAGAAAGCCAAACTGCACCAAAATGTCAGTGACATGCCCTGATTATCGGTGATTCAGTTAAACAGATTTAAACCCTTCACTACCAAGATATCTCGGGTTTCAAAGTAATCATCAGGTGCCCCGGTTAGCGATATCTCGATCTGCTGATCTTCAGCCAAAAAGCAAACAAATTTAATTTGCTTTTGTGCTGCAGAAGGTGCCCCCAAAGTGTTAGGCTGGGGTCAGACGAACGCAGTGTTAACGTCTGTGTAGCTGCACTTTAGTACGTCTGTGGAAGCAGATAATCACGATTGAGCCCCACACGAAGTATGTCAGCACAGAAGTGCGGAATCACAACGGATGCAGGTTAGGCAAGAACGTAAATTCGCTACGATGGACGCAGAGTGTGCTGCGTCTGCATAGCTTTGTGTGTGAGTGATGGAACGAGGTCAGACAGACTGCTTTTGTGCGTCCAGCATTTTTGACGGACAAAATGGTTTTGCATTTTAACTTTTCCCTGCTACATCAGTGAAAAAAACTGACTATGGCCACTACCCTGTCAGTCAGAAAGTATGTCTGTACTGCACGGGTGCACAGTCCGTAGAAAACGCGCTTGTCTGACCCTAGCCTTAGCCCTCTAGGCATAATGGCTAAAGGGCTAAAACTGTAAAATTGGCTACTCAAAGCTCTGAAATACCTGGGCTTTCTGCAGCCGATGCAGGGGAAAAAACAATATAGGGTTATTCAGAGAAACATAGAAACATAGAAAAATGTTGTCAGATAAGAACCTTTCGACCCATCTAGTCTGCCCAATTACATGGATACTTTACCTGGATTTATCTTGTTTAGGATAGCCTTATGCCTATCCCATGCCTGCTTAAATTCAATCACTGTTTTGGCCTCTACCACTTCAACTGGAAGGCTGTTCCATGTATACACCACCCTCAGTAAAATAATGCTTCCTGATGTTACTTTTAAACCTTTGCCCCTCTAATCTAAGACTATGTCCTCTTGTTTTGCTACTTTGTTTCCGTTTAAATATACTCCCTTCCTCTACCTTGTGGATTCCCTTTACGTATTTAAATGTTTCTATCATATCTCCTCTGTCTCGTCTTTTTTCCAAGCTGTACATGTTAAGATCATTAAGCCTTTCCTGGTAACTTTTCTCCTTCAAGCCGTACACCATTTTAGTAGCCCTTCTCTGAACTCTCTCTAAGATGTCTATATCCTTCTGGAGATACGGTCTCCAGTACTGCACACAGTACTCCAAGTGAGGTCTCACCAGTGCTCTGTACAGTGGCATGAGCACTTCCCTTTTCCTACTGCTAATACCTATCCCTACACAACCAAGCATTCTGCCAGCATTTCCTGCTGCTCTATTACATTGACTACTTACCCTTAGATCCTCTGAAATAATAACCCCTAAATCCCTTTCCTCAGATGTTGAGGTTAGGACTGTATCAAATATTCTATATTCAGCCCTTGGGTTTTTACGTCCCAGGTGCATTATCTTGCACTTATCCACATTAAAACTCAATTGCCACAGCTCTGACCATTTTTTTAGTTTACCTAAATCATTTGTCATTTGGCTGATCCCTCCAGGAACGTCAACCCTGTTGCAAATCTTTGTGTCATCA
Source organism: Leptobrachium leishanense (assembly GCA_009667805.1). Taxonomy (NCBI): domain Eukaryota; kingdom Metazoa; phylum Chordata; class Amphibia; order Anura; family Megophryidae; genus Leptobrachium; species Leptobrachium leishanense. Next base: position 178,848,323 of record CM019063.1, on the reverse strand, counting down.
GCAAAAATACATACTTTACCATTAATACCTTCTGCAATATCACTAATAAAAATATTAAAGAGAATGGGTCCAACTACTGACCCCTGAGGTACCCCACTGGTAACAAGACCTTGCGCCGAATAAACTCCATTTACCACAACCCTCTGTTGCCTGTCACTCAGCCACTGCCTAATCCATTCAACAATATTGGAATCCAAGCTCAGAGATTGCAATTTATTGATAAGCCTTCTATGCGGAACAGTATCAAAAGCCTTACTGAAATCTAAATAAGCAATGTCTACTGCACCACCTGTGTCTATTATTTTTGTTACCCAATCAAAAAAATCAATAAGATTAGTTTGGCATGATCTCCCTGAGGTAAACCCATGTTGTTTCTGATCCTGTAATCTATGTGTTTTTAGATGTTCAACAATCCTTTCCTTTAACATGGTTTCCATTAATTTCCCCACTACTGACGTAAGACTAACTGGCCTATAGTTCCCCGATTCCTCCCTACTACCATTCTTGTAAATGGGCACAACATTTGCTAATTTCCAGCCTTCTGGGACGACTCCCGTTAGCAAGGATTGGTTAAATAAATCTGTTAACGGTTTTGCTATTACACCACTGAGCTCTTTTAATAATTTAGGGTGGATCCCATCAGGCCCCATTGACTTATTTGTCTTTACTTTAGACAGCTGCTGTAAGCCGACTTAAAGTGAGATAAATGGGAGAATTTTTCTGGTTTGTCTATTTTGACCTAGAATTTTCACTTCTCCAGTTATTCTCCTGACTTTCACCTTTCTTTGACTAGACCTGATAGACACGCAGCTCAAACCATTGTAACTCAATTTGGTAGATAGCACCATCTACTGGCCAAATAGGTTATTTACAGCAATAAATTATAATTTTTTAAATGATTTTACAAAAACACTGGTTTCAGAAAATGTTGTTTTGGAAAACCACTTGGTAGTGAAAGGGTTACACTGGCGAATCCCATAGGATTCAATGTTAAAAAATATTTTCTTTTATATTTTTTATTTTTGGAATTTGTTTTTTAAATTTGATTACCAATTTTACAAAGGCCTTTTTCTACAACAGACCGTTTCATTTTCTTAAGGACTTTTTTTATCATATCCACGCATTTTTATTGGTATTAACCCCTTCGCTGCAGATGGAGGGAGGGGGAAGTCCTGTGGATTCCTCTGCTGTGTGCAGAGGATGTCCCCCCCACACGTTATGGGGTCTCCGCAATGAATGACAAGTCCCCAGCCTTCCTTGAAGTCAGACTGTTCCTTTTTAGACCCCTTCCGGTGCACTGACGTCATCACGTAGGCACGCGATTCTGTCATTTTCAGGCTTCCCCCGGCAGAGCCCTCTCTGGAACCCTCTCCGATCCAAATGGTAAAGGCTACAGAACAATTAGAGGCATCACTGGAACTGTCAGTTTGACCTTTACAGCGGTGCCTCAATTAACCCCTTAAGTGCCAGTCTCGATCTGGCACCAATTGGTGCCTTGATTACGGCCTTCTCACAGAGGTGGCTGCAGTGTTGGATGTCAGCCCAGTCTCCAGGGCTCCCCCCCACTGATGTCATTATGCATGTGTGCAATGAATTCAGTAAGAGAATTAACCTCTAGCTGACCAGGGATTTCCCTACAGAAATCCCTATGAGGGAGATAAGGGGGGGGTCCTTTGAACCCCCTTATCTCCCAGAAAGGGTCATATTTGGTGTCATTGGAAAGGCCAGAGCATGATGCCAAACATGACCAGGTTATGTGTAAATATAAAATAAACAAGTCAGGGTTATTCAGAGGTGCAAACCAGGAGAATGACTGGAGAAGTGAAAATTCTAGGTCAAAATGGCCAAACCAGAAAAATTTCTCCCAATTATCTCACTTTCCAAATCAGCTATTTGGTCTAGATTGTTCTCTTCTACTGACAATTCTCCTGGCTTTCACCTCCTCTGAATAACCCTGTATATATTTTTTATCTTCTTTGTAATGCAGCACTATTGTTCCCTTTCAAATATATGAAAAATAATGCTGCAATACATACGTCAATCCAACAACTTGTTGCTAAAAAAAATTGTATTCCTCCTTTTAATATTTCAATTGATTGTAGTGTTTCTTCTTAAAAAAATAATTGAATGAATTAAATAAAACTTTATTTCAATAAGACTCTCATATATAATAGCAATAACATTACAAATGTTTTCATTAGTTTTGGAAATAGCTGCTTTGCATTCTTCCACACTATGCAATGTATTTTTCAGCATATGACACAAGACCTATAACTTCTCTCAAATATCTAGGTATGTGGTTAGACCCAAATCTATCTTTTGGCCCCCACATCAAAAAACGCATCCAAACTTTACCCCAAACTAGGTGCCCTGTACAGAAACAAATCCAGCCTGAGCCCCGCGGTAAGAAAGCAGATTGTACAACAAATGCTTATGCCGGCTATTGAATACAGAGGTGTTGTGTATGCAGCTGTCCAGGACATACTACTTGAAAACGAGAGAAATCTCAATGTATCCTTCCTGGTAAAATACTTTATAAACGCACCTTCAGAAACGTGCTACATTGTATAACTCCTTCTGCCGCTTTGTGCTACAATGTAACTACATGACCCACCGTTGTGACATGTTAAAAGAGCTAAACTGGCCATCGCTGGAATCTAGACGCACTCTTCACCTTTCCAACCTGGTGTTTAAGAGATTTTCTGGGAAGCTACCACCCTACCTGAATAGACTGCTTCCCCTAGAAGTTTCTGAGATCCAGGACCAGCACCTTACTTGCTGTCATGTGTAGGCTGCAGTTTGTACAGCAGGTGTGGTTGTGAGCCCAGGATGCAGTGAATAGGCAGGTTGCAGGGTAACGAAGTTTGTTTAAAGAAAACACATAAGAACATAGACATGAACTAAACAAAGACCAGAACTAGAGGCACTGGAAGAGACTGGGCACGATGGGGAATAAATTTAGGGAAGGAAGGGGGTTGAGGAAAGTGGGATGGCTGAGAGTGGGAAGGGAGGTTAAGGAGAACTGAATATGGGAGCGGTTAGGAAGCAAGAGAAATAAGGGATAGGAAGATGGGAATAAGATACTAGAGAAGTGAGTAGAAATAGAAACGAGGGATCTACTAATACAAAGGGGCAGACAATATATAAGGAATACCAGTAAACCATAATATAGTATCAAAGGTCTCAGGCAAGGGGCAGGCAATGGAATGGTCGAGAGTTAAATCAATTGGTCTGGTGCACGTTGATCCTAGATGGGGGGGGGGTACCGGTAGAATGAAGTAATGTCCAGATATCAAACGGAGGGTATATTCAGGAAGTCTTTGGTGGTTCAGAGCGCTTTCAGAAACAGGCCTGTGCAGGAACAGTCTGCAACTTCAATGTGGAAGTCCAGCTTGGGGGGCGTAGCTTCCTTTTATGTGCAGGTTTAGGCTGGGGTCAGACTAACGCAGTTTTAACGTGCGTTTAGCCGCACTTAATCACAGCCGTGCTAGCAGCAAATGACGTCCAATGCTGGGCAACATACGAAGAACGGCCACACGAAAGTCCGTCCGTGCAACGCAAGTGGCAAACAAACGCATTTTTTTTTTTTTTTTTGAGAACGTCAAACTGTTAGTACTGATGTACAGAGTACACTGCATCCGCTAGCGGCGTGTGTGCTTGATTAGGAGACGTCAGATGCTGCTCATGTCCGGCCAACATAACGTCCAGACGCAAAAAGTGTTTTATTGATGATTCGTAAAAAATCACAGATGAAAATGCGCATTGTATGACCGCTATCGCGTATTCCGTGAAAAAATACATCCATTCGTTCAAATGCACTTTTTTACGGACAACGCAAAAAATACGTTCGTCTGACCCTAGCCTAAATCAGGGGGAAGTGAGCTCAGGTGGGGCCTCAGGGCTAGATGCAAGTTTGAGAGTCCAGGGAACCTGAATTATTCATTATAGCAGTGTTTAACGGGGTGCCAGGGGCCAGAGTCTGGTGACTCTGACACTTGCAATACCACAATACAAAAAGAAAGCGGCTAAATCCGCTTTCCTACAGAGCACCGCAATTATGGAATAATCTCCCAGACACCATCAAATGTTGCCCCAGTCTTAAGTCCCTCAAGAGCTCCCTATTAACATACCTGGATACAGAATGCACCTGTAAACATGTAACATAATTACTTTATTTCCTACACATTTATTTCTGTTAATCTGTATATTTTTTTTATATTTTTTTACTATCTTGCATGTTTGTACTTAGAATTTCTGTAACGACTGTGAAATTTCAATGTTTTTGAACCCAGCACATACTTAAATGAGAGAAATCTCAATGTATCCTTCAAAGTAAAATACTTTGCAAATATATACCTTATCCTTATTATCCTTATTTCAGAGTCAATCACTTAAAGGCATTTGGAACAAAATGGAAAGCAAGAATGTCTTGGATGGAAAGGTAGCAATTGTGACGGGATCGACGTATGGGTATGTTAAATATAAACTTCATAAATGCTTTTGTTGGTAAAAATGTTCAGACAATATTAAAAAAAAAATTGTATTCTTAAATAGATTTCATCATAACTTAGTATTTATTCATATATAGTATTTAGCTTATAATAACCTATTTATTTTCTGGGGGTGGGATATAGGTGTTTCTGTATATTTGTGGATAACCGTTCTTCCTCTTCAAGCTATGGCAGCTTCACTAACCCTTTCACTGCCATTTGAGTATACTCGATTTTTGAAAAGCAATCATAGGTGCCCGAGATCGAGTAAACTTATTCAGGAGCACTGCAAAGGAATTTTGTTTATTGCTAATGAAACTCACCTGACGGCATGTCCCTGCAGCCAATGGGCGCATACTGACATGCAGCCAGTAAATGGAGGTATGACGGAATGGGCGTATCCGACTGCGGTCCTGCTCTATCTGACCCCCTCGTTGGTGTTGCCAAGCCCGACTACCGAGTGGCACGGCACCCGGCGTCTCGAGCGGCTTGGGTAGAAGACCACGTGGCGGTGGAGATCTGGAGAGTAGATGGGGCACCCATGGTGGAAATCCGCCCGACTACCGAGTGGCACGGCACTCGGCGTCTCGAGCAGCGAATCTACTGACCATTGAAGGGCTGGAGACGGTCTGCGTGGCGAATCGAGGTTCGGTAGAGTCTCCTTGCAGATGCAGGCACGGCGCTCAGCCGAGGTCCCGATTCGGGGGGTTGCGGTATCCCAAGATACCAATTCAAGGTGGCGCAACGGCGCGGCGAATCGATGTTCTGCTGCGGAGTTAGAGTGACCCGTTCCTGGGTGGTGGTGATATGTAGCCGACGTGAAATGACAACACCAGGCAGAGCTGTATGTTTCAAACACTCAGATGAACTGAACTCTTTTAATGAACAACGCCACTATTTATGCTGAAGTATAACAGTCACAATTTGCATACCCATACTAATTACTAGCACACCCATACTAATTAGATTATGTCAGTTATTTACAATCAACATTCTTCACATTCTCTTAGCCTTCAGCGCATACAACATTTGTATATCCATTGTTCCAGCACATCAGATTAAACACACACTATCAGAGATCCCTTAAATTAAACATGTACCTAGATAATGGGGAAAATCCCTGACGCATAAATTACACAACAGCAAAACTTATTTACTAGCTACAGAAACACACATTTATCTACAGGAATATAAGTATGTTTTAAAACCAAAGCTATGTCATTTCACTAAACTAAATTAAACTAAAACCAAACGATGTAAAGTATATTTAAAATCACACAGGGTACATCTTAATACAGCACATCAAGTAAAACCACATCTAGCAAGGAAAATAAACTGTTCATACATTGAAATGTCGGAATGAATGCACAAAACAAACAAAAATGGCCAAAGCCCATTACTTCAATGAAAATCTAAACAATAACATCTCAAACCCTAGAAACTTTTGGAGAACCATAAGTAACATACAAGCACCCCCAGTCCACTCCCAGCCAGCTGCTGTCAAAGTAAACAACCAAACCCTGCAACACCCGCTAGATGTAGCAAATGCCTTTAATGATTATTTTGTTGGATGTGCCACCACTTTGATTGCCAAGCTAGGAAATGACATGCAATCAGAGAGGCCTCATGCAGGTCAGGCCCCCCCAACTGTGGAAAGTCCCTGTATCAGACAGGAATTCAGTTTTAGACCAGTGCCTGTCAGTGTCGTTACTAAACTTCTCCGTAAGCAAAAAATGAAATACCAGTCTGGACCTGATCAAATACCAGCAATGCTGCTGAAAATCAGTGCGCCAGCAATTGCAAATCCAGTCGCAACCCTAATAAATGAGTCACTGGCAACTGGTTACATACCCAAGCTCTGGAAGACTGCAAGAGTGGTACCTATCCATAAAAGTGGTGACAGTACTTTGGTATCCAACTACCGTCCGATATCGTTGCTCCCTGTAATGTCAAAAGTCTTGGAAAAATGTGTCTACACACAATTACGTGATTATTATCAATATTGGAACTACTTAACCCCGGATCAATCAGGCTTTCGCCCAAATCACTCAACCACAACCGCCCTTTTAAAAGTCTGCAATGATATCCAAGCTGGGATGGAACAAGGAAACCTAACTGGAGCCATCTTCCTTGATTTTGCCAAGGCCTTTGACACGGTAGACCATGGCATCTTGTTAGAAAAACTTAAAAACTCTGGCATTGGTGATCGCACGCTAACCTGGTTTCAATCATATGTATCCGACCGATCACAGTATGTGTCAATTTCTGGCAGCTCCTCCCTCCCGCTCCCAGTCACTTGTGGTGTACCCCAAGGCTCAATACTAGGCCCCCTGCTATTCACAATATTCATAAATGATCTGCCCAACATCTGCAAAGCCTCAACTGTACATATGTACGCAGACGACACTGTGATCTATACCAGCAAACCAAATCTCCCGCAGCTGGAGGCCGTGCTGCAAGAACAATTCACAGAGGTAGAAAAGTGGATCAAAAACAAAAAACTTTTTTTAAATACTGACAAAACTGTAACGATGCTCTTTGGAACAGCACCTAAACTACACAAATTGCAAAATCCCCATCTATGTGTTGGGACAATATCAAATGGCACACTGACCACAGTCACTTCTCTCAAATATCTAGGTATGTGGTTGGACCCTAATCTATCCTTTGGCCCCCACATCAAAAAACTCTCATCTAAACTTTACCCCAAACTAGGTGCCCTGTACAGAAACAAATCCTGCCTGAGTCCCGCGGTAAGAAAGCAGATTGTACAGCAAATGCTTATGCCGGCTATTGATTACGGAAATGTAGTGTATGCAGCCGCCCCGCAAACACACCTTCATAAACTTACTACACTGTATAACTCATTCTGACGCTTTGCGCTACAATGTAACTACATGACCCACCATTGTGACATGTTAAAACAGCTAAACTGGCCATCGCTAGAATCCAGACGCACCCTTCACCTTTCCAGCCTGGTGTTTAAGAGCATCTCTGGGAAGCTGCCACCCTACCTGAATAGACTGCTTCCCCCAGCAGCTCCCTCATCCTATAACCTCCGATCCAGGACCAGCACCTTACTTGCAATACCACAATACAAAAAGACAGTGGCTCGGTCCTCATTTTCCTACAGAGCACCACAATTATGGAATAACCTACCAGACACCATCAAATCTTCCACCAGTCTTAAGTCACTCAAAATTTCCCTGTTAACATACCTCAATACAGAATGCACCTGTAAACATGTAACCTAGTGACTATATTTCCTACATATTTATTTTCTGTTAATCTGTATATTTGTGTTGTTAATATCTTACATTGTATTACTTTGTATTTCTGTAAATGTAACACTTCAATGTACTTGAACCCAGGACATACTTGAAAACGAGAGAAATCTCAATGTATCCTTCCTGGTAAAATCCTTTATAAATAAATAAATAAATAAATAAATAAACGCACACTGCAAACGTTCAAAGGAAAACAAGGTCCTTTTAAAAATGTCTTGGGTTTGAGTCCTGGGTCTCGCTGCGCCGAGCCCCTATGTCCCTTCCGTGACAGGAGGCAACAAGCAAAAGGGTACCCCACGCAGGCAGATGTGTATCTAATGAAAATGTCACCAATGTTAAGCACCAATGCCAACAGCAAGCCACTGTCCAAACATCTGAATGTGTTATGTGCAAGGGAGAGCAATAAGGAAGGGGTTACGGATTCTTTGGCAGTCGGCTCTACTCCCTCCAACATTTATCCCCTCATGCCAATAACAGGCAGGGATTGATCCCAGCACTCAGTAAATCACTGGAATGTTACTTGTAAGGGGATGCACTTTTCTCTTAGAGGCATCACAGCACTTCACATAGCTGCAGGCTCTTCACTTTTCTATTCAATGGCTACACGTTGATGTGCGCCTTGTATTCATTGGCTGGATGCTGCTTGGCATTTGGAATGTCATGATTAGGGATGAGCCGAACACCACCGTGTTCGGTTCGCATTCGAACTCGAACAATTTCAAATGTTAGCGTTCGAACATGAACCGAACTCAATGCAAGTCAATGGGACTCAAAAGTTCAGTTTTTAGAGTGCCCTGCAAGAGGGCATATATGCTAGATATTTGCCATAAAAGGTGTATGGGGGTCCAGGTAGTGCCCTGGGGGACAGGAAACAAGGACAAAAAGTTAAAAACAAAACGTTTTTTAAAGGGACAGTGAGTTTTCCATGAAATAAGGGTTAAAAATAAAAACGAAAAATTCCTTCAAATATCGTGCCTAGGAGGTCCCCATAAACTGCCTGTGAAGTGGCGGATTTGTATAAACATTTAAAAACAAAAAAAATGACATTTCAAGTGACAGTAAACGGTTTTCCTTTCATCTATTCATAAACAACTGCTTGGGGCAGCAGCCTGTATGAAAAGACATTTTAGGACACAGAACAAGTTTAGTGATTTTTTTTATTTTTTTTGGGCTAAATTATGGTGAAACTTATGCAGGCTTTGGATGAAAGTAACAATAGGTGCTTTAAAATTGGGCCTTTAGCGTCGGCAACAGTGCCGTCACACCGTAACCCCTTTGTGGTATTGTGGAAGAGTGCAGGGTTGGATCCTGCGGTCCAATATTAAAATAATATGAATAAGGTACAGGCGTCAGTGCACCAAATATTGTGCCTTTGGTAGCAGCAAGTGCCTTCACACTGTAACCCTTTTGTGGTATTGTGGAAGAGTGCAGGGTTCGACCCTTCATTCAAAAAATGAAAATGATATATAAATCTGGTACAGGCGTCAGTGCAGCCAAATATTGTGCCTTCACACCGTAACCCCTTTGTGGTATTGTGGAACAGTTCAGTGGTGGAGATATTGTGAATGCAGAAGACATCCCGATCTATTCGTTACGTCAGCATCCGGGGATTGATAGCTGCTGATCCAGGACTAATTCATTTTTATAAATGTCAGCCGGTCTACAAAGTCGGTGGACAGACGCACTCTTTTGTCTTTGACAAAACCTCCAGCGGCACTGAACGTCCTTTCAGAAAGCACGCTGGATGAAGGGCAACCTAGTAGCTGCATAGCATATTGGCTAAGTTCTGGCCAGTGATCCAATCTCAACACCCAGTAAGTCAGTGGATCATCTGCTGGAAAGGTATCCAGGTCTGCCCTTGCCCCTAAGAAGTCCTGCACCATATGGTAAAGACGCTAGCAATGGGTGCCTACATTTGATGTCCCTGGGCGTCGTGGACTAAAATTTTTTAAAAAGGCATCAGTCAAGTGGCCCCAGCCTTCACCACTATTCCTCTGATCATCCGCAGCCTCAGAAGCACCTGTGTCATCACTTGGTAACCTACCAGTGCCTGGAAAGGTGTTACACAAGTGTCGCTTTAGAGCGACCTCAAGTTGTTTCATCCTGTGCTCCCTCTGTGCGGGCAGGATGAGCTCTGCAACTTTACCCTTGTATCGTGGATCAAGAAGGCTTGCCAACCAGTAATGATCCCTCTCCTTGATAGCACAAATCCTGGGGTCCTTTTGCAGGATAAGGGAGCCCATGCAGTGTAGGTTGGAGGTGACATTAGCTTCCGAGTCTTCCTGGTCAATGAGGAGGATGACACCATCGTGCACTTCCTCCTCCCAGCCGCGTACTAGTCCTTGTGTTTCTGGGTGCACAAAACCCTCCCTTGAAGAATCCCCACATTCAATGCCCCCACTACTTAAATATTCCTCCTCCTCATCCTCCTCCTGTCTGATCTGAGGAGGACCTGTTGGAATGCTGTCTGCGGAAAGACTGGGGCCTAGAGAGCTAGGGAAGGCCTCCTCTTCCTCCCGCTGCTCTGCCTCTAGAGCCACATCTATAATTCCCCGCAGAGTGTGCTCCAGCAGGAACACTAAAGGAATTGTGTCACTGATGCATGCACTGTCCCTGCTCACCATCCTCGTTGCCTCCTCAAATGGTGACATCCTTGATCATCAGCCACTGCGGGGGGGGGGGCAAGTTGACCTGAACCTGTCCTTGTGCCATACTCACACAGGTACTCGTTGATGGCCCTCTGCTGCTTGTGCAGACGCTGCAGCATTGCTAATGTCGAGTTCCACCTGGTGGGCATGTCACAGATCAGATGGTTTGTGGGAAGGTGGAATTCTCTTTGAATTTCTGCCAGGCGAACGCTTGCTGGGAATGACCGTCTGAAGTGGCTGCAGACTTTTCTGGCATGGCTGAGGAAGCTCTGCCAGCCCTGGGTACTCGGTTAGAAAACGCTGTACCACCAGATTTAGGACATGTGCTAGGCATGGTACATGCGTCAACTTAACCAGGCATAGGGCAGAGAGAAGGTTGCTGCCATTATCACAGACAACCATTCCCAGCTCCAGCTGGCGAGGTGTTAACCATCTCTACACCTGTCCCTGCAGAGCTGACAGAATTTCTGGCCAAATGTGGCTCCTGTCCCCTAAACAAATCAGCTCAAGCACAGTATGGCATCTTTTTGCTTGAGCCATTGCGTAGCCCCTGTCATGCGTCGGTTTAACTGCCACTACGCCAGAGACAGAGGAGGAAGAGGGAGAAGTGGTGGTGGAGCAGACAGACCTCATGCAAGCAGCTTTCTGGAGGTGTGGTGGATGAACAAGCTCCAGCACAGCACCCTGTCTTGGATCCCTCCCAGCTGCAATCAGAGTTACCCAGTGTGCCGTAAAGGAAATGTAACGGCCCTGTCCATTCTTGCTGGACCACGTGTCTAAAGTCACATGCACCTTGCTGCTGACTGCCTTTCCCAATGACTCCATAACATTGTCTTCCACGTGCTGGTATAGTGCTGGAATGGCCTTCCATGAAAAGAAATGTCATTTTGCAACCTGCCACTGTGGTACAGCACATTCAGCAAATTCACAGAAGGGAGCAGAGTCCACCAGCTGGAAAGGCAGCATCTGTAATGCGAGTAATTTTGCTAAGCTGGCATTTAGACGCTGTGCTTGGATGGTTGGGACTATATTTTTTTCTTACGCTGCAGCAGCTGGGGCAACGTAATCTGACTGCGTAAATCTTCAGCTGATGGGATGCTGTCACATTGTGAGGAAGGACCTGGTACATCCATTACTGTAGCATCATCGCTGTCAGTGGAGGTTGGAGTCAATGACATGGCAGGACATATAGTGGGGGTAGAGACAGGCGAGGAGGACCTACACAAGGTTTTGCACAAACGGGATGCATGGCAGGTGGTCATGTCACCTCAAGCACGTGGTACGCAAGCATCCGGTGTCTTTACCATGCTTGAGCCTAATCTGACACAGTTTACAAATAGCAACGGTGGTGTCTGCTGCACATTTCTTAAACTCCCAGACAGCAGAGTTCCTGGATGTGTGCTTTAAGACAACAGTGCTCTGCACCTGAGCAGCTCTGACATCTGCCTTGGACTGGCTAGTGCTACGCTTGGTCATGGACGTTGTGCCTCGTGTTTGTTGTGCCGCCTCCTCCTCCTCACTTGACTCCTCTGTTTGATCAGGCACCCAGGTGGAGTCAGTGACCTCATCATTGTCATCACCCCCTATCTCCTTGTCACTGGAGCCAACTTGGCAGTATGCTGCAGCTGCTGGGGCAACATGAGTGCCAGTTATTTTTGTGTCACTGGCACCCCCTTCCTCTAGGTTGATTATATTCCCTTCCTCAACCTCAGAGATTGAATCAGAGCACTGTACTTGCTGTGCATCAAGCAGCATGTGACTGTCATTGTAGTCAAACAATTCAGCTGACTCCTCTGTGTGATAGTGAGGCTACGGCAGGAGTAGCTGTGGACATGGAGGCTGCATTAGATGCTTTGGCAGCTGAGGTGGACTGTAAAGCACTACAAGCCTAGCTGGCAGAGGACTCGGAGGATGAGGATTGCCTGGTTAGCCAATCCACCAAATCCTCTGTATGTTGCTGCTGCTTAAAACGGCCAGCACCAGTTAGAAAGGACAAGCGTGCCCCTGCAGAGGATGCACCACGTCCACGACGACCAGAGGCACAGCCTCCCGACACAGAGGCTGGTTGCCCTCTTAGCTGTGCCTGGGAGCGTCTGCCTGTCCTTTTTGGTCTTTCTGACATGGTGAGTGATATATAGATTAAAGCTATACAGTGGCAAGAAAAAGTATGTGAACCCTTTGGGATTACGTGGAGTTTTGTATGAATTGGTCATAAAATGTTCTCTGATCTTCATCTAAGTCACAACAATTTGAAAAACAGTCTGCTTAAAATAATACAACACAAACATTATATGTTTTCATGTGTTTATTGAACATAACATGTAAACATTCACAGTGCAGGGTGGAAAAAGTATGTGAACCCCTAGCCTAATGACTTCTCCAAGAGCTAATTGGAGCCAGGAGTGAGCCAACCTTGAGTCCAATCAGTGTGATATTATTGGATGTTTTGCTGAAAGCTGTCCTGCCCTTTAAAAACACACACCAGTTTTGAGTTCACTGGTTTCAAAAAGCACTGCCTGATGTGAACCATGCCTCGCAGAAAAGAGCTCTCAGAAGACCTACGATCAAGAATTGTTGACTTGCATGAAGCTGGAAAGGGTTAAAAAGTATCTCCAAAATCCTTGATGTTCATGTGTCCACGGTAAGACTTCAAAATGGAGAAAGTTCAGCACTGTTGCTACTCTCCCTAGACGTGGTCATCCTGTAAAGATGACTGCAAGAGCACAGCGCAGAATGCTTAATGAGGTAAAGAAGAATCCTAGAGTGTCAGCTAAAGACTTACAGAAATCTCTGGAACATGCTAACATTTTTGTTGACACATCTACAATAAGGAAAACATTAAACAAGAATGGAGTACATGGGAGGACACCACGGAGGAAGCCATTGCTGTCCAAAAAGAATATTGCAGCACGTTTGAAGTTTGCAAAAGAGCACCTGGATGTTCCACAGCACTACTGGCAAAATATTCTGTGGACAGATGAAACCAAAATTGAGTTGTTTGAAAAAAACACACAACACTATGTGTGGAGAAAAAAAGGCACAGCACACCAAAATCAAAACCTCATCCCCACTGTAAAACATGGCGGAGGGAGCATCGTGGTTTGGGGCTGCTTTGCTGCCTCAGGACCTTGACGGATTGTTGTCATTGATGGAAAAATGAATTCCTGAGTTTATCTAGACATTTTGCAGGAAAATGTAAGACCATCTGTCAGCTAACTGAAGCTCTGCAGAGGATGGGTGATGCAACAGGACAATGACCCAAAGCATACAAGTAATTCTACAAAAGAATGGCTTCAACAAAACAAAATACGCCTTCTGCAGTGGCCCGAGTCCTGACCTCAACCCAATTGAAACGCTGTGGCATGACTTTAAGAGAGCGATTCACACCAGACATCCCAAGAATATTGCTACACTGAAACCGTTTTGTGAAGAGGAGTGGTCCAAAATTACTCCAGATCGTTGTGCAGGTCTGATCTGCAACTACAGGAAACGTTGGTTGAGGTTATTGCTGCCAAAGGAGGGTCAAGCAGTTATTAAGTCCAAAGGTTCACATACTTTTTCCACCCTGCACTGTGAATGTTTACATGTTCAATAAAAACATGAAAACATATACAGGGTTATCCAAAGAGATTCGAAAAGTCACCGCACGTTCGGTTACTTTTCGTTCTCTTCAATTCTGTTCCTTTTGCCGATCCCATTTCGGTGACCCTGCGGTGCATTCAGCAAGCACCACAGGGTCCCCGAATTGCAGGGAAAAGTCAACGCAAACCTGACGAAAACTAACCGCAAAACACACCGAATGCACACCGAACACAAGCAAAAACATCTGGATTAACTTTTGAAAAACCCGAGCAGGAGCCGATCACAGGCAGCCGAAGCAGATGAGACGCAGAGGAGGCAGTGAATAAATTAGCAAAACCGTTTGTATGAATCTGTGAAAATGAAACACTGTTTGCAAAGAAACTACTGAGCGAAAATGTCTGAAATTTACACAGGAGGTCCAGGGAATGATAATAAAGAGGGCTGTTACAGAAAAAATAAGTAAACTTAAAAAAAAAAAAAAAAATCAGAAAAATGCTTAAAGTATCCGAAAAAATCTATAGAGACTTTTTGCTGCAGAATTTTATAATGAAGGGTTTATTAGATATTGAATTAAAACGGGAATATTTTTAACATTGAAGCCTATGGGATTCTCCTGAATTAACTTGCCGAATTAAACCACCGAATGGCAGGGCATTAGGGGAACCTCTATGGGGTTTTCACTGCCCTCGAACAGGCACCGAACAGGCACCGTATGTGCAGGCAATTCGCCAGGATTTGGCGAATTGCCTGCTCTCTGGATAGCCGAATGTCCAGGAAAGGCAACCGAATGCTGATTTTCAGCTTTTGGTTACCTTTCTCAAGCAATTCGGATCTCTTTGGATAACCCTGATGTTTGTGTTGTATTATTTTAAGTAGACTGTGTTTTTAAAATTGTTGTGATTTAGATGATCAGCGCACATTTTATGACCAATTCTTGCAAAACTCCACATAATCCCAAAGGGTTCACATACTTTTTCTTGCCACTGTACAGAACTCTGATTCAACTCTGGTATAAAGATTTTCAGAACTCTGGCATAACTCAGTGAGACCCCCTGATGGGTGACAGTGAGAACACACAGATTAGAACAATTCCCAGATATTTTGTAGAAATGAGACCCCCCCCCCCAATAGCTGCTGGCACTGAGAAGGCACACTAACAGAACAATCTCCTCTCAAACACGTGTTGGGGCTGCGAGGGACGCCTTATATAGTGTGCTGCGGGACTTAGCTCTGTGAGCCCATGATTGGGCAAAATTTGCCCAATCAGGTCTCTGTGCTGTGATTTGGCATAGTCTTGCACCTGACCTGTGGTCAGGTGCAAGGCTGTAGCCAATTACAAGCTTCAGGCCAGTGGAAAAGTGGATTGTGGGCGAACATGCGGTGAACACGCAGAAATGTTCGTAGTTCGCGAACAGGCGATGTTCGAATCGAACACCGAACAGCTCATCCCTAATCATGATGACCACCACCTCCTTTTTTCTTAGAACACTGTTCATAACTGCAGGTTCCATGATGCTCGGCTAGCCTTAGATGTGAATAAGCATCATGGGGCATGCAGTTTGAAACAGCTGGGGTCCAAGGTGGGGTCCTGAACTGCTGAGGTATAGCTTCAGAGAGGGCTTGTTCTCTGGTACAACGCATGCTGCCCAGTTAGTCCACGATTCTCTTACATTAGCCATTTATTGTGTACTTGTGAATCTAATGTTCTGCTTGGACTGAATTGTTCATTATCCAATGTGTTTTATGTGGTGCATATCCAATAAAGCTTGTTCTATTGAGCAGCTCCTGTGGTAATGATTTTGTTACCTTTTTTCTTTTCTTTTTTTCTACCCAGATTAGGGTTAATTCAGGGGGTTAGGTAGTGCAGGTTAGATAGTTCATTGGGGAGGAGGGTTAAATGGAAGGGATTAGGAATGTCAGAATATTGTATGAGAATGCAGGGGGGCATTTGTGCTTTTATCAGTGGACCCTTTCTTTGTTTCATGTCAAGTATCATATGAAGAAAGGGAGTTATTCTTTCATTGTATTTGAATTTTATATTCAAATTTTACCCACATTTGCTTTCAGAAATCAACTTTTTACTCACCCTTTATGTGTTGAATTCTTCTTTTATTTTACACATTCTGTCTTCTCCAGAACAAATCTCTTCATCCTCCAGAGATCTCCTATATGGATTCTGATAAGCATATATTTAATTCTTGCATCTACTACATGCACTATACAGAATTACAGTTCTTGTGTTCCCTTTTTAATCTACACCACTATCCTTTTTTTTTTCTTTTGTATTTACCTTTTGTCATTTAATTAGTTTTATCTTCTACCTTTTCTTTGGATATAGTCATGCACAAAAAAAAATATTAATGTTAATGGTCATGTTCAAATATACTTAACTTATCTTTTGAAAAAGGTAAACTGAGGTTTTTTGTTGTGGTAGCTTCTAATGATACATTTCCACACACTTTCATAACTTTATGCTTTTTCCTCCAGGATCGGGCTGGCTATAGCACGCCGCTTTGCCCAGGATGGTGCACATGTGGTTTTGTCTAGTCGAAAGCAGGAGAATGTGGACAAAGCCGTTAAGCAACTTAAAGATGAAGGTCTGAGTGTTGCTGGAATAGTCTGTCATGTGGGTGTTGGCGAACACAGAGAAAAGCTGATTACAAAGGTCTGAAATGCTATTATGATTAACCCCCTTCACTAACAAGTGTTTGTTTTTTTTTCCCAAAAATCCACTGCCAGGAACCAATTGGATGTGTGTTTCGATTCGGCACAATTCACTTTCACTAATCGGGCCGCTTAGGATTCGGCCGATATTCCGAATCGCACCGAAACATATTGCATCAGAAATAATTTCCGATACAAAATAATTTTCGTATGAACGTGAAATTTGTAAAATCGCAAGTCATTTTTGTTCCATTTCGGACATCGTATTTTTCCGTTCCATTGCTGATTCCATAATTTCATATAATTTCGATCAATTCGATAGTGGCTCGATATCCATTTGATAGTTCATTTCAAATTCGATAGTTGTAGCATATGAATCCTCACACTGCATGGCAGCACCTCTACACTAGAATTAATGCAGCATATGAATCCATACACTGCAGGGCAGCACTTCTCTTCTCTGCAGTATAATTAATGCAGTTTTTTTCAATTTAAAAAATTATTTGCATTTTTAACTTTATTAATCTCTTAAACCATTTTTTATTTTCATCTGCAGCAATATGCCTTTTAATTTTTTTTAGGATTTTTTTGGGCATTTTTCAAGAATTTTTGGGCTAATCTTTAGGGTTTCTAACTAATTTTTAAATATAATAACGAGGTCTGTTTTTTTTCTTTGCTGAAATAGTCTGATTAAATGTTTCAATATTAGTGACGGTCCGAGGTTCAGAATCGGCATCCTGGACAGTCAACGGTGAAACACTTACTCTATCCAAGGTCCCGATGTGAGAAAAAAAGAAGTCTGCCGTTATCCACATCAGCCGTCTACTATCCAAGGTCCTGATCTGTAGAAAATAGACGGCTGTGGATAACGGCAGACTTACTCTATCCATCGACTACTGTCCAGGGTGCTGATTCTGAACCTTGGACTGTCACCGATAGTGAAACATTTAATAAGACTAATTCAGCAAATAAAAAACAGACCTCGTTATTACATTTAAAAAATTGTTAGAAACCCTAAAGATTAACCCAAAAATTTATTTTAAAAAATGCCATATTGAGGCATTTGAAACTAAAAAAATGTTTTAAGAGATATTAAGTTAAAAATGCAATTTTCTTTTAAATTGAGAACTACGCATTAATTTACTGCAGAGATGTGCTGCCCTGCAGTGTGCGGATTCATATGCTGCATTAATTATACTGTAGAGGTGCTGCCTGGCAGTGTGCGGAATCCGATTCATATGCTGCATGAATTTTATTTTTTTTGTGCTTTTTTTTAAATTTATTTTGTTATTGGTTTTAAAATTTTTATTAAGTCAGAAGGTTTGGGTCAGCATTTTTTGCATTTCTTTAAATCTTTTTCTTTTTTTTTTCCTTTCATACCGTTTTAATATAAGAAAAAAAGGATCTTCCATAAACGATAGAATCGACAGAATAACCGTATTGACCGAAATATCGGAGCATCCGAAATACCATTTGTTTAAGTCAAAACGAACAGACACTTTGAAACGAACAGGCTATCCGAAAATTTCCGATATCGCGAAAAAAAGTCGATACGAAAAAACAAGCTGAAATGAAACGATCCGAAACTAAAATTTTAAAACCCCGAACGAGCCAAATAAAAAAAAAATCTGCACATCCCTAGAATCAATAGCTATTTTGGAAAATCCTTTTAAAGTAATCATATAGCAAGTAATATTTGGGAATATTCCCAATGTATTTCTTACTGTAATGGCCTATTTGGCAGGCACATGTCACCATCTGCAGACCAAATGGAGTTACAAGCTGCATTACTAACTGCAGTATCTCCATGCAGAAGCTTGATAAAGGACATTGCTTAGCTGATTTTTAGAACTTTTTTTTTTAATTTATTTTTATAACCTTGGGCATTATGCCCACGGGGCTAAAACATTGGGTGCACCTTCTGGAGCCCAAATCAAATTAATTTGCCACATACAAATTTCAGTTGTAATGGTATGATCTTGGGCTGCTGTATCTGCTACCGCTGATCGTGTAGTGAAAGGGTTAATTGGCCTCTTCACTACCCAAAATTTGAATTCACTTTTCTGCATTGGAAAATAAAAATTGGCATATACTGTAAAGCCCCATTTTTATATAACTTTTTAATGCAGGACTAATTTTCTCCGTTGGAAGCTAAAATTCTTAGACATTGCTCATATCATCCATTATTACTGTAAGGGAGCTGGAAAGAGCCACCACCCTCACTAACAAAATGTTTAAATCTTACCGCTGCTCCAGAACAGCCAGAGAAAAGCTATAATTTAAGTAGAGTTCTGGGTTTATTTATTAGTGAACAAGGATACAATTCAGGTGGTAATAATTACTGAAACCTTGTACAGTACAGCTACAAGGTTTTACTGTGATTTTCCATATACAGGCATTATACCAATAAATATGTATTCTATTCTTTTGATATTTTTTTACAAGCTGCATTGCTACTATTTTCATTATGTTCACTACAAAAACCTAAGGTAACTGGCCATTTTTCTTGCCTAGCTTTAACACATTAACTGTATTGGAAACACTAGCTATTTCTGCTAGTTCTGTAATAAAGAAGAGCCCCTTTCAAATTGTGCAAGGTAAGGGACACCATTCTGGGGCCTTCTCCGATGTTACCAGTAACACAGAACTGCTACTGAGAAATATCAGTGTTAGCTGATTGTTAGCTGATATCCCTTAGCAGGTCATTGCTACTGACGCTATTAAAGGGGCTCAGTCGAAATAGAATCTCCAATTGGAATAGTTGGGAGCTGCTACAAGATACTTAGAGTAGCCCCACATTTCATGACTGGAAACTGCTCTTGCAGTTTATAGGACTCCATTGAACCAAGGGTGACCCTGCACGACCGCGGTCCCATTGCTCTACTGCATGTGGCCAGAGGGAACAGCAGATCATGCTGCCCCCTGCACTGTGGGACCAGAGGTAAGTGCAGTGTTTTTAGTGTTTATTTCAATGTTAATTATTTTGCTTTGCAAAATAACACCAGTTTGAGAGCCAGTTGTCTTTTAAGAATAGCCGCTCGAGCCGAGAACAGTGAGCTACCATGGAATAGCTTGCTTTTCTCATCGCGAGCTGTTCTAATGGCTCCTATACAAAGCATAGGAGCCGTTAATCTATAGTAAGGAGGCACTATTTCCAAGCCGCAAACCCCAACTTTCCGTAAACGAAAAATTAAATATAAAAAATATATACATTATTTGACTAATGGAATTTATATGGAAATTTCAATTTTATCCTACATTTAGATGCCAACTATGTACCACATGTTTTGAATTAATAGTATTATAATCAGGGTTATTCAGAGATCCGAATTGCTGGCGAAAAGGTAACCGAACAGTGAAATTCAGTGTACGTTTACCTTTCCTGGCCATTCGACTATTCAGAGCAGGCAGATCGCCAAATCTTGGCGAATTGGATGCACCTACGTTGCCTGTTCAAGGGCAGTGAATTCCCCAGAGAAGCAATGGTTAATCTATTCAGAACAAAAACCATCAGTGAAAAGTTGCCGAATTGCCCTGCTGTTCGGTTTCATTCGACAAGTTTATTCAAGCGAATCCCATAGGCTTTAATGTTAATGATTCCCGTTTTGGGGGGCGTGTCTGGCAGCCATTCTGAGTAGCCGCGTGTGACCAGGGCTCTCCCTACACCGGTTGAATCTCCGGCTCCAGTGGCTCACAGCGGCGGCGGTTTGAACTGCAAACTGCCTCATCCACCTCCGGACACCTCCTAGCACACGATGGCACCCAGTAAAACGCCGAAACTGGCGGAGGTAATGCGTCTTGGGAAGACCCGGGATAGGCCGCAAGATGGCGTCCAGACCTCCCAAGATTCTGGCTCCCCGCGCTCAATACCGCCGGAGGGAGAGGACCCCTTGATTTTGTTGGCATCTGCTCCTGCTTCTGGACTTCAGCTCCAATCCTTGCTCCAGGACCTCAGATCTACCATACAAGAAGATTTTCGGTCTATCACTGCGAATCTGCATCAGGAAATTCGAGATCTGGGTGAGCGAATTGATGCACTAGAAACTAAATCTGACAAACTGGTAGATGCCTATAAGGAGTTAAAATCTACTCACAAATCTTTATTGCTTAAAGTAACCGACTGATTGCTGAAGATTGCTCCCGCAGGAATAATATACGGATCAGAGGGATCCCTGAAACGGTTAAACCTACAGAACTGCACGATTAAATACAGGCCCTGTTTTGCTCTCTATTCTCAGACACGACCATCTCGGATCTCCAACTCAACAGCGTACACCGTATTTCGAAACCGCACCACCTAGATCAAATGGTTCTTAGAGATGTTTTGATGAGGGTCCATCCCTGATGTCTGCGATCAGGAACGCAGACCCTATGCCTGCACCCTAAGCTGATCTTTTGTTCTTCCCTGATTTGTCTGCTGCCACAATGTCTAAGCAAAAAGAATTCCTGCCTGTGACCAAAATTCTGTGCAATAACCAAATTCACGATCGCTGGGGATTCCCCTTGAAGCTCTTAGTGACCCATAACGGTGTAGTGACCACATTTTGGGATGTCCGCAATGGCTTGGCTACTAGACATGTGCATTCGTTTTAGTACTAAAACGATTTAGTCCGAATTTTGGGATAATTTAGTTTTCATATGACTCAAGAGAAACGAAACTGCTCAGTACAAAAAATGAAAGAAACTAAAATAAAATGCACTACATTTTAGTTTCAGTCCTTTTTGTGATATTACATTGAGTGAAGGAGACCAGCAATGAAGAGTGCAACATCGCAACATCCGAAGTTCTGCACCCTCCACATGCTAAATGCAGTAGGAAGTTCTATACAGAGAGGGGCATTAATTAATGCAGGAGGATGTTCTATACATTATACAGATGGGGTATTAATGCAGGAGGATGTTATATACATTATACAGAGAAAGGTATAAATTGAGGAGGATGTTCTATACAGAGAGGGACATTAATTAATTCAGGAGGATGTTCTAAACATTATACAGAGGAGCCTTTTTTTTTTTTAGCCCTTTAAATCAAGTGGCTGTGAGCACTGAGATCAGCTGCTTGTTACATTATCTCTCAGTACAATGTATCAGGCTTAGCTGTTACAGTAACTGACTGTAACAGCGCTCAGAGTTTCAGTAAAACAAGGAAATAATATTCTTCTAATCTCTTATATATAAAAATATTATTTACTAGTTTTACTGAAACTCTGAGCGCTGTGATGAGCAGCAGTCAGTTACTGTAACAGCTTTGCCTGACACGGGGCAGTATTACAATGTTGGTACTAACTTAACCAGAGCTGTTGTAAACTGAAAACCTCCATAGGCGCCACTACAATAGTAATTGTATCCACTGGTTTTCGGATGAAAGAAATTAGTTTTCATACTAAAGAACTGAAAACGAATTTCTTTAGCAACTAAATAAATTGCATTTTAGGACTAATCCATTAGTTCAAAACGAAATTTTGTGCTGTGCACATGTCTATTGGCTACCCTACAATCGTGGAATCTTCTAGGTGAATTTACGCCACCGCACCAGTCTCCTCCATCTCCGCGGAAAGTGTCCCCGGAGTGGCACTGAGTGAACACAGCAAAGTTAGGCCTACAGACCCTTCCTGGAGTTACTGATTTCTGGGTTTGTCTTCCCATCTCCTTAAGACTCAAGTTTGTGATAGTGCAAGAAACTTCAGACAAATCTGCACCGCTGTGCACTTATGATAGAGCGAGAGATCTGCTTGGTAGATGCTCCCTTCCTGCTCTTAATTTTTTGCCTTTTGGTTTTTTCCCTGACCAAACACGCTCCCACCTCCCCCTGATATGGTCGGGGTTGGCCCGAGTTCCCCCTTGGCCTAGGAGAGATTTTGTATAGGGATGAGCTGTTCGGTTCGATCTGTTTTGGAGTTCGATTCGAACATCGCCCTTTCGGCTGTTCATCAAACTCCGAACATTTCCACATGTTCCCCCACAATGGACCACAATGCACTTTTCCACTGGCCTGAAGCTTGTAATTGGCTACAGCCTGCACCTGACCACAGTTTAGGTGCAAGACTATGCCAATCACGGCTCAATCATGGGCTCACAGAGCTAAGTCTTACAGCACACTATATAAGGCTTCACACAGCCACAGTGCATGTTTTTTGAGAAGAAATTGTTGTTAGAGTGTGTTCTCACTGCCAGCAGCTATTGGGGGTCTCACATCTAGAAAATATCTGGGAATTGTTGAAATCTGTGTTCTCACTGCCAACCATTGGGGGGTCTCCCTGACTTGGAGGTTTCTGGGAATTGTAATCTGTGTCTTCTCACTGCCAGCTATCAGGGGGTCCCACATACTTCTATCAGATTTCTGCAAATTTTATTCTGTGTCTTGTCACTGCCACCCATCACCCGCTCACTGATTTATAGGAGGTTTCTGGGAATTTTAATCTGTCTTGTCACTGGCTGCCAGCTATCAGGGTGTCTCACTGAGTTATACCAGAGTTCTGGAAATCTTTAATCTAGATAACACAGTTGAATCAGAGTTCTGTATATCTTTAATCTATATATAACTCATGATGTCAGACCGAAAAAGGACAGGCAGACACTCCCAGACACAGATAAGAGAGCAAGCAGCCTCTGTGTCGGGAGGCTGTGCCTCTGGTCGTGGTGGACGTGGTGCATCCTCTGCAGGGGCACGCTTGTCCTTTCTAACTGGTGCTGGTCGTCTTAAGCAGCAGCAACATACAGATGATTGGTGGATTGGCTAACCAGGCCATCCTCCTCCGAGTCCTCTGCCAGCCAGGCTTGTAGTGGTTTACAGTCCACCTCAGCTGCCAAAACATCTAATGCAGCCTCCATGTCCACAGCTACTCCTGCTGTAGCCTCACTATCACACACGGAGTCAGCTGAATTGTTTGACTACAATGACCGTGACATGCTGCTTGAGGATGCGCAGCAAGTACAGTGCTCTAATTCAGAGGTTGAGGAAGGGACTATAATCAACCTAAGGAAGGGGGTGCCAGTGACACACAAATAACTGGCTCCAGTGACGAGGAGATAGGGGGTGATGACGATCATGAGGTCACTGATTCCACCTGGGTGCCTGATCGAACACAGTCAAGTGAGGAGGAGGCATAACGTCCTCTATGACCAACCATAGCCAGTCCAAGGCATCAGATGCCGGAGCTGCTCAGGTGCAGAGCGCTGTTGTCTCAAAGCACACATCCAGGAACTCTGCTGTCTGGGAGTTCTTAAAGAAATGTGCAGCAGACCGCACCGTTGCTATTTGTAATCGGTGTCAGATGAGGCTCAAGCGTGGGAAAAGACACCCACGCTTGGGTACCACGTGCTTGAGGCGACATATGACCACCTGCCACGCATCCCGTTGGCGCAAAACTTTGCATAGGTCCTCCTCCTCTTCATCTGTCTCTACTCCCACTATATGTTCTGCCATTTCATTGCCTACAACCTCCACTAACAGGTATGATGCTACAGTAATGGGTGTACCAGGTCCTTCCTCAGAATGTGACAGCATCCCATCAGCTGAAGATTTACAGTCAGATTATGTTGCCCCAGCTGCTGTAACGTAAGAAAAAATATAGTCCCAACCATTCCCAAGCACCGCGTCTAAATGGCAGCTTAGAAAATTACTCGCATTACAGCTGCTGCCTTTCCAGCTGGTGGACTCTGCTTCCATCCGTGAATTTGCTGAATGTGCTGTACCACAGTGGCAGGTTCCAAAATGCCATTTCTTTTCACGGAAGGTCATTGCAACATGTGGAAGACAATGTCATTGGGAAAGGCAGTCAGCAGCAAGATGCACGTAACTTTAGACATGTGGTCCAGCAAGCATGGACATGGCCGTTACATTTCCTTCACGGCACACTGGGTAACTCTGCAGCTGGGAGGGACCCAAGACAGGGCTCTGTGCTGGAGCTTGTTCATCCACCACGCCTCCCAGAAAGCTGCTTGTATGAGGTCTGTCTTCTCCACCACCACCTCTCCCTCTTCCTCCTCCTCCTCCTTCTGTCTCTGAAGTGGCAGTTAAACCGACGCGTGAAAGGGGCTATGCAATGGCTCAAGCAAAAAGATGCATACTGTGCTTGAGCTGGTTTGTTTAGGGACAGGAGCCACACCGGGTCAGAAATTCTGTCAGCTTTGCAGGGGCAGGTGCAGAGATGGTAAACACCACGCCAGCTTCAGCTGGGAATGACCGTCTGTGATAATGGCAGCAACCTTCTCTCCGCCCTATGCCAGGGTAAGTTGACGCATGCACCATGCCTAGCACACATCCTAAATCTGGTGGGACAACATTTCCTAACCAGGTACCCAGGGCTGGCAGAGCTTCTCAGCCAGGCCAGAAAAGTCTGCAGCCACTTCAGACGGTCATTCCCAGCAAGTGTTCGCCTTGCAGAAATTCAAAGGGCATTCCACCTTCCCACAAACCGTCTGATCCAGGTGGAACTCGACATTAGCAATGCTGCAGCATCTGCACAAGCAGCAGAGGGCCATCAACAGGTACCTGTGTGAGTATGGCACAAGGACAGGTTCGGGTCAACTTGTCCCCCCCCCGCATTGGCTGATCAAGGATGCATGCACTGTACTGTCACCATTTGAGGAGGCAACGAGGATGGTGTGCAGGGACAGTGCATGCATCAGTGACACAATTCATTTAGTGTTCCTGCTGGAGCACACTCTGCGGGCAATTATAGATGTGGCTCTAGAGGCAGAGCAACGGGAGGAAGAGGCATTCCCTAGCTCTCTAGGCCCCAGTCTTTCCGCAGACAGCATTCCAGCGGTCCTCCTCAGATCAGGCATTGAAGGTTGGGATTCCTCAAGGGAGGGTTTTGTGTGCCTAGAAACCCAAGGACTAGTATGTGGCTGGGAGGAGGAAGTGCACGATGGGGTCATCCTCCTCATTGACCAGGAAGAATCGGAAGCTAATGCCACCTCCAACCTACGCTGGATGGGCTCCCTTATAATGCAAAGCCTGCTAAAGGACCCCAGGATTCGTGCTATCAAGGAGAGGGATCATTACTGGTTGGCAACCCTTCTTGATCCAAGTGTAAAGTTGCAGAGCTCATCCTGCCCACACAGAGGGAGGACAGGATAACACAACTTGAGGATGCTCTAAAGTGACACTTGTGTAACACCTTTCCAGGCACTGGTAGGTTACCAAGTGATGACACAGGTGCTTCTGAGTCTGCGGATGATCAGGGGAATAGTGAAGGCCGGGGCTGCTTGACTGATGCCCTTTTAAAATTTTTTAGTCCACGACGCCCAGGACGTCAAATGTAGGCACCCATTGCCAGCGTCTTCACCGTATGGTGCAGGACTACGTAGGGGCAAGGGCAGACCTGGATACCTTTCCAGCAGATGATCCACTGGCTTACTGGGTGTTGAGATCGGATCACTGGCCAGAACGTAGCCAATATGCTATGCAGCTACTAGGTTGCCCTTCATCCAGCGTGCTTTCTGAAAGGACGTTCAGTGCCGCTTGAGGTTTTGTCACAGACAAGAGTGCGTCCGTCCACCGACTCTGTAGACCGGCTGACATTTATAAAAATGAATTAGTCCTGGATCTGCAGGTATCAATCCCCTAATGCTGACGTAACGGAATAGATCGGGGATCTCTTCTGCATTCACAAAACCTCCCCTACTGAACTCTTCCATAATACCACAAAAGGTTTATGGTGTGAAGGCACTTGCTGCCATGAAAGGCACATTATTTGGGTGCACTGACACCATTACCAGATTTATATCATTTTTAGTTTTTTGAACTGCAGGGTCCAACCCTGCACGCTTCCATAATACCACAGAAGGGTTACAGTGTGACGGCACTGTTGCCAACACTAAAGGCCCAATTTTAATTCACCTGTCGTTACTTTCATCCAAAACCTGCATAAGTTTCACCATAATTTAGCAAAAAATCACTAAACTTGTTCTGCGTGTCCTAAAAGATCTCCTCTTTTAATACAGACTGCCGCCCCAAGCAGTTGTCTATGAATAGATTAAAGGAAAAGCGTTTACCGTAATTTGAAACGTCATTTTTTTGTTTTTAAATGTTTCTATACATCCTATAAATCCGCCACTTCACGGGCAGGTTATGGAGACCTCCTAGGCACGATATTTGAAGGAATTTTTCGTGTTTTTTTTTTCTTTTTTTTTTTTTTTTTCAACCCATATTTCATGGAAAACTCACTATCCCTTTAAAAAGTTTTTTTTTTTTAACTTTTTGTCCTGGTTTCCTGTCCACCAGGGCACTAACCGGACCCCCATACACCTTTTATGGCAAATATCTTGCATATATGCCCTCTTGGAGGGCACTCTAAAAACCAAACTTTTGAGTCCCATTGACTTGCATTGAGTTCAGTTCATGTTCGAGTTCGAACTCGAACTTTCAAAATTGTTCGAATGCGAACTGAACACGGGTGTTCGGCTCATCCCTACTCCAGATGGGGAAAATTACTTATCAGCCTTGACAGATTGCAGATTGCTTTGCATCATATTACTCTGCTCTATAGAACTTACGCCACGACGCCACCTTAACTCAACCCTTACTGACGGAAATTTTTTCCTTTTATCCAAAACCTTAACCTGCCCTCTCTACCCGACACACTTGTCCCCCATCTGCTTTCTCCTCCCTCCTTAGAACTTACATGGGCCCTTTCCTCCCTTGAAACTAATAAAGCGCCTGGTCCGGACAGCTTCACAGCCGCATATTATAAATCCTTTCCTACCAACTTAAACTCCCTGCTACTTTCTACCATTAATTATATTTTTTGCTCAGGAAGTGCTTCTCCTGATTGGTTATCGGCCTACCATTCACTGGTGTATTTTGGCCTAGGCCGACTAGGCCCAGGCCTAGGGCGGCACTTTCCAGGGGGCGGCGGCCCACACTGGGGGGCCCACCTCTAAAAATAAAAAAATATATATTTTTTATTTTTATTTTACTTTTGCAAAGTATTTTACCAGGAAGGATACATTGAGATGTCACTAATTTACACTTTCAATTTCACTTTCCAGTGGGCAGCAAAAAACCTCACCACTAAATGGGTTACTCACAGAGCACCGAAATGACGCCAACTTTTTGGTGTTCTGTAGTTCCCTGCACTTAGGAGAATAAAATTTCCCCACCCTGCAGTGAATTCACCATTCACCGCAGGGTCCCCAAAGTGCATGGAGTTGGCCGCTGAATGCTGCCACCGCAAACCCGTGGCCTGCTGTTTTCAAAAGAACTACTGAACGAAAATGTCTGGAATTTACATATAAGATCCTATGATTGATAATAAAAAGTTTTGTTACAGAAAAAAGAAAAACTGCTATTAAAAAAAAAGGGGGGGGATTTTGCCCAAAAAAATCTGAAAAATGACTAAAGGGTACTAAAAAAAATCAATAAGTAAAGACTTTTTACTGCAGATTAAAATAATAAATGATTTATTAGATATTGCATAAAAACGGGAATATTTTTAACATTGAAACCTATGGGGTTCGCCTGAATGAACCTGCTGATTGAAACCACCGAACATCAGGGCATTTCACTGCCATTTCTCTGAGTCTCAGTACCACATGAGTGGCTGAACCACGTGAAACGCGCGCAGCTGCCCGCCCTTTCGTTAACAGACTCTATTTTGGACTGAACACCCACCGGGAAGGGAATCAAAGCTACAGTGCACCCTCTGGCAGTGGCACCACACTGCTGACAAGATGGCTCCACAGCATAATTGCTGTGTGCTCATATACACTCGGTTTGCTGGGAGTTTTACTGCAGTGGATTCTGATGCACTCATACACACCGCACATTGCATTGCTGGGAGTTTTATTGCTGTGGATTCTTCTGATACGCTGACACACACCACACATTGCATTGCTGTGAGTTTTATTGCTGTGAATTCTGATGCACTCATACACACCGCACATTGCATTGCTGGGAGTTTTATTGCTATGGATTCTGTGATACACACTGCATATTACTGTGAGTTTTATTGCCCTGGAGCTCTGGGATACGCTCATACACACTGCACATTACTGTGAGTTTTATTGCTGTGCAGTTCTGTGATATGCTCATACACACTGCACATTTCTGTGGGTTTTATTGCGGTGCAGCTCTGATATGCTCATACACAGTGCCCATTTCTGTGGGTTTTATTGCTGTGCAGCTCTGTGATACGCTCATATGCAGTGCACGTTTCTGTGGATTTTATTGTTCAACCAATTAGAGCGCCTGTGATCCCGTTTACTTGACATGCGTGGCTGTTCTTTGTAAAAATGCTTGAATTTAAACATTTCATAATTTTCTTTTTCTCAATAGATACATTTGAAATGGTATACAAAATATACAAGTAGGCACTTGGTATCCACTTTTAATATAAAGAGAGGAAGAGGCGGAGCTCTAAGAGGAAAAGGTGGAGCTTAAAGAGGAAGGGTGGGGATTAACCAGGAAGAGGTGTGCCCTTGACAGGAAGGGGTGTGTCAAATTTAAATTAGGGGGTGCACGAGTTTAGTCAGGCCTAGGGCAGCACAAAACCTAAATACACCACTGCTACCATTGTTACCATTCCTAAAACCACCCCACCAGCCGAGAGTTGTTCCAATTATAGGCCTATCTCCCTACTTAATGTCGATACGAATCTGTATGCTAAGATACTAGCTACTAGACTGGCTGATATTATGCCTTTCCTAATAGCGGATGATAAAGTGGGATTTAGTAATTCTAGGCAGGGCCCTGATAACACAATCAAGGCAATGGCTTTGATGGACTATGCAGTACGATCTAATACACCGACTCTGATTCTCTCCCTGGAGATTTCAGATGACATGGGAAAGGGATTTGAAACGTACATTCACTTTGGACCAATGGAGGGATTGTTTTGTTAGACTGTAAAAAGTTTAGATGCATCTCAGTAGTAGAAGCTAGAAAGGTTTTATACAGATGGTACATAACTCCTGACCGGGAACATCATTTTAAATCTACCATCTCTAAGTTCTGCTGGAGATGTGAGGAAGAAGATGGCTAATTTTTTTCATGTCTGGTGGACCTGTTCCCGTCTCACGACTTTTTGGGATCAAATAGCCTCATTGAGTTCAGAGGTTCTAGGCACTGAAATTATCCCATCCCCAGACGTCTTCCTCCTACAAATGTTTCCCGACTCCCTTGCTAAATTTCAGAAGCAACTCCTAGCCCATATTTTGTCAGTCGCCACTACTTTATTGGCTTCTAAGTGGAAATCTGATGTAGTGCCCACCGTGGGCATGATTAAGACCAGGCTGGGAGAATTGCGGTCCCTAGATGCTGTGGCCAGATCTTTAATGGGACTGTCTGGGGTAGGAAAAGATCACTGGACCATCTGGAATACTTATACGGTTATGATTTGTCCTGTTATTTCACGTTGTGAGGGTTCATATTTGCAAATGTCGTAGAGTCAAGTGAAATTTTTAGTTCACGTTTCGCTCTACTGTGTTATGTGACGCATATCATTGTTGTTTTCCCACTTCCACCCCCCCTTTTTCTCTTTGTACCTTTCTTTTTTTTTGCTTTCCTTAAGTGTAATAAAACTTTATTTCAAAAAAATATTCCCGTTTTAATTCCGTATCTAATAAATTATATTCTGCAGTAAAGTCTTTATTTATAGCTTTTTATGATCTTTTAGGCATTTTTGGGGATTTTGTTTTTTTTTGCAAACCCATAAAAAAAAATTTAAATCCTCTTTTTTTTCTGTAACGGCCCTTTTATCATTCAGTGGATCTTATATGTAAATTTTAGACATTTTCGTTCTGTAGTTTCTTTGCAAACAGCGTTTCGCTTTTCAAACATTCAAGCGTCCTTTGTTTTTCCCACTCCATTCGTCTGTGGTGTTGGCTTTTTCCAGTGGCTGCTCTGCCCTGTGATCGGCAGCTGCTCAGGTTTCTCAGTGTTCAGCAGGGTTAATCCAGATGTTTTTGCGATTTTTCGTTGAGCGTTCGCCGGGTTTTGGGTGAGTGTTTGTCGGGTTTGCAGCGGCTTTTGCCTGCACTATGACGGCCCTGTGGTGCTTGCTGAATACACCGCAGGGTTTCTGAAATGGGATCGCCAAATCGCACCGAATTGAAGAGAAGGAAAAGTCACCGAACGTGCGGTGACTTTTCCATTCTCTTTGAATAAGCCTGACAGTGTTTGCCACCAAAAATTTCATTTGGTAAAACACGTGCATTTTTTATTAAGTGAATCAATAAATCCATTACATTTTTTTACAGGCCCTGGAGCTTCATGGTAAAATTGACATCCTTATCTGTAATGCCGCTGTCAATCCATTTGTTGGTCCTCTTTTGGATACCACTGAGGAGATGTGGGAAAAGGTTAGTATAAAAATGGAAGACATGTATAGTGTGTCAAGAATAAGAGGGGAAGAACGGTTTTTATTCCCTCCACAAATAATTTAGGACCTGAAAATTATATCGCTTGAGTGGCCTCGCAGGGCCGACACAGGTTCTCAGTGAAGCACAGCAAACATAAAATAAATATAATCAGAAAAAGAAAAGTCCTCAGAAAATAGGGATGGAGTGTCCTCAAAAGACGTCAGGAAAAGGGGGGGGGAAGTCCCAGAGAAATAAAAATGTCACAGCTGGTGGTTGGGGGGGAAATAAAAATGGGGGGGAGGGGTCAGCAAAAGACAGCATCACGTGGGGAGCACTGGGAGTCAGACCAGGCCAGGAACTGGGAGAGAAATGGTAGTCCACTTCACCACATGTCCAGCAGGGAAGCTGGGTGGGCTTCCCCACTGGCCCCAACCGTTCCACGGGGGGCCTGCCAAATGAGCCCCCCAGACGACAACTTTGGAAATTGCCACAACCTACTGTATATTTGTGCTCTCACCCTCCTTGGCATTCTTGCCCACACTTTACTTGGCCTCTGTCTGTTGGAGAGGTGTAAATGCTGACGTCTTGCCAAGAGACGTGGACCAAGTTGGCAGAGCCAGTTCTCAAGGACAATGGGCATAAAGGTCACCTAGTGGTTAATGACTTACAAATACATTTAATCTTAACGATTTAGGAGTTTGTGCTAGAGATACATTTCTGTTCTGTTTGTTCTTAGTATAATATGTTAGTGCATGGGGAAAATGAATGAGATTAAGTGTGTCTGGTGTTTTAGGGAGAGATACATTGCACTCCCTCAAATTCTGGCTGAGGGTTGAAGCTGCTGCGGATCAGCTTGGTTGAAGAGAAGGGACGGACGCTGTAGCAGCTTTGGGTCTGGTCCACAAGCCAGAGACCAGTGCACCCCAGTTGCTGTTACACCGCCACCACCAGGAAACTTCACTGCTGTGGGCATTACGAGGGGACTGGCATCAGGCTGCTCTGCATCCACCTTCTATGTGATATTTTCTTTGGTGCCCAGCACAGCCCAGAAACTGCTCCCACAGACCTAGGGACCAGTAACAATACGGCATCCAGAACTCCTGCTCCAGCACAGCTCACCGCCTCCACAGGACGATCCATTTCTGAGGAAGGCCACCTCAGGCTCACTCTCCCAGACAGCCTGCAGCTCCGCAGCACGGTCATCATACAATGCCAGGGGACCCCTTGTAAGTGGGCTTGAGTCCACCTCCCCCCAACAACTCCAAACAGGCGGCTGTCATGGTTCCCGGATCCCACCACGCAGTCCTTAAAGCCCAACACTCCACAGAGCCCAAAAGCTACCAACAGGGTAGCCGTAGAAGAATCCCTAACTGTCTGGTCCTTAGAATTGGCTAGGTATACTAGCTAGACAGAAAGGGTTAATCAAAGACAATGTCGTAATACAAACCAGGTCAGCAACACGGGGGTAGTCAGACAAGACAGAATCAGGAATACAGAGTATAGTATAGTCAAATGGAATAGCCAGGTCGATATCAGTGCAGAAGCATAGTACAAGAAAATAGTCTAGGGCAACGGAAGGCAGAATGGTCAGAAAACAAGCAGAGGTCAATAACAGGTTAAATCACGAGAGAATTCAGGTACCAGGAGCTCAGATATGGATAACCACGATCTGGCACTGCTTAGAAAGAACTGTTGGTTTTAAAAAGACCTTCATCAGACTGCGCCCCCCCCCTCTCAAGCCGCACCTCATGCAGCCACCTCCCTGCCTATTTCAATTTAAACCGGGTGTTGGTGAGCGAGCAGCATCAGACATGCTGCCCTCAAGCACACCGGAAAGGCTGGAAGCCCCCAACGTTACAGCGGCTAGGCCTCCGAGCATGGCCATCTTTACATCAGTGGGGGATGGAACGCTTTGATGCCAGGTTCCATCCACTTCTTTCACCACTGCCATGCTGACATTCAAAGCAACCAAGAGATGGCGTCCATCCATCCCTGTGGCTCGCAGCAGTAGTTTGCTCGGCAGGAGTCTCCCCAGGGAGACGAGGAGGTTGCAAAGTGGTGAGTTGTCAGGGCCTGGGAGCAGGCCTTAAAATGGCTGCCGGTAGAGCTGCTCTGCCGTAAATCAAGCTGCCCAAACTCATGCCTCAGCTCCAGAGGGGGGAGCACAGTCTTCGATTTACTCACCCCTGATGGCCAGCCATTCAGGAAACAGACCGGCAAATGGCTTATCGAGATACAAGACAGAGCTCCAGCTAAATGCATCCACTTCCCTTCACAGCTGGCCATGCCCCCTCCTTGGGCATCACTTTTAACATGAATCTGGCAGAGCAAGGAAACATGGTTAAAAGGATATTTTAGCGTAGGCTGGTTGACTCAGTAATGCACTGGTATTGAGAAGTTTGGGATTGACAGTCGCTTATATAGCACCAACAGATTCCGTAGCGCTTTATAATGGGGCAGCACAAACAGACATAAATGATACAACAGACAGCCCTGACCTTAGGATAATTGTACTGCTAGCAACCCAATTGTGAGCTTACAACCCAAGGGACAGAAGTATGTGAAACAAGAGGGAGCAGGGGGGCGTGTGGAGCTGGTAACCAGAAAGAAAATGGCAGGGATTACATGGGAAGGACTATAAGCTTGGTCGTGAAAAGGGGTTATCAGAAGAAAAGTGGTAGCAGCCGAAAGGGAGTGTTATAAGTTTATGCCTTGGACTGGATGTGAGGGTGGAACTGCAGTGTGAAAATGCTGGAGCTGGAAATGGTGTTGGCTGCAGATGGTGGGCTGTATGAAGATAACCCACACTCTGTAACATTGTGTCTATCTATGACCGATCTACTACATGGGAGGGGATGGGGAAGCAAATTGATTGTGAGAATTTAACAAACTGAGGGTAAAAAGTAAACTAATGAGCCAGAAATTAATACATAAATGCAAAAATAAATTATGGACAGTAGGAATAGAGCAAACGACATGTCGAGAGCAGGATATCTTCGTTTATTTCAGAGTGAAAATGCTGGAAAGTGAACACCCAACATTCTGACTAAGCTCTGACCTTTGAATCCATTGCAGCAGATACTAGTAGGGCCATTATCTGCAAGAGGCTCCCAATTATTCAGACTTCTGCTATTTTGCAAAGTCACTGAACAATTTTTTTAAATCCAACTTTTTATACACACTAAATCCCATGCTACAAAGTGCTGTGTGTTCTTCGGTGGCCTCAATGCGATTCCACATATGCAGAGCCTGCACAGGGTTCCTTTTTACTCCATGGAGTCCTCTTTGGACTTCAGGACCTGATACTGGTGGTGGCTAGCAGTGGCACTCTCAGTATCTGAGCAACTTCCACATATTCCGACTTATGATGAGATTTTCCCTGAAAGGGTTATTCCGAGAAAGGTGAAAATACAGAGAATTGGAAGAAGAAAACACTATAGACCAAATAGCTGATTTGGAAAGTATGATAAATGGAAGAATTTTTCTGGCTTGGCTATATTGACTAGTGATGAGCCGAACACCCCTGTGTTCGGTACGCATTTGAACTAGATCAATTTCAAAAGTTCAAGTTCGAACACGAACCAAAATCAATGCAAGTCAGAGGGAACAAAGTTCGAATTCGGAGTGCCCTCCAAGAGGGCATATATGCAAGATATTTGCCATAAAAGGTGTATGGGGTTCCGGGTAGTGCCCTGCGGGACAGGAAACCAGGACAAAAAGTTTTTTAAAAAAAAACGTTTTTAAAGGAAAGTTTTCCATGAAATAAGGGTTGAAAATAAAAACGAAAAATTCCATCAAATATCGTGCCTAGGAGGTCCCCATAACCTGCCCGTGAAGTGGCGGATTTGTAGGATGTATAGAAGCATTTAAAAAAAAAAAGACATTTCAAATGACAGTAAAGGCTTTTCCTTTTAATCTATTCATAAACAACTGCTTGGGGCGGCAGCCTGTATGAAAAGACATTTTAGGACATGCAGAACAAGTTTAGTGATTTATATTTTTTTGGCTAAATTATGGTGACACTTATGCAGGCTTTGGATGAAAGTAACAATAGGTGCCTTAAAATTGGGTCTTTAGCGTCAGCAACAGTGCCGTCACACCGTAACCCCTCTGTGGTATTGTGGAAGAGTGCAGGGTTGGACCCTGCGGTCCAATATTAAAATGATATATAAATCTGGTAATATAGGCGTCAGTGCAGCCAAATATTGTGCCTTTGGTGGCAGCAAGAGCCTTCGCACTGTAACCCCTTTGTGGTATTTGGTGCCAGGCCAGCAAGTGCCATCTTACAGTAACCCCTCTGTGGTATTGTGGAAGAGTGCAGGGGTGGACCATGCGGTCCTATATTAAAAAGATATGAATCTGGTAAAGGCATCAGTGCAGCCAAATATTGTGCCTTTCATGGAAGCAAGTGCCTTCACACCATAACCCTTTTGTAGTTTAGTGAATGCAGAAGACATCCCCGATCTATTCCGTTACATTAGCATCAGGGGATTGATAGCTGTTGATCCAGGACTGATTCATTTTAATAAATGTCAGCCGGTCTACAGAGTCAGTGGACAGACGCACTCTTTTGTCTGACAAAACCTCAAGCGGCACTGAACTTCCTTTCAGCAAGCACGTTAGATGAAGGGCAACCTAGTAGCTGCATAGCATATTGGCTAAGTTCTGGCCAGTGATCCAATCTCAACACCCAGGAAGCCAGTGGGTCATCTGCTGGAAAGGTATCCAGGTCTGCCCTTGCCCCTAAATATTCCTGCACCATATGGTGAAGACGCTGGCAATGGGTGCCTACATTTGACTTACCTGGGCGTCGTGGACTAAAAAAAATTAAAAAGGCATCAGTCAAGCAGCCCCAGCCTTCACCACTATTCCTCTGATCATCCACAGCCTCAGAAGCACCTGTGTCATCACTTGGTAACCTACCAATGCCTGGAAAGGTGTTACACAAGTGTCGCTTTAGAGCGTCTTCAAGTTTTTTCATCCTGTGCTCCCTCTGTGCGGGCAGGATGAGCGCTGCAACTTTACCCTTGTATCGTGGATCAAGAAGGGTTGCCAAACAGCAATGACCCCTCTCCTTGATAGCACGAATCCTGGGGTCCTTTAGCAGGCTTTGCAGGATAAGGGAGCCCATGCAGAGAAGGTTGGAAGTGGCATTAGCTTCCGAGTCTTCCTGGTCAATCAGGAGGATGACCCCCATCGTGCACTTCCTCCTCCCAGCCACATACTAGTCCTTGGGTTTATGGGCACACAAAACCCTCCCTTGAAGAATCCCCACCTTCAATGCCCTCACTACTTAAATATTCCTCTTCCTCATCCTCCTCCTGTCTGATCTGAGGAGGACCTGCTGGAATGCGGTCTGCGGAAAGACTGGGGCCTTCAGAGCTAGGGAAGGCCTCCTCTTCCTCCCGCTGCTCTGCCTCTAGAGCCACATCTATAATTCCCCGCAGAGTGTGCTCCAGCAGGAACACTAAAGGAATTGTGTCACTGATGCATGCACTGTCCCTGCTCACCATCCTCGTTGCCTCCTCAAATGGTGACTGTACAGTGCATGCATCCTTGATCATCAGCCACTGCAGGGGGGAAACAAGTTGACCTGGACCTGTTCTTGTGCCATACTCACACAGGTACTCGTTGATGGGCCTCTGCTGCTTGTGCAGATGCTGCAGCATTGCTAATGTCAAGTTCCACCTGGTGGGCATGTCACAGATTAGACGGTTTGTGGGAAGGTGGAATGCTCTTTGAATTTCTGCAAGGCGAACACTTCCAGGGAATGACCATCTGAAGTGGCTGCAGACTTTTCTGGCCTGGTTGAGAAGCTCTGCCAGCCCTGGGTGCCTGGTTAGGAAACGCTGTACCACCAGATTTAGGACGCTAGGCATGGTACATGCGTCAACTTACCCAGGCATAGGGCGGAGAGAAGGTTGCTGCCATTATCACAGACGACAATTCCCAGCTGAAGCTGGCGTGGTGTTTACCATCTCTGCACCTGCCCCTGCCGAGCTGGCAATTTCTGGCCCGATGTGGCTCCTGTCCCCTAAACAAACCAGATCAAGCACAGTATGGCATCTTTTTGCTTGAGCCATTGCGTAGCCCCTGTCAGGCATCGTTTTAACTGTCACTTCGCCAAAGACACCGGGAGAGGTGGTGGTGGAGCAGACAGACCTCATACAAGCAGTTTTTTGGAGGCGTGGTGGATGAACAAGCTCCAGCACAGAGCCCGTCTTGGATCCCTCCCAGCTGCAATCAGAGATACCCAGTGTGCCATGAAGGAAGTGTAACGACCCTGTCCATGCTTGCTGGACCACATGTCTAAAGTCACATGCACCTTGCTGCTGACTGCCTTTCCCAATGACTCTATAACATTGTCTTCCACGTGCTGGTATAGTGCTGGAATTGCCTTCCGTGAAAAGTAATGGTGTTTTGGAACATGCCACTGTGGTACAGCAAATTCACGGAAGGGAGCCGAGTCAACCAGCTGGAAAGGCCGCAGCTGCAATGCAAGTAATTTTGTTAAGCTGGCATTTAGACGCTGTGCTTGGATGGTTGGGACTATATTTTTTTCTTATGCTGCAGCAGCTGGGGCAACGTAATCTGACTGCGTAAATCTTCAGCTGATGGGATGCTGTCACATTGTGAGGAAGGACCTGGTACATCCATTACTGTAGCATCATCCCTGTCAGTGGAGGTTGTAGCAGGCAATGACATGGCAGGACATACAGTGGGGGTAGAGACAGATGAAGAGGGGGACCTACACAAAGTTTTGCGCCAACGGGATGCGTGGCAGGTGGTCATATGTCGCCTCAAGCACGTGGTACCCAAGCGTCCGGTGTCTTTCCCACGCTTGAGCCTCATCTGACATAGATTACAAATAGCAATGGTGGGGTCTGCTGCACATTTCTTAAAGAACTCCCAGACAACAGAGTTCCTGGATGTGTGCTTTGAGACAACAGCGCTCTGCACCTGAGCAGCTCTGACATCTGA
The DNA here is from genome assembly GCA_009667805.1 of Leptobrachium leishanense. NCBI lineage: Eukaryota > Metazoa > Chordata > Amphibia > Anura > Megophryidae > Leptobrachium > Leptobrachium leishanense. The sequence continues at coordinate 178,810,364 of CM019063.1, read as the reverse complement.
TGCCTTGGACTGGCTAGTGCTACGGTTGGTCATAGAGGATGTTGTGCCTCGTGTTTGTTGTGCCGCCTCCTCCTCCTCACTTGACTCCTCTGTTTGATCAGGCACCCAGGTGGAGTCAGTGACCTCATCATCATTGTCATCATCACCCCCTATCTCCTCATCACTGGAGCCAACTTGGCAGTATGCTGCAGCTTCTGGGGCAACATGAGTGCCAGTTATTCGTGTGTCATCACTGGCACCCCATTCCTGTAGGTTGATTATACTCCCTTCCTCAACCTCAGAGATTGAATCCGAGCACTGTACTTGCTGCGCATCCTCAAGCAACATGTCACTGTCATTGTAGTCAAACAATTCAGCTGACTCCTCCGTGTGTGATAGCGAGGCTACGGCAGGAGTAGCTGTGGACATGGAGGCTGCATTAGATGCTTTGGCAGCTGAGGTGGACTGTAAAGCACTACAAGCCTGGCTGGCAGACGACTCTGAGAATGGCCTGGTTAGCCAATCCACCAAATCCTCTGTATGTTGCTGCTGCTTAAGACTGTCAGCACCAGTAAGAAAGGACAAGCGTGCCCCTGCAGAGGATGCACCACGTCCATGACGACCAGAGGCACAGCCTCCCAACACAGAAGCTGCTTGCCCTCTTATCTGTGTCTGGGAGCGTCTGCCTGTCCTTTTTGGTCTTTCTGACATGGTGAGTGATATATAGATTAAATATATACAGAACTCTGATTCAACTATGGTATAAAGATTTCCAGAACTCTGGTATAACTCAGTGAGACACCCTGATAGCTGGCAGCCAGTGACAAGACACAGATTACAATTCCCAGAAACCTCCTATAAATCAGTGAGACACCCTGATAGCTGGCAGCCAGTGACAAGACACAGATTACAATTCCCAGAAACCTCCTATAAATCAGTGAGACACCCTGATAGCTGGCAGCCAGTGACAAGACACAGATTACAATTCCCAGAAACCTCCTATAAATCAGTGAGACACCCTGAAGGATGGCCGTGACAAGACACAAATTACAATTCGCAGAAATCTGCTTTAAGTTAGTGAGACCCCCTGATAGGACCCCCTGAAAGCTGGCAACAGTGACATGACACAGATTACAATTCGCAGAAATCTGCTAGAAGTATGTGGGACCCCCTGACAGCTGGCAGTGAGAAGACACAGATTACCTCAATTCCCAAATATTTTGTAGAAATGACTGACCCCCAAAATACTGTGTGGCACTGGCAGTGTGTGTTATACAGAGAGCTGCTAGATAGCTGCTGGATAGACTAGCAATCATCTAGCAGCTCTCTGTATAACACACACTGTAGGAAACAGTCTATCCAGCAGCTCTCGCTTCAGTGTGTATTATACAGAGAGCTGCTGGATAGACTGCTTCCTACACAGTGTATGTTATACAGCGAGCAACTAGATGGATAGACTAACAATCTAGTTGCTCCCTGTATAACATACACTGTGTAGGAAGCAGTCTATCCAGCATTTCTCTGTATAATACACACTGTATGAAGCGAGAGCTGCTGGATAGATTGTATAACACACACTGTAGGAAACTGAGCTGCTAGATTGCTAGTCTATCCAGCAGCTCTAAATAACATGCACTCAGAATGCTTCATACAAACACTGTAGGGTGTGTGTGTGTGTGTTATACAGAGAGCTGCTGGATATAATGCTTCCTACAGTGTGTTATACAGAGAGGATCCCAGGCGGAATAAAAACCAAATATAAGGAGAGGGGGCTTTAAATCCCTCCCCCCAGCCAGTGCTACATGGGGGGGCGCACTCACCCTTCTGGAAGTAGATGTAGGGCCCACCCAGGGTGTTGAGGGTGATCTGCACAGTGCTGTCCTCCTTCCTCCTCGGGCTCTTTTCATCCACGATCAGGCCACCCAGTAGCTGCTCACAGACCCCCTCCTCATGCTTTCCAGCCTGTAATGGGAGGCTGCCTGGCCTATCATTGACAGGAAGGGACATGTCTAGCTGCTAGAAGTGCCCCTTCCTGTCAGAGGCAGTCCTCCAATGCCGGCGTTTTTTGGAATAGATTCAACCAATGGTGCTTTCCCATTGGTTCAAGCTTTTCCAGTGCTCTCAGTGCCTCCTGTGGCACTAATGAGCAGTGATCAGGAAGTAGGCAGCGCTTGTCTGTATGACGTGCGCTGAACACTTGAGCAGCTTACGTGATTAGCGCAGCAGGGAAGTGTCCAGCTGTGCAAATTGCATAGGCTGCTGTGAAAACTAATGCCCGCAGAGGACGGAGCTGACGGCGGGGGTTCGTGGAGCAGGTGAGTTAATGACTTCACTTTTTTACTTAATGGCAGGTGAGCCTCTGCCTCACCTGCCTCTCCAGACTGCACGTCCCTGGCATGTTTTTAAAAGCACACTAGCAAAGCATGCATCTCCTTTTTAAGGCAGGGATGTCCAAACTCCAGCCCCCCAGAAGCTAAGAACTCCAACTCCCATGCTTCTCCAGTGGCGCTCTCTAAGGCAGAAAAGGCAGCTGCCCAATTTGCCCCCTCAACCTCAGACTGCACAGCGGTGGCATTACATTCCCCCTGCACCGACCGCTGCTGCAATCCCTTCTGTCTGTGTGGCCAGAGGACAGGAGGCTTCCGCTTCCGGCTCCTCCCCTATTCCCTGTCTGCACCCTTCCTGGCACCGAGCATTGCACACTGTGCACGGAGCTGGGGGCTGCTGAGGAGACAGAGGGAGATCGCAGCAAGGGATAGATCAGCGAGGACAGGGTTGAAGGGCCTTTGTGTAAGTTTCCCCCCCCCAAACACTGTGCAGAGACAGTGAGACTGCTGGTGGTCTTATCACTTCCCTAATCCTTCATTTAACCCTCTCCCTTCCTCTCTGTTCCCTTTTTGTTTACTTTGCTCCTGCCACCCCCCCCCCCCCGTGGCTACCCTGGTGTCTGTGGCCTTAAGTTCAAAGAAGGCAGCTTTCAGCTGATGGGGGGGTCTATGTTTAAGGGTCACTTGAAGCTTTCACCTTCCATATTAAACTTGTGGAGATCCAGGATACACTCATAGGCAGCACACATTACTATGGTGACCATTACAGCAAGTACAAAGCTGTCCACCCCCCCCAAAAACGGATTTGAGTTACTATTGGCACCCTCCTCCCTGTGTGTTTGTCTATATATCTATATATCTATATGCCTATCCCAAAGCACAACAGATTTATCTGCCTTCCCCTGGGAAAAAAATGACCACTCCACAGTAAAACCTTTAATTCAATTACCTCCAACCTGTGGGGGAAAAAATTACTTCCCAAAGTAAAACAGATTTGACCCCCCCTCAAACAACACATTTAATTTATTAGCCTCCCCCCTCAAGAAAAATACAGACTTATTTGCCCCCCTGAAACCACAAATAAAAAAAAATGTGCAAAGAAATAAAACTCACTCATACACGTTGCACATTACGGTATCAGAGCTCCAGCAAAATAAACCTCACAGTAATGTACATTGTGTATGAGCATATCCCAGAGCTCCACCATAATAAACCTCACAGTAATGTGCGGTGTATATGAGCATATCACTAAGCTCCACAACAATATAACTCACACTCATACACACTGCATATTATTGTATCACCGAGTTCCCCAGCAATAAACCTCACAGTATTATACAGTGTGTATTAGCGTATCAGAGCTCCACAACAAAAAACATCACAGTAATGTGCAGTACATATCCGTGTATCAGAATTCCACAGCATTAAAACTTACACTCCTACACACCGCACATTACTTAGTTTTATTGGTGTGGAGCTCTGATAAAGTAATGTGCAGTGTATGTGAGACTACTATATTTCCAAAAGCTATGAATTATAAGATCAAATGATTTTGTCTGTTTTTAAAATACACAATTTATACAGTTAATTTTGTATCGCTTGCATTTTTCCATTGTGGGTGTCAGTAGGGGTCTCATGCTTGTGTTTTGCCTAAGGCCTCACAAAGTCTGGAGCCGCCTCGGCTTCTCCATCCATCTAATGCAGTCAGATTTCTGGGAGTTGTAGTTCTGGAACATCTGGGGGTCCACAGTTTGGACATCCCTGCTTTAAGGCTTTAAAAGGATATTGATTCTCAATAAAATTCTTGCACTCATGCCTATACTGGATAATGGGAATATCAGTATTGGTGGTTCAATTCCTTCTTTTCCACTATTGGTATGTTGACTAGTTAGTAGAAAATGTGTCAAATGCTGTAAGGGGGGTGATAAATGGCAGGGAAACAAACTCTCTCCGAAACCCTCATTGAATTATCAAATACACATACTCACTAGCCATAACCAATGTGAGTTTGAATATGTAAAGTGCAATTTCTGTTAATTATGACATTGTATCATTGCAATAATTAATAAATTAAGCGACAATATCAGACACGCTACCAACATTTAAAAAGAATGGACACTATCAGGGCTATTCAAAGAAAGGTGGAAATCAGAAGAGAACAATTTGGAAACTGATAAATGGGCGAATTTTTCTGGTTTCGCTATTATGACCTAGAATATTCACTTCTCCAGTCATTCTCCTACAGTTTCACCTTTCTTTGAACCTGTATGTATTGCATTCCATTATCATGTTGCAGTAGCAGCTACAAATAAGCTTTTCAGCATTATTACTGGCCTGCTTTCTAATATTTCTGCTATGGTTGATAGAATCGCTCAATAATTTGAAAAACATATTGGCAGCTGGCGCCAATATTTTTTTCTAGAAAAACAATGTTTCATACTCGACTCCCATTAGGAGGAGCTACAGAACTCTAGCCTGCCCCGGAACCTGTACAAAGAAAACATTTACAAATATTACTATTAAAAAGTATAATAGAATATTATTTCTATAAAAAAATATGTGAATTAAAAATTGGGCCTTTAAAACTGCAGTAGAAGTAGGTATGAAGGGAGAAAGTGTATTTTGGACAGATACCTGAACATATATGAATGCAAATGTTTTTTTGGTTTTTTTTAAATAGATTTTTAGAAGTCTTCTCAAAGCATGTGTCCACACGTGTTTTCGGATACAATACATAAAATTACTTTCACAATAGTTTTGTTTTTTTTCCCCATCCATTTGTTATATAACTAGGTATTCCGTGTCAATGTAATTTCGACCTTCCTCATGGTAAAGCATGCAGTACCTCATATGCAGAAACAAGGGTGAGTATTTCAATATAGATGTGTATAACTGTTTTTTACCTTTTTTATTAGCTGTAATAGAAGTATTTTTCTTATTTTGAAAAAAAGATAAAAATACAATTGTATACACTGGTATGTCAGCATAACAAGTATTGAAGTACTTTAGCTTGATGGACATTATCAAATCAACATGCTTAATACAGGAGGCACTGAAGTTATATGCTACTAGCGCACAGGAGTGCAAAAGAATATTTTCATATTTAGCTTTGAATTGTGTTTTGAGGGTATATGTAATTCAATTGACCTTTTTATCTTTTTGCATATGATAATGGGTTTTGATAACATAGCAAACATACTAGGAGATTGTTAATTCCACTGGTATTAAATACTATATTTAGTATATGGTCTATTGCAGGGCTCAAACTTTCAAGTCCCAAGCTACTAGCCAGACATTAAGCGTTACTCGCCACCAGTTGCCCCACCTATCCCCTGCCCTTAACTCCGCCCTTAACTCCTCCCCTAAACACGCCCTCTTAAAATATCTTACAAAATGACAGTTAAATGTTTTATGCAGAATAAAGTTACAAAAATAAAAAACATTAATAATTAATGTTAATTACATTGGCGCAGGTCCCCTTAAATAGGCACAGGTCCCCTTAAATAGGCACAGGTCCCCTTGCATTGGCACAGGTGCCCTTAGTTTGGCACAGGCAGATATACAGTTGTGTTCAAAATTATTCAACCCCCACTGAAATTGAGTGTTTTGGCCAGTTTGACATTGATTTTGATCATTCAGTCATCTTGCTTACAATTAAATCAAAGAGGCACGTGTAGGTCAGACAAATATAACATCTATACTATAATTGAGTAAGCCTAAAACTGTCCGTTGCCAAAAGCCGTCTGCGCATGCGCGACGGACATTTGAAAGCGGCCGTTAGAACACACAGGTAGCTGCGCGTGCCGGCCGCGTGAAAAAAAAAGAAACGGCACGAGCCGCGCGCAGCTACCCGTGTGTTTACACGGCCAGATGCCCCGATCCTCCAGCGGTGACCGTCCTCCGGCTGCCGCTGGCTGATCGGCGGGCCTCTAGGCTTAGGCGAGCCCCCGGCTCGGTTTGGGCCTACAGGCCCAGCCGAGCCGGGGACTCGCCTAAGCCTAGAGGCCCGCCGAGCACCCAGCGGCAGCCGGAGGTGGTCACCGCTGGAGGATCGGGGCCAAAGTTCCAAAACATAGTCCCCTAAATCGGCCCTGAGCTCAGCGGTGACCTCCTCCGGCTGCCGCTGGGTGCTCGGCGGGCCTCTAGGCTTAGGCGAGCCCCGCTCGGTTTGGGCCTACAGCCCAGCCGAGCCGGGGACTCGCCTAAGCCTAGAGGCCCGCCGAGCACCCAGCGGCAGCCGGAGGAGGTCACCGCTGGAGGATCGGGGCCGAAGTTCCAAAACATACTCCCCTAACTCGGCCCTGAGCTCCAGCGGTGACCTCCTCCGGCTGCCGCTGGCTGCTCGGCGGGCCTCTAGGCTTAGGAGCCCCCGGCTCGGTTTGGGCCTACAGGCCCAGCCGAGCCGGGGACTCGCCTAAGCCTAGAGGCCCGCCGAGCACCCAGCGGCAGCCGGAGGAGGTCACCGCTGGAGGATGGGGCGAAGTTCCAAAACATACTCCCCTAACTCGGCCCTGAGCTCCAGCGGTGACCTCCTCCGGCTGCCGCAGGCTGCTCGGCGGCCTCTAGGCTTTGGCGAGCCCCCGGCTCGGTTTGGGCCTACAGGCCCAGCCGAGCCGGGGACTCGCCTAAGCCTAGAGGCCCGCCGAGCACCCAGCGGCAGCCGGAGGAGGTCACCGCAGGAGGATCGGAGCCGAGGTTCCCAAAACATACTCCCCTAAATCGGCCCTGAGCTCCAGCGGTGACCTCCTCCGGCTGCTCGGCGGGCCTGTAGGCCTAGGCGACCCCCGGCTCGGTTTGGGCCTGTAGGCCCAAACCGAGACGGGGGCTCGCCTGAGCTTGGAGGCCCGCCTAGCAGCCTGCTCGGCCGGAGGAGGTCACCGCTGGAGCTCCGGGCCAATGTAAGAGGGTGTTGCCATACACATACTCACCGACATCGGCCCTTCTCCAGCGATGGCGGTCCCGCTTCCAGCGTCTTCTCTCTCCGTTGGTCGCCGGCATGACGTCACAAAAGCCTTTGACCCCGGGTCAACATGCCAGGGTCAAAGGGTTTCGTGACATCATGCCGGCGACCGGCGGAGAAAGAGAGGACGCTGGAAGCGGGACCGCCATCGCTGGAGAAGGGCCGATGTCGGTGAGTATGTGTAACCTACATCCCCCTACATTGGCTCGGGGCTCCAGCGATGGCTGTCACAGGCTGTTCGGCCGGCCTCCTAGCTCAGGCGAGCCCCCGGCTCAGCTGGGCCTGTAGGCCAAAGGCAAGCCAGGGGGCTCGCCTGAGCTTGGAGGCCGCCCGAACAGCCTGTGACAGTCGGACGACAGTCACCGCTGGAGCTCTGGGTTAATGTAGGTGAGTATATGCTCTCAACACCCATCCTTTCTAGCTCGCCCAGGAATCCAAGCTTAAGGCAAGCCCCCGGCTTGGCGTGGGCCTAGAGGTCCAGCCAAGCCGGGGACTCGACTGGGCCGGGAGGCTCAGGCGAGTCTCCGGCTCGGCTGGGCCTCTAGGCCCATGCCAAGCCGGGGGCTTGCCTTAATCTTGGATACCGGGCGAGCTAGAAAGGGTGGGTGTTGAGAGCATATACTCACCTACATCGGCCTCGAGTCCTGCGCCAGTTCACAACATACTCACCCACATCTGCCCTTAAATCCTCCAGCGATGGCGGTCTCAGCTCGCAGCGTCCACTCTCTCTCCGTTGCTCGCCGGCATGATGTCACGAAAGCCTTTGACCCCGGGTCAAAGGCTTTCGTGACATCATGCCGGCGACCAACTGAGAGAGAGAGAGGACGCTGCGAGCTGAGACCGCCATCGCTGGAGGAGTTAGGGACCGATGTGGGTGAGTATGTTTTGGCAACATCCACCCTACATTGGCCCGGAACTTCAGCTGGGGCTGTCGCAGGCTGCTCGCCGGCCTCCTAGCTTAAGCGAGCCCCCGGCTTGCCTTGGGCCTACAGGCCCAGCTGAGCCGGGGGCTCGCCTATGCTAGGAGTCCGGCCGAGCCGCCTGCAACAGTCGGACAACAGTCACCGCTGGGGCTCAGGGCTGATGTAGGTGACTATATGCTCTTTACACCCACCCTGCTTGCTCGGCCGGTATCCAGGCTTAGCAGAGCCCCCGGCTTGGCGTGGGCCTAGAGGCCCAGCCGAGCCGGGGACTCCGCTAAGCCTGGAGGACGTCCGAGCATGCAACTCGACCGGCCTCCATGCTCAGGCGAGTCCCCGGCTCGGCTGGGCCTCTAGGCCCAAGCCGAACCGGGGGCTCGGCTAAGCTTGGATACCGGCCGAGCAAGCAGGGTGGGTGTGGAGAGCATATACTCACCCACATCACCCTCGAGCCTTCCACCAAGTTCCAAAGATACTCACCGACATCCGCCCTTAGGTCCTCCAGCGATGGCGGTCCCGCGTCCTCTCTCTCTCTCTTCGTCTCCGCCATGAACTCAATCAACGGCTTTCACCCAGCCAGGTGCGCGCGCATCCCACCGCCGCAAGAACACCAAAAGCGTCTTGCGAGGTAGGATGCGCACGCAGCTGGCTCCACGCGCGCCTCCCGCCAAAACAGTTTGTGGAGTTTGCGCGCGCCTCCCGCCGCTGAACCACCAATGAAAGCGCGCGAAATCACCACAAGAAATCTGAGCCCGGGGCTGAGCACAGAGCACGGCACCCAGCACACCACCAGCACCGAGCGCAGAGCCCAGCCCGGAGCACAGAGCCCAGCACAGCAAAAAATAACAGAAGAAAGCACAACAAAAAACTAGACAGTAAAACAAAAGGCACAAATCACTATATACGTCACTGAACCAAGCTCATAGCCGAGCACAACTGAATAAACGCCACAGAGCCAAGCTCATAGCCGAGCACAACTGAATAAACGCCACAGAGCCAAGTACATCTCAATAGACGCCACATAGCCATTCTCCCGAGTCAAGAGCTCTGCGGACGTTAAAATAAAACTCATCGATGGACGTGAACAAGGCTACCTAATACCAGGGACTGATGCATGTTTCACTAAAAATGTTGTGTTTAAAGAAATTTATTCAAAATAGTCACTAAAAATATTTAACGTTTCTTGATGCTTCTGTGTTTTCTTTTCGACAAACATTCATACACACCACACTTTTCAATAGACTGCCCTCTGGGCAGGCTTTACACCTAGTAACATTTATAATGAAATAACCACAAATGTCTTTTCTGTGCTCACATCATTATCAGTTTTATTCAACCCCAAGTGACATTCAATCTTAGTACTTAGTACAACATCCTTTTACAGTTATAACAGCTTTTAAAAGTGAAGCATAGCTTGACACAAGTGTCTTGATGTAATAGCAAAACCGTTAACAAGGATTGGTTAATTAAATCTGTTAACGGGAGTCGTCCCAGAAGACTGGAAATTAGCAAATGTTGTGCCCTCTTACAAGAAGGGTAGTAGGGAGGAATTGGGGAACTATAGGCCAGTTAGTCTTACGGCAGTAGTGGGGAAATTAATGGAAACCATGTTAAAGGAAAGGATTGTTGAACATCTAAAAACACATAGATTACAGGATAAGAAACAACATGGGTCTACCTCAGGGAGATCATGCCAAACTAATCTTATTGATTTTTTTGATTGGGTAACAAAAATAATAGACACAGGTGGTTCAGTAGACATTGCTTATTTAGATTTCAGTAAGGCTTTTGATACTGTTCCGCATAGAGGGCTTATCAATAAATTGCAATCTCTGAGCTTGGATTCCAATATTGTTGAATGGATTAGGTAGTGGCTGAGTGACAGGCAACAGAGGGTTGTGGTAAATGGAGTTTATTCGGCGCAAGGTCTTGTTACCAGTGGGGTACCTTAGGGGTCAGTACTTGGACCCATTCTATTTAATATTTTTATTAGTGATATTGCAGAAGGTATTAATGGAAAAGTATGTCTTTTTGCTGATGACACAAAGATTTGCAACAGGGTTGACGTTCCTGGAGGGATCAGCCAAATGACAAATGATTTAGGTAAACTAAAAAAATGGTCGGAGTTGTGGCAATTGAGTTTTAATGTGGATAAGTTCAAGATAATGCACCTGGGACGTAAAAACCCAAGGGCTGAATATAGAATATTTGATACAGTCCTAACCTCAACATCTGAGGAAAGGGATTTAGGGGTCATTATTTCAGAGGATCTAAGGGTAAGTAGTCAATGTAATAGAGCAGCAGGAAATGCTAGCAGAATGCTTGGTTGTGTAGGGAGAGTTATTAGCAGTAGGAAAAGGGAAGTGCTCATGCCACTGTACAGAGCACTGGTGAGACCTCACTTGGAGTACTGTTTGCAGTACTGGAGACCGTATCTCCAGAAGGATATAGACATCTTAGAGAGAGTTCAGAGAAGGGCTACTAAAATGGTGTACGGCTTGAAGGAGAAAAGTTACCAGGAAAGGCTTAATGATCTTAACATGTACAGCTTGGAAAAAAGACGAGACAGAGGAGATATGATAGAAACATTTAAATACGTAAAGGGAATCCACAGGGTAGAGGAAGGGAGTATATTTAAACGGAAACAAAGTAGCAAAACAAGAGGACATAGTCTTAGATTAGAGGGGCAAAGGTTTAAAAGTAACATCAGGAAGCATTATTTTACTGAGGGTGGTGTATACATGGAACAGCCTTCCAGTTGAAGTGGTAGAGGCCAAAACAGTAATTGAATTTAAGCAAGCATGGGATAGGCATAAGGCTATCCTAAACAAAAGATAAATGCAGGTAAAGTATCCATGTAATTGGGCAGACTAGATGGGCCGAAAGGTTCTTATCTGCCGACATTTTTCTATGTTTCTATGTTTCTTGCAGCGATCTACGAGTATCTTCGCCCATTCGTCATGGGCAAAAGCCTCCAGTTCAGTCACATTCTTAGGCTTGCGCACTGCAACTGCTTTCTTTAAGTCCCACCAGAGGTTCTCAATCGGATTTAAATCAGGTGACTGCGATGGCCACTCCAAAATATTCCAGCCTTTAATCTGCAACCATGCTCTAGTGGACTTGGAGGTATGCTTGGGATCATTGTCCTGTTGAAAGGTCCAACGTCTCCCAAGCCTCAGGTTTGTGACGGACTGCATCACATTGTCATCCAATATCTCCTGGTACTGAAGAGAATTCATGGTACCTTGCACACGCTGAAGCTTCCCTGTACCTGCAGAAGCAAAACAGCCCCAAAGCATGATTGACCCCCTGCCATGCTTCACAGTAGGCAAGGTGTTCTTTTCTTCATAGGCCTTGTTCTTCCTCCTCCAAACATAGCATTGATCCATGGGCCCAAATAGTTCTAATTTTGTTTCATCAGTCCACAGAACACTATCCCAAAACTTCTGTGGTTTGTCCACATGACTTTTGGCATACTGCAGTCGACTCTTCTTATTCTTTGGAGACAGCAAGGGGGTGCGCCTGGGAGTTCTGGCATGGAGGCCTTCATTACGCAGTGTGCGCCGTATTGTCTGAGCTGAAACTTCAGTACCCACATCTGACAAATCTTTTCTCAGTTCCTCAGCAGTCACACGGGGACTTTTCTCCACTCTACGTTTCAGGTAGCTCACAGCAGTCGAAGTCAGCATCTTCTTTCTGCCACCACCAGGTAGCGTTTCAACAGTGCCCTTTGCCTTGAATTTGCGAATGATGCTTCCTATGGTCTCTCTTGGTATGTTTAACATCTTTGCAATCTTCTTATAGCCATTGCCCTTCCTGTGAAGAGTAATCACCTCTTCTCTTGTCTTCCTGGACCATTCTCTTGACTTCACCATGTTTGTAACCACACCAGTAAATGTCTAGAAGGAGCTGAGTATCACAGTCATTTTAAAGCTGCCTAATTGGTGCTTATTATGCTTTATTGCTGCTCCGTGACATCCACAGCTGTTTTCAGTACCTGATTGAAAACACTTGAATGAACCTCTGTTCTTCAGAGTGGTAGTCTTTAAGGGTTGAATAATTGTGTCAATGAAGAATTCACAAAACAAACATTTACTACTGTATTACAAAACCAATTGATGTCATTTTAGTTGCATATGGTTCTTTAAAAAGTCCTTGTAGGATTTCATTCTGAATACAATTACAAATGTACACTAAATTCCCTAAAACCCTTTACAGCATTGGGGGTTGAATAATTTTGAACACAACTGTATATGGCCCCCAGCTCACATGGATATAAATATTGCCCCCAGCTCACACATGGATATAAATATTGCCCCCAGCTCACACATGGATTTAAATATTGCCCCCAGCTCACACATGGGTATATATGGCCCCCAGCTCACACATGGGTATATATGGCCCCCAGCTCACACATGGGTATATATGGCCCCCAGCTCACACATGGGTGTATAGCCCCCAGCTCACACATGGGTGTATAGCCCCTAGCTCACACATGGGTGTATAGCCCCCAGCTCTCACCTCCGCCGACATTCTTCAGCTGTCCCAAGGAGGCGAGCGGCCACTGATATGCAGCTTGGTCACTCGCCGGGAACCACCTGACCAGCCGCACAGTCGGTCAGGTGGTTCTCATCCCAGGCGAGCGGCCAAGCTGCATATCAGTGGCCGTTCGACTCCTTGGGACAGCTGAAGAACGCCGGCGGCGATTTTCACTCCTGGATCCGCCCCTGGCTGCAGCGTGCCTCCCACACTCCTAACACGATTCTGGGAACGGCACGCTGCAGTGGTGCCGTCCCCTCCCACGCGTCACCTGACCCCTCCTATGTGATGCATCATACGCTGTGAGTGTGCAACACTTCACATGGGTGGGCAAGTGACCCGCAAGCGTGGACATCACGGGCCGCGCGGGAGGAGGCAGCGCCGATCAGAGATAGCTGTGAATTAAGGCGGCGACACACTGATCCTGGCCCTAGCACGGGTCATTCCGCCCCACTCTCCCTCCGATAATTTCCACTCGCCAAATGTGAGCAGGAGAGTGGAAATTTTGAGGGCTGGTCTATTGTCTCCCATAATGTTTACCTAATAAAGTCCTCAATTCTCAGAATTGCCCTCAAAGAATATTTAAAATGGTCATTGGTGCACAGAGGATTCTGAGCTAAACACGTATTAGAGACTTGACGATGAGCGCCTGTTTTGAACTTGGTGATATAATCTATTATCTTTATATTTGTGATGGATTGCTCATGAATACTTTAGAAACAATTATAGGAAGGCTTCCCCCTTTCTTCGATCATGACCTACCCTTCCTCCTTACATTATACATTCTTAGTTTTGATTATCTCTCAGTAAGTAAACCACAGAACCTGCACTATAAATGCTTGTTTTGCCTTTGTTTCTTCAATATGTGAATATCTATAGGAATGTGTATACCAACACCTAACATTTTAATGATTTTGTAAATATGTGTTCTTTGATCTGTACAAATTTCTTTTTGCATCTTATTGCATACTATTCAGAATCAAAATATGAAGGCGATGGAGACATTCTGAGGATATCCTTGGCAAATATAAACAAAAACAAAATGACACATCCATAGAAAACATAGTAATACTTAAAACAATTGAGTGATTCTATTGCAAGGGTACTGACCCAGTATCCCAGCTTTCAAAACCATTTCATTCTTATGTGAAAAGGGCTTCAAAGTTGAGGTTGTAATTCAACCATGAAATCAGAAACAGGGAATCACACACCTCAGCCTTTATTCTGGCTGAATTAGTAAGAAAGCCACAAATGTAAAAGATGGTGTTAGCCATTAACCAGTTGTGGTTCCTTCAGATATTCTCTAATATGAATGATCTGCTAGGTTAGTGGCTCGGTTCATTATCTTAGGGAGGTGCTAAATGATACCAGCATTGTGATGAAAATTCTAGTTTGGGTTTGTTTGAATATACTCATCTGACAAGTCTTCTTAAATGCCATAGTGTATTTGTTCAATTATATATGTATATATATAATTTCTATGATTTATATTTTTTTCTAATGAAGGAAAGTGGAAAGGTTTTTATTTAATATTCTAGTAACTGAACAGTAAACTTAATTAGCATGTTTATATTGAATTGCTTGTTCCCTAGAAATAAGTTTGTTTTTATGACTTAACATAATCATATTTTTACATTTATACAGAGGGGGATCAGTTGTTATCTGCTCTTCATTTGTTGGTTATATACCTCTCCCGGTAAGTAATAATTTACCCTTTAAATTAACCAATCTGTTAAATGAAATTGAATTTAAATATTCTCACTGTTCACTTAAAATTAAGTACAATTGCAAAGAAAAAGAGCGGTAAATTGTACTTACAAAAATAGGGGAGGCTCCATTATGCATATCCAAGGCTTAGTGTTGGCTGGCCGTGATTCAGGGGCATACCTACAGGGGTCACAGGTTACAAACCTGGCAAGGCAGAGTCAACCCTGTGTAGTGATGTTTCTTGCAGACAGTGTGTTATCTGGCAGAGCAGTACTGAGTTAGGATCACAGAGAACATCTCCTGCTGCTCTCCTCATTTGTGTGGATGTGTATATAATACTGCCTGAATGGGCATTAATAATTTATGCCACTCAATTGTGTATGTATGGTTTTGTGTTGCCTTAGAGAAATTGAGGGAAGGTATTTAGGACACAGAATCCTGCATGGCTTCTATCCTCTCGCACCCTTATCGTCAATTAATTAAGCAACAGGTACATTCTCAGGCTGCTGACTCCTGGACAGAAGTGTTTAATCAGACTGCTGAGAGCAGGGCAGGGAGCAGTAACGCTTCTAAGAAATGCTATGGTTTTTTTGTTTATTAGATTATGTTACTTGGATAGTAAGGTTTGTAAGTATGGATAGTAAGGTTTACTGTATGTTTAGTAAGTGCTCTAATTGAGCTAGGTTTTGGGTTGTAGTTTTTGTTTAGTCACCTGCAATAGTGATTCAATGTCAAGTGTGGCATTTGTTCATGATGGAATAAAAACTCTCATTTGCACAACTTCAGGTCTGCAGCTGTTTATACCCTAGATCAGTGTTTCTCAAACCTCCCCTCAAAACCACCAACCAGGCCAGATTTTGCAGATATCTGAAGCACAGCACAGGTGATTATAATTTGCTGTTCATTGATTGCAGGATTCATTTTGCATTTCCCCAAGGTGATATGCAAAATCTGGCCTGGTTGGGAGTCCTGAGATGTTTGAGAAACACTGCCCTAGAGGACCATGTTTGGCTGGAACCAAGTATCTGGAGTGGTAGCTTCTATATGTCTGTCTATGGTGAGAGTTGAATACAGAAGAGCAGGGGGGGATACAGAGCAAATCATTGCCCTAGGGCCAGTGTGATGTAGTTACAACCCTTCCCTGGTTGATACGAAAGAGTAAGCTGGTGCTCACAGTCCTAGAGCGTGCCTTTTTAATTTATGGAGTCTTTACAAACAGAGATATTTCCACCTCTGCAGGATTTTTTCCAGCTGTGTGTTTAACTTGATAGAATAATCTTTGGTTGAATTTAACGGAAATTTCCCACAATAAATAATTGGGAAGTGTGTCACTTTGGACTTGGGATATATGGGCCTAGAAATGTATTTGAGAGGTGCAGGCCTGAAGTTTCCTATGGTTTCCCTGCCCTTTCCTTTGTCAGTCATCCAGGATCTACAATTGTACATGGTTACATAGGCTGAAAAAAGACATGTGTCCATCGGGTTCGGCCTCTTACACATCAGCTACTGCTGTTGATGTTGATTCAAAAGAAGGGGAAAAAACCCTGTCTGAAGCGATCGCCAATATGCAACACCCTGGGGAAAAAATCCTTGACCCCAGAATGGCAGTCAGATTTCTCCTTTGATCAAGGAGCTTTTACCCACATATTTAAATATTATGACCCTTAATATTCTGTGTCTGCAGGAAGTCATCCAGTCATTTTTTAAGTCTGTACAGTCCCTGACCCAACCACCTCAGCAGGCAGAGAATTCCACAGCTTTACCGTTCTCACCGTAAAATAACCCTTCCTATGCTTTAGGCTGAATTTCCTTTCATCCAGTCTAAATGGTGACCTCGTGTCCTGTGTATAGTCCTATTAATGAATAGGTTTCCAGACAATGGTTTATTATGGCCTGTATATATTTTATATAAGGTTCAGATCCCCTCTAAGGCGCCTTTTCTCTAAACTAAACAAGTTTAAACCTGTTAGCTTTTCCTCATAGCTTAAACCTTCCATTCCCTTTATTTATTTAGTCGCTCGTCTCTGCACTTTTTTTCTAGCACTATAATATCCTTTAAGACAGGTGCCCAAAATTGCAAGGTGCAATCTTACCATTGATTTATACAAAAGCAAAATTATGTTGTGGAATAATGGGTACAGCACACTCAAAGATTTTACATACACTTATGATGATATTCAAATTCTCCTTTTTTTTCCTCCAGATACATGCGGGAATATAAGCAAAGGAACTGGTAGTGCAGATTGTTTTTTTTGGATAATTCAATTATCAGCAATGTTATACAATCGCATATAAAGAGCCCCAACTGGCTCTGGTGTATGTCGCCTTATGGTGTATGACGTCTTAAATAGGAGGGAACTTCTAAAATTACAGTTATATAATAAATGAATGGGATGTAAAAATACAGGTATTAATGACAGACATGATAGTTATGTACAATATTATGGAATAAAACGTTATAAATGTAGCGATTTGTCTTAAAAAAAATTGAATTTAAACACGAGGGCAATATCCCCAAAAATAAGGGATCACCATGAGAATAAATAATACAACCTTTAAGGGCTTTTTTATGGATGTCAGGTCTGCAATTTCTTATGCGTTTTATATGGAGGTGCACTGAAACACGTACAAAAGAGGCGGTATATAATGTATCGGCAGTAACCACTATAAAGATATGTGCAACGGAAGCGTGGAAATGAAAGGATGAAAAGTCCAGCTTCCAGGCTGGACTGCTCGTAAGGACGTACGCGCAAGATGGCCGCCGCGAGCAACATATCTATGCGTTTCTGGAAGGGACACATAATCACCACAAGTGAGGATTTAGAACTCTAATGACTGAAAGAACAGACGGACTCATGTGGACCTGGTTTGAAGTGATTGTAAACAATTTAAAAACGGCAGGGTGGAGAGTGTAAGAAAAACATTTTATTTCCAGCTGATGAAGTCGAGATAGCGACGAAACGCGATATGGGCTGTATATTGTTTTAAATGTGTCTTTTATCCGTCCTTGCTGTTCCTGAATCGATTGGAGGGAGGTTGTGATATTTTCCTAAAAAAAACTTCACATGCTGATAATTCCAAGAGCCTGGAGGCTCCAGAGTAAATGTAAAATTGACACCCTCTGATTTCTATGTGATTAACCAGAGTTAGACTAGGCCCAATTTTTTTTTTAGTTTGTTTCTATAGTTTGAGGAATCAAGAGGGGGGGGATCCAACAGGTTGATGGGTCCCTGTGAGAAGCAAACACCCATTAAGCGACATACACCAGAGCCAGTTGAGGCTCTTTATATGTGAGTGTATAAAAACATTCCTCATTGTTTTTTGGGATAATTCAATCTGCACTACCAGTTCCTTTTCTTATATTCCCGCATGTATCTGGAGGAAAAAAAAATTTGAATTATTACATAAATGTATGTAAAATCTTTCCACATTCCACAACAAATTCTTGGACTTTTTTGTCCGTTTTCGTTTTTGTGGAAACCACCACTGTGGTACATAGCGATGCAATTGGAGTGGTTTGAGGTTATGATATTTGGGTGTGGCGCTCCACTTCGCCCTGTTGCACATTCTTGAGGCAAAATTATGTTTACTTTTCATCCCGAGAGTGAATTCTCCTTTTAATGCATGCCAATACCTTACTGACCTTGGCGGCTGCTGTTTGACATTGAGCATTGTTACTTAGTTTGAAGTCTATGATTATTACCAAATCCTTCTCCTGCTTTGATTTCCCTAATTCTGTACCATGTAGGGTATAATTTGCTTGTGTTCTTCACTCTAGTGCATAACTTGGCAGATGAAATTTAATGTAGATAAATGCAATTTAAGTGCCCAGTCCTCCAATCCATCTAAATCCCTCTGCAGCGAAGTAACATCCTGCTCACATTGTATCACTTTTCCTAGTTTTGTGTCATCTGCAAACACTAATACATGACTTGGTGCCTATTGCTATTCAATTTATAAATAAATTGAAATAGAATTATCCCTGCAACAGACCCCTGAGGGACACCACTTACCACAGATGTTCATCTTGAAAATGTACCATTTATGTCCACTCTCTGTACCCTATCTTTTAGCCAGTTTTCTATCCCAAAACAAGTATTTTCATCTAGACCAATTTTATTTTATTTAAATAGTAACCTCTTGTGTGGAACTGTTGCAAGGTTTGTCAAAATCTAAGTAAATCTCATCCACTGCGACCCCCTGATCTATACTTCTACCTACTTTCTCATAGAACGCAATTAGGTTAGTCTGACATGATCTGTGTTTCATAAAACCATGCTGTTTGCTAATTACATTATACCTCCCAATGAATACCTGAATATTATCCCTTAGTAACCCCTCAAAGACTATCCCAGCTACAGATGTTAAGAAAGGTTTAAAATGTATGCCTGGGAATTATAGACATGTGAGCTTAAGTATAGGAACCATGTCGGCTTTTCTTCAATCCTCTGGTACGATTCCTAAAAGAAAATCTTGAAAGATTAGGAACAGAGGTTTACATATTTCAACACCTGGCTCCCGCAGTACTCGCAGGTGAATTCCGTCGGCCCTGGGGCTTTATTCATATTCACTTTGTTTAATAAAGTTTAATATCCTTCCTAAGTGATCTCAAACAGCTCCCATGGTACAGACTAAACCTAATCCCAGACCTGGACTGTGCAATTGAATACTTTTAGTCTGAGCTCTTGCAAGTCTGAAATTCCCATGCCCCACTGCGTAAAGTGCGAGTAAAAGGGGCACATCTTCCGTGGGTTACAGCTGATCTTACTTAAATGTACTAGCTTAGATTCACTGGTCAAATTTCAAGAGTAGTGGTTCCATGAACGATCACTGTACCGAAAATGCAGGAATGCATGCTCAAAACAAACAAGAATGGCTAAAGCCCACTACTTCAATGACAATCTAAACAATAGCATATCAAACCCTAGAAACTTTTGGAAAACCATAAGTAACATACGAGCATCCACTCCCAGCCGACTGCTGTCAAAGTAATCAACCAAACCCTGCAACACCCCATAGATGTAGCAAATGCCTTAATTTATATTTTGTTGGATGCCCCACCACCCTGATTGCTAAGCTAGCAAATGACGCACAATCAGAAAGGCTGCACGCAGGTCAGGCCCCTCCAACTGTGCAAAGACACTGTTTCAGAAAGGAATTCAGTTTTAGACAAGTGCCTGTCAGTGTTGTTAGTAAACTTCTCCATAAATCAAAAATGAAATGCCACTCTGGACTTGATCAAATACCAGCAATGCTGCTAAAAATCAGTGCGCCGGCAATTGCAAATCCTGTCACAACCCTAATCAATGAATTGCGGCTGGATACAATCCTAAAATATCCAAACTCGAAGACTGCGAGAGTGCTACCTATCCATAAAAGTGGTGACAGTACTTTGGTATCCAACTACCGTCCGATATCATTGCTCCCTGTAATGCCAAAAATTTGGGAAAAATGTGTCTACACACAATTACGTGATTATTATCAATATTGGAACTACTTAACCTCGATCAATCCGGCTTTCGTCCAAATCACTCAACTACAACCACCCTTTTAAAAGTCTGCAATGATATCCAAGCTGGCATGGACCAAGGAGACCTAACTGGAGCCCTCTTCCTTGATTTTGCCAAGGCCTTTGACACAGTAGACCATGGCATCTTATTACAAAAACTTAAACTCTATTGGTGATCGCACGCTAACCTGGTTTCAATCCTATGTATTCGACCGATCGCAATAGGTGTCCATTTCTGTCAGGTCCTCCCTCCCCCTCCCAGTCACTTGCGGTGTACCCTAAGGCTCGATACTCGGCCCCCTGCTATTCACGATATTCATAAATGATCTGCCTAACATCTGCACAGCCACAACTGTACGCAGATGACACCGTAATCTATACCAGCAAACCAAATCTCCTGCAGCTGGAGGTGTCGGATATAATCTCTGCACGTGAATACAACACGTTATATATTGGATTTATCAGCCAAGCCTCCAATATGTCTATATTGGACTTACTGGACCTACCTCGGCAGTTGCCTCCAATATATCAGGGACTATTATTTCATAAGAAACTTATACGAGACACAAATATCAATCGTTTATATTTCTTAGAAATTATCCTGAATTCTTTTAATTGTCTGTGTTTTGCTTTGAAAAATACAATAATCAATAATCGGATAAAAATATATATATATTTATTACGTATACAAAAAAGTTTCAAATCTCATATCATAAACAAAAATTTAGAAACCACAATCCATCAGCATATAAAAACTATCTTCACAATATATGTATCTCCGGTTAGTAACTGCATATATGATTAATATCATTTACCTTATCAGTTAGTAACTAATACACAAATGGTTAATAAACATTTCTGCTTAATACAACATACATTTCCCAGCAAACAATGTTTAACCAGCCAGCTCTTATAGATATATATATATCTCTATGCTACATGGATCAAAAAAAGATGAGCTAATTTAATGATAAGTAATAATAAAAACTTATTTAGTGAATCCTCCCCTAATCTCGAGAATTAACCCTTTCGCTGCTGAGGCTTTTCCCGCCCCTGTGCTGAGGTCATTTTTTACCTGTTTTGCGCATCATGTTTAAACGTGTTTTTAAGGCTTATTTTAGTATATGACACCGACATATTATATATCGTTCTTTCCGTCAGACTCGGTAGATTCATAATATGTCATTATTATATGTATACGTTATGTCATGTCTGTATATTATAACAAAAAATGCAATAAAATATGTATTTTCAATAATTTACAATGTGTAAAGTGTTTTTTTCCACATTTTAACATGCGAGCAATTGCGGTTATATTTTGTATGGGGTGCGCTTGTTAAAAAAATTAGAGATGGGGTCTCGTTTCATTTTTTTTTGGGAAATGACACTATTTTTAACAAACGCACCGCATACAAAAATCGTTAGTGCAGCATCATTGTTCACATTATAATTGAAATGGGAACAATATTGCTACACTAACAAACCAAAAAAAATAAAAAAAAGTGTTTATTTTTTTTTATTTTTTTTTAATTTTTTTTTTTTTTTTTTTTAATTTTTTTTTTTTTTTTACAAAATTTTTAACTTTCATGTTTGGTATCGTTGGAACGGCCATGCTCTGGCCGATCCAACCATATCAAAATTTAACCCCTAACTGCCACGGATCGGGAGATAGGGAGTTCCAATGAACTCCCTATCTCCACACTTGGTGGCAGTTAGGGGTTAACTGTAGGACTGGCGTCATCGTGCTACGCACGATGACGCCAGTCCTCTGGGGGAGTTCCCGGAAGCTTGGCCGACATCCAAGATGTCGGCCAGCTCCGGGAAAGGATCGCGAACCAGCGCTTTTCAGCGCCGATTCG
Source organism: Leptobrachium leishanense (assembly GCA_009667805.1). Taxonomy (NCBI): domain Eukaryota; kingdom Metazoa; phylum Chordata; class Amphibia; order Anura; family Megophryidae; genus Leptobrachium; species Leptobrachium leishanense. The sequence continues at coordinate 178,788,564 of CM019063.1, read as the reverse complement.
CGATCCAGCTCCCCAGGGGTTAATGCCAGGCATCATTTGGAAGGGCAGGCTGTGCCCTTCCAAATGATGCCTGGGTTAAGCCCCGCAGAGCCACCGATCGGGAGGGAGAGAGGTCCGAAGGACCTCCCCCCCCTCCCTTTCAGGCGCCTCCTCCGCACATGCGGGGGGGCGCCTGAATTAGGTGTCATCGCGCCCCCGCGATGACACCTAATAATGGCGGCTGCTGGTCCAGATGCCGGGCTGACACCCAGGATGTCAGCCCGCACCGGAGGGGCCAGCGATCGGCCGGAACCGGCCGAACGCTGACCCAAAGTGAGGACGCGCTCAGCGCGTCCTCAGCACACCAGCGGGAATGCTGAGGACGCGCTGAGCGCGTCCTTAGCATTCAAGTGGTTAAACTTCTAATCTTTTGCTTTTTATTTTGTAGTTATATAATTCCTTGCTTATTTTACAGTAATTTTCAAATTCAATACATATATATTGGTATCAATCTTACAACATTTCTTTTAGGAATAAATCCTTATATCCACTTCTTGATATTTCTATCTGCAGAATAGAAAATACTTAGAATTTGGATCTAACCCCAAGTATCTGAGAAGTCTCAGTCTACGTTGCAAGAATATCTACAAATTTATATAATTACATTAATTCCTTCTTTTTTTCATACATTACCTGTCCAATTTGGATGTTGATAAGTCTTGGAATTTTCTATGTGATGCTTTGTTTGGGAATATGTGAAAATTATCGATATCAGATAATCAATGCATGTGAGTTAGAGATTTGGTGAGAGTCAGAAATTTGGTGAGAATCTTGATTGCCTCATGTCTTGATCTGCCTGCATCGTGATGTGAGTCTGAGTGTTGGAATCTTGGACTCTCAGAGGGTCATGTGTAATGCATTGCAGTGTGAGTCTGAATGCTGGAATCTCCGACTGACTTGCAAATAACATTGCTGCTTATTATAGCCAATTTGACGTCACTTGCAATATTATTGCTATATCAATTATTATATTTACTATCCTCTAGAGGGCAGTATTGCACTTCTTAATTAATTCCACCATTTCTTTTTAATATCCTATCTCGGGTCAAAAGATCAATCTACACAAAGACCTTCTCTTCTCCCAGCTAGACACTGTCTCTACCTATCATCTCTGATTTATATCCCTACTCCCTTTTGAAATTACTTACTCAGAGTCCTATCAGCTAAATTATTTTCTGGTTAACTAAACAGAATCTATTCTTTAGTAAATTTTATTATTTACCAATTATATACTTTCTACAATATTTACTGGAGTATATATTTCCTACTGTAAATATAATAAAATATACCTTGATTATAAACATATATTTTGTGAATATAAATCTATAATAGGAATATTAACTCTTATTCCTATACCCAAAAGACAAAATATCTTTTGTTTTAAAACTTAAGACAGACCAATAAATTTAATTATGACACGTCTTAGCACTTAACTCTAGTATTATCACACAAAAGAAACATTCTAGGTTCCTTCATGTCTGGCACTTCTTAAAAAAATATAAAAGACTTCACCCAGGAATGAACTCTGTAAAAAAAAAAATCTCATTCATTTCTAAATTTAGAGAAAATAGAAAGAAAAACTGTCTTTAAAAACAAAATGGCTACAGACATCCATTTTATTTTTTTCTTTTCTGTGTAACATACCCGACAGAGGCCATGCTGCAAGAACAATTCAGAGGTAGAAAAGTGGATGAAACCCAACAAGCCTTTTCTAAATACTGACCAAACTGTAACAATGCTCTTTGGAACAGCTCCTACACTACATAAATTGCAAAATCCCCATCTGTGTTTTGGGACAAAATCTAATGGCACGCTGACCTGTCACTTTTCTCAAATATCTAGGTATGTGGTTAGACCCAAATCTATCCTTTTGTCCCCACATCGAAAAACTTTCATCTAAACTTTACCCCAAACTAGGTGCCCTGTACAGAAACAAATCCTGCCTGAGCCCCGTGGTAAGAAAGCAGATTGTACAACAAATGCTTATGCCGGTTACTGAATACAGAGATGTAGTGTATACAGCTGCCCCACATATGCACCTTCAGAAACTTACTACATTGTATAACTCATTCTGCCGGTTGCACTACATGACCAGCCATTGTGACATGTTAAAAGAGCTAAACTGGCCATCGCTGGAGTCTAAATGCACCCTTCACCTTTCCAACCTGGTGTTTAAGAGCTTTTCTGGGAAGCTGCCACCCTACCTGAATAGGCTGCTTCCCCTAACAGTTCCCTCATCCTATAACCTTCGATCCAGGACCTGCACCTTACTTGCAATACCACAATACAAAAAAAGTGTCTCGTTCCACAGTTTCCTGCAAAGCACCGCAGTTATGGAATAACCTCCCAGATGGCATCAAATCTTCCCCCAGTCTTAAGTCACTAAAGAGCTCCCTATTAACATACCTCAATATGGAATGCACCTGTAAACATGTAACATAATGACTATTTCCTACATATTTATTTTCTGTTAATGTCTATTTGGTGTTTTTTTTATATCTTGCATTGTATTTCTTTTCTGTACTTTTGTGTCTAACGACTGTAACATTTCAATGTTGTTGAGCCCAGGACATACTTGAACGAGAGAAATCTCAATCTATCCTTCCTGGTAAAATACTTTCTAAATAAATTCAATAGATGCAGGGTGTTTTCTGTACCCTATTCCATGATGTCGGTTATATTAATATTCTCTTAGGTATTTATTGTGGAGTCTCTTGTGGTGTATATACTATGCTGTTTTTTTTGCCTTTTATGTGTATTAGTGAATAGGGATGAGTTGTTCGGTTCGGAGTTTGAACCGAACTTAGCCTGTTCGGTCTGCTTGCGAACTCCGAACATTTCCAGGTGTTCGGCGCATGTTTGACCACAATGCATCACAATGGACCACAATGCACTTTCCCACTGGCCTGAAGCTCGTAATTGGCTACAGCCTTGCACCTGACCACAGGTCTGGTGCAAGACAGGTTCAACAGTATGCCAATCACGGCTCAGAGTCCTGTTTGGGCAAATTTTGCCCAATCATGGGCTCACAGAATAGCAGCACAGTCCCGCAGCACACTATATAAGGTTTCCACGCACTGCTTCAGCATGCATTTGAGAGGAGATTTCATAGGAGATTGTTGTTGTGTGTTCTTACTGCCGGCCTGCCACGCTACTGGGGGGGTCTGGGGGGTCTAATTTCTACAAGACATTTGGGAATTAAGGTGATCTGTGTCTTGTCACTGGCTGCCAGCAAGTATTTTGGGGGTCTCACAAATTTCTACAAAACATTTGGGAATTGAGGTGATCTGTGTCTTGTCACACAGCCAGTACCACACAGTATTTTGGGGGTCACTAATTTTTACTAAATATCTGGGAATTGAGGTGATCTGTCTCTTGTCACTGCCAGCAAGTATTTTGGCTGTCACTAATTTCTACAAAATATTTGGGAATTGTTATAATCCGTGTGTTCTCACTGGCTGCCACCCATCAGGGGGTCTCACTGATTTATAGGAGGTTTCTGAGACTTGTAATCTGTGGCTTCTCACTGCCACCCATCAAGGGGTCACACTGATTTATAGGAGGTTTCTGAGATTTGTATTCTGTGTCTTCTCACTGCCACCCATCAGGGGGTCTCACTGATTTATAGGAGGGAATTGTAATCTGTGTCTTGTCACTGGCTGCCAGCTATCAGGGTGTCTCACGGAGTTATACCAGAGTTCTGTAAATCTTTAATCTTTATATCAGAGTTTTGTATATATTTAACCTATATATCACTCACTATGTCTGAAAGAACAAAAAGAACAGGCAGACGCTCCCAGACACAGATAAGAGGGCAAGCAGCCGCTGTGTCGGGAGGCTGTGCCTCTGGTCGTGGTGGACGTGGTGCATCCTCTGCAGGGGCATGCTTGTCCTTTCTAACTGGTGCTGGCCATCTTAAGCAGCAGCAACATACAGAGGAGTTGGTGGATTGGCTAACCAGGCCATCCTCATCCTCCGAGTCCTCTGCCAGCCAGGCTTGTAGTGCTTTACAGTCCACCTCAGCTATCAAAACATCTAATGCAGCCTCCATGTCCACAGCTACTCCTGCCGTAGCCTCACTATCACACATGGAGGAGTCAGCTGAATTGTTTGACTACAATGACAGTGACATGTTGCTTGAGGATGTGCAGCAACTACAGTGCTCTGATTCAATCTCTGAGCTTGAGGAAGGGAGTATAATCAATCTAGAGGAAGGGGGTGCCAGTGATGACACACAAATAACTGGCACTCATGTTGCCCCAGCAGCTGCAGCATACTGCCAAGTTGGCTCCAGTGATGAGGAGATAGGGGTGAAGATGACATTGATGATGAGGTCACTGACTCCACCTGGGTGCCAGATCGAACAGAGGAATCAAGTGAGGAGGAGGAAGAGGAGGCACAGCAAACACGAGGCACAACATCCTCTATGACCAACCGTAGCACTAGCCAGTCCAAGGCATCAGATGTCAGAGCTGCTCCGGTGCAGAGCGCTGTTGTCTCAAAGCACACATGCAGGAACTCTGTTGTCTGGGAGTTCTTTAAGAAATGTGCAGCAGAGCGCACCGTTGCTATTTGTAATCTATGTCAGATGAGGCTGAAGCGTGGGAAAGACACCGGACACTTGGGTACCACGTGCTTGAGGCGACAAATGAAAACCTGCCACACATCCCGTTGGTGCAAAACTTTGCGTAGGTCCTCCTCCTCATCTGTCTCTACCCCCACTGTATGTCCTGCCATGTCATTGCCTACAACCTCCACTGACAGAGATTATGCTACAGTAATGGATGTACCAGCTCCTTCCTCACAATGTGACATCATCCCATCAGCTGAAAATTTACGCAGACAGATTACATTGCCGCAGCTGCTGCAGCGTAAGAAAAAATATAGTCCCAACCATCCCCAAGCACAGCGTCTAAATACCAGCTTAGCAAAATTACTCGCATTGCAGCTGCTGCCTTTCCAGTTAGTGGACTCTGCTCCCTTCTGTGAATTTGCTGAATGTGCTGTACCACAGTGGCAGGTTCCAAAACACCATTACTTTTCACGCAAGGCCATTTCAGCACTATACCAGCACGTGGAAGACAATGTTATCCAGTCATTCGGAAAGGCAGTCAGCAACAAGGTGCATGTGACTTTAGACACGTGGTCCAGCAAGCATGGACAGGGCTGTTACATTTCCTTAACGACACACTGGGTAACTCTGATTGCAGCTGGGAGGGATCCAAGACTGTGCTCTGTGCTGGAGCTTGTACATCCACCACGCCTCCAGAAAGCTGCTTGTATGAGGTCTGTCTGCTCTACCACCTCTTCCTCCTCCTCCTTCTCTGTCCTAGGCGACGTGGCAGTTAAACCGATGCGTGGCAGGGGCCACGCAATGGCTCAGGCAAAAAGATGCCATACTGTGCTTGAGCTGCTTTGTTTAGGGGACAGGAGACGCACCGGGCCAGAAATTCTGTCAGCTCTGCAGGGGCAGGTGCAGAGATGGTTAACACCACGCCAGCTTCAGCTGGGAATGATCGTCTGCGATAATGGCAGCAACCTTCTCTCCGCCCTACGCAAGGGTAAATTGACGCATGTACCATGCCTAGCACACGTCCTAAATCTAGTGGTACAGCGTTTCCTAATCAAGTACCCAGGGCTGCCAGAGCTTCTCAGCCAGGCCAGAAAAGTCTGCAGCCACTTCAGACGGTCATTCCCAGCAAGTGTTCGCCAGGCAGAAATTCAAAGAGCATTCCACCTTCCCACAAACCGTCTGATCTGTGACATGCCCACCAGGTGGAACTCAACATTAGCAATGCTGCAGCGTCTGCACAAGCAGCAGAGGGCCATCAACGAGTACCTTTGGGAGTATGGCACAAGGACAGGTTCAGGTCAACTTGGTTTCCCCCCCGCAGTGGCTGATGATCAAGGATGCATGCACTGTACAGTCACCATTTGAGGAGGCAACGAGGATGGTGAGCAGGCACAGTGCATGCATCATTGACACAATTCCTTTAGTGTTCCTGCTTGAGCACACTCTGCGGGGAATTATAGATGTGGCTCTAGAGGCAGAGCAGTGGGAGGAAGAGGAGGCCTTCCCTAGCTCTCAAGGCCCCAGTCTTTCCACAGACAGCATTCCAGTGGGTCCTACTCAGATCAAACAGGAGGAGGATGAGGAGGAGGAATATTTAAGTAGTGGGGGCATTGAAGGTGGGGATTCCTCAAGGGAGGGTTTTGTGTGCCCAGAAACACAAGGGCTAGTGCGTGGCTGGGAGGAGGAAGTGCACGATACGGTCATCCTCATTGACCAGGAATACTCGGAAGCTAATGCCACCTCCAACCTACGCTGCATGGGCTCCCTTATGATGCAAAGCCTGCTAAAGGACCCCAGGATTCGTGCTATCAAGGAGAGGGATCATTACTGGTTGGCAACCCTTCTTGATCCACGATACAAGGGTAAGGTTGCAGAGCTCATCCTGCCCACACAGAGGGAGCACAGGATGAAAAAACTTGGACGCCCTAAAGCGACACTTGTGTAACACCTTTCCAGGCACTGGTAGGTTACCAAGTGATGACACACGTGCTTCTGAGGCTGCGGATGATCAGAGGAATAGTGGTGAAGGCCAGGGCCGCTTGATTGATGCATTTTTTAATTTGTTTTAGTCCACGACGCCCAGGGACGTCAAATGTAGGCACCTATTGCCAGCATCTTCACCATATGGTGCAAGACTACCTAGGGGCAAGGGAAGACCTGGATACCTTTCCAGCAGATGATCCACTGGCTTACTGGATGTTGAGATTGGATCACTGGCCAGAACTTAGCCAATATGCTATGCAGCTACTAGGTTGCCCTTCATCCAGCGTGCTTTCTGAAAGGACGTTCAGTGCCGCTGGAGGTTTTGTCACAGACAAAAGAGTGTGTCTGTCCACCGACTCTGTAGACCGGCTGACATTTATAAAAATGAATCAGTCCTGGATCAGCAGTTATCAATCCACTGATGCTGACGTAACGGAATAGATCGGGGATGTCTTCTGCATGCACAAAACCTCCAGCACTGAACTCTTCCACAATACCACAAAAGGGTTATGGTATGAATGCACTTGCTGCCATGAAAGGCACAATATTTGGCTGCACTGACGCCTGTGCCAGATTTATATGATTTTAATTTTTTGTACAGCAGGGTCCAACCCTGCAGTCTTCCACAATACTACAGAGGGGTTACTGTATGATAGTACTTTCTGGCAGTCTGGCACCAAAAGCACAATATCTGGGTGCACTGACGCCTTTACCAGATTCATATCTTTTTAATATAGGACCGCAAGGTCCACCCCTGCATTCTTGCACAATACTACAGAGGGGATACTGTATGATGGTACTTGCAGGCCTGGCACCAATAGCACAATATTTGGGTGCACTGCCACTGATGGCTGTATCAGATTCATATCCTCAGAGGGGTTACGGTGTGATGGCATTGTTGCCGACGCTAAAGGCCCAATTTTAAAGCACCTATTGTTACTTTCATCCAAAGCCTGCATAAGTTTCACAATAATTTTGCCAAAAAATCACTAAACTTTTTCTGCGTGTCCAAAAATGTCTCCTCTTTTCGTACAGACTGCCGCCCCAAGCAGTTGTTTATGGATAGATTAAAGGAAAAGCATTTACCGTCATTTGAAACGTTTCTATACATCCTAGAAATCCGCCACTTCACGGGCAGGTTATGGGGACCTCCTAGGCACGATATTTGAAGGAATTTTTCGTTTTTATTTTTAACCCTTATATCATGGAAATCTCACTGTCCCTTTAAAAACGTTTTTTTTAAAAAAAACTTTTTGTCCTTGTTTCCTGTCCCCCCGGGCACTACCCGGACCCCCATACACCTTTTATGGCAAATATCTAGCATATATGCCCTCTTGGAGGGCACTCTAAAAAACGAATTTTCAGCCCCATTGACTTGTATTTAGTTCGGATTCGAACATTTGGAAAGTTTGGGTTCGGGTACGAATCTGAACTCGGGTGTGTTCGGCTCATCCCTATTGGTGAGTAATGGATTCCTTTTGTCTGGCAATGCTTGCATCCCCAGGAACTAGCTTTAACCAGATCACTACTACCTGCTACTTCCTGATCCCTTGTTTTAAACGCTGGGCGTGTTTCCATTGTCTTATGCCTTCCACCTGTATGTGTTTTTCCACACAAGATGGAGATTCTCCAGGAGGTAAAGAGATGCCACAGGAAATATGGACTGTGTGTGTGTGTGTGTATATAGAAGTCTGCTAGTTGCAGCAAGAAGGGACTGTGCTGCACAAGGAAAAGATTGGCACTCAGGATGTGGAGTGTAATGAGGACGAGTTATTGGTCTGGATCGAACCAGTGAACATATACAGCCAGGAGGATTGACTGGGGACAGTGGGAGAGTGAAATCCTCACCAGCGATGTGCTGGGCAGCCAGCCCAGATAACCCACGGTGTGCTCCAAGCCAAGGATGGTTGTGGGAGCTTGAAGGTACAGATTTTTGTTTGTGGCAGAAATGGACTCTACCACTGACTCCCCACTGGTGGTTTGCTGGAATGCATGGCAGTATGCCCAGAACCCTAGCAGAGCGCTTCCCACCCGAGGATGGGTGGAGGAGCTGGAAAAAGTGGACTTTTTCTGGCCCAAAGTGCAAGAGATGGAAGCCCTTCCCACAGTGCGTGGAAGATGTGAGGCAGCTGGTACAGATCCCACAGCTTGAGGTAACAGCTGTCACAGAGGTCGAGGACCTCATTTTGTTAATGGTGGATAAGACTGCTCTCTAACAATGTGTTCCTGGGGGATGGGGATATGCTATTGTGTGAGGACTGCCTTGCAATGGTGCAAGAGACTGAGATCCACACTGGCTTTTTTTTATTTATTTTTATTTTTTCCTCTGGTATTTGGGACAGTTGGTCCAGACAGTCTACATTGTGCTCCCAGCCAAGGATGGCTGGGGGAGCTTGAAGACCTAGATTTGGTTGGGCAAATCATTGACTCTGTGGTAGGAGAGACTGAGGCTTTCCCCCTGCACAGGAAAAATGCGGGGCAGCTGGCCCCAGTCCCCAAAGGTTATAGACGACAGTTTTGTCGCGGAGGAGCTTTCTGACACCCCAGCAGAAGCGTTGGCATTGATTTCTGTCAATCTGCTTTCTTAGATTTCTGGGGAAAGCACCACATGCTCGCCGAGGAGTCCAAGGAACCAACAGCCATCCCATCCTTAATCAAGCCACAGAGCGAGCCTCAGGAAGGGGAGGCAGTCGGCCTCACTCCCCAGTGGCAGAGTATATCCCAGGGAGAGAGTACAGGTGGTACTTCTCCACAGTGGCAGATTGAGCTCCAGGATGAGGATGGCCCCTTCTCCCAGCAGCAGGATGCTACTGATCCCCCTTCCCCGGATGGTGGCAGATTTCTGCTGGACGAATGACTTCTCTTCAGCGACTCCTTATTGACATTGCTGCATCAGTGAGACGATAGACTAATGCTCACTGACCTGACAATCAACCATTTTGGGTCTTCTCCCAGGTTAGTCTCCTGCAAAAGGGGAAGATATGTGACATGCGTCACTTTGGACTTGGGGGTTCATGGGCCTAGAAATGTATTTGAGGGGTGAGGGCCTGAAGTTTCATACGGTTTCCCTGCCCTTTCCTTTGTCAAAGTCACCATGTATCTACAACTGTAGATGCAGGGTGTTTATGTTTTCTGTACCCTATTCCCTGATGTCTGTTTTTATATTCCCTGATGTATTTATTGTGAAGTCTCCTGTGATCTATACTGTGCTGTTTTCCCTTTGTGTATTTGTGATTAATGGATTCCTTTGTCTGGCCATGCTTGCATCAACCGTCTGTAACGTTGGGGGCTTCCAGCCCTACCTGTGTGCTTGAGGACAGCAAGTCTGATGCTGCTCGCTGACCACTGCCCGGTTTAAATGGAGACAGGCACTGAAGTGATTGCATGAGGTGTGGCTTTAGTGGGGGGCGTGGCCTGGTGAAGGTCTTTAAACCCCTCAGTTAGTTTCAGAAGTTGCCAGATCGTGGTTATCCATCCTGAGCTCCTTGTACCTGACTGCTATATTGATTTAACCTGTTACTGACCTCTGCTTGTGTTCTGACCATTCTGCCTTCTGTTGCCCTAGACTATTTGCTTGTACTACGCTACTGCTCTGATACCGACCCGGCTATTCCATTTGACCATTCTGAACTCTGTATTCCTGATTCTGGCTCGGCTGACTCCTCTCCGTATTGTTAACCCTTTTCTGTCTAGCTAGTTTACCTGGCCAATTCTAAGGACCAGACAGATAGGGATCATTCACAGCTACACTGTTTGTAGCTTCTGGGTTTTGTGGAGTGTTGGGGGTTAAGTACTGCGTGGTGGGATCCGGGAACCGTGACACCGTCCCACAGGAGCTAGCTTTAACCAGATCAATACTACCTGCTACTTCCTGATCCTTTGTTTAAACACTGGGCATGTTTCCATTGTCTTATACCTTCCCACTGTATGTGTTTGTTTTTTTTTCTCTCCCTCCCCCCCAATTGTAAACTGTAAAGTCAGTCCCAGTTTGATCTTCAAACTGCGAGGATCTCCTATATTGAGTGGGTTTGGGACAGAACCAGTACTCCTTCGGGATACTGGTGGCGAGGGGTGAATTCATGTCACAATCTAAAATTATTTTTCAACACTACCACCGAAGTAGCTGTTATCTTATGATGGCATAACTTACAAAAGCCTGGAGGAGCTGAAACATTGCTGTTGTGGAGCTGAAACTACTATTAAGTGTCAACAAAGTCCGCAGAGCTGTGCAATCGGTAAAGACAGGTCACTTTTAGAGTATATAAAGGAGACAGGTCAGTATTGCTGCCAACAGATACAGGAGGACATGAGGTCCCTATTCCCATTGGAACTTAATCTTGATGGGTGAAGGGGTGAAAAACAGCAGGGGAAAACAGCAGTGATGAGTTAATGCAGGGAGAGAGGACTGTTTTTGGGTTGGCCCGATGTTTTGTTACGGAGTCAAGTGGTAGGCTTCCCTAAACAGAAGGGTCCTCAGGTAGCATTTAAATGAAGCCAGATTTGGGGACAGTCTGATATTGCGAGGAAGTGCGTTCCATAGGGTCGGCGCTGCACAAGAAAAGTCTGGCATGTGAAGACGAGGTAATGATGGAGGATGTCAGAAGAAGGTCATTGTTGGATCTTAGGGGGCAGGCTGAGGTGTATTTAAATTTGTTTAGCAAGCAGTGTTGGCAGTCAAATGGACAGATTTTGGCAATATTGCAGAGATGATTGTGGCAAGACGAGAGTAATTGGATGTAGGGACTGAAGGAAAGACTGGAGTTAAGAGTCACTCCAAGGCAGCAGACTTGGGCTGAAGGAAGGATAGTGATACTGTCAACAATTAAAGAAATGTCAGAAATCTGAATAGAGTTAGAGGGGGGAATTAGAGGGAGCTCGGTCTTGGACATATTCATCTTCAGCAGAAGAATCCACAGACTGTGGGCGAAGTATTTCTCTGCAGCATATTAATCCACACACTGCAGGGAAGCACCTCTCTGCAGTATAATTAAGGCAGCATATGAATCCAGTCCACACACAGCTGGAAAAAAAAAACACCTCTCCGCAGTATAATTAATGTAACATTAATCCACACACTGTGGGGAAGCACTTCTCTGCAGTATAATTTAATGCAGCATATAAATCCACACATTGCGAGAAAGCACTTCTGCAGTTTAATTCAGCATATGAATCCACACACTGCAGGGAAGCACCTCCTCTGCAGTATAATTAATGCAGCATATTAATCCATATCCTGTGGGGAAGCACTTCTCTGCAATATATTGCAGCATATTAATCCAGACCGAGAAAGGGGTGTGTGTGAGGATCCTGAGGACGAGCAACAGCACTAGTGGCCTGCTCTACGGTGGGTGCCCACACGGGTCTCACAAGGTTTTAGCTTGCTTAAGGCTGAAACGATCGTCGGGGGTTGCTGCACCTCTCGTACAGGGATGACGTCCTTGGCAGTCAGTACTGACCACCCTCATTGGGTGAGAGCAGACGGAGTTGCATATGGAGCATTCATCCCTGTAATGGCACAAGCAAGCTAAAGCCTTGTAAGACCTGAGCGGGGACCCGCCGTAGAGCAGGCCACTAGTGCTGTTGCTCGTCCTCAGGATCCTCACACCCCCGCCTTTCTCTCACTATTAATCCAGTCCACACATTGCTAGGAAGAAGCCCCTCTCTGCAGTATAATTAATGCAACATATAAATCCACAATCTGGGGAGGAAGCACTTTTCTGCAGTTTAATTAATGCAGCATATGAATCCTCATACTGCGGGTAAACACTTCTCTGAAGTATAATTAATGCAGCATATGAATTCACACACTGTAGGGAAGCACTTCTCTGCAGCATATGAATCCAGTAAAAAAAACGAAATTAAAAACAAAGTCGTGCACATCACGATTAGTAAAAAAGGTGTCATCTGCACTTATTCCTATTACACCATGTGAAAGAAATCACAATTAGAGGCTTTGGTTTCTTTTAATGGCCACTCACCTGGAGGGTACCACAAGAGGGTAAGGTCACCTGCCGACGTCAAGGCACCTCTAGTGAATATGAGTCCTATCCAAAAATGAAACCACATGCTGCTGTGTAGCAAACCATAACTGCTCATGCTGCTTTTCAGTCATCATGAGGAAGGCTGGTGGGCCTTTATTTATGCCCTCCAAGAAACAAATCCACCTTGGGATCAAAAAACAGACACGGAATGGAACATGCTGCAATGATTACCTGGCTGGAGGTACAATCAAACATACATAGAACAGGATGAGCTGGGTCGCGCTTATTCCCTGATGAGGTGGCTGCAACCACCAAATGTATCCAGCCCAGCAACATTTACAAAACCTAACAAGAAAAAAAAGGTGTCATCGGCCGAAATACGCTCAGCACATCCATAACACAGGAGAACCACTTGGCTGGATGCGCTCAGCGCGTCCTTAGTAGCCAAGTGGTTAAGGGATTAAATGTAAAGCTCTCTATACGGGAAGAGCCAGTGATGGGGAGCCACAAAAGTAGGAATTGACAACATGAGTCGTTAACCATTCATGGCAATGTATTACACTCTAGCAAAGAGGAATACAATACAGCGCTCAAAGACCTAAGTCCATGGGAAAGTGGGATAAACACACAATATATGTCCATAAACAGTAGTCCTTGTAATATCCAGCTGAGGAAGCCACTGTTGGTGAAACGCGTCCTGGTCTGGTAGATATAATCTGTCTATTTTGAGTGAATAAATGTTTTTATTTTGAACTCAATCGCTGTCTGCCTTTTTAAACCCTGCAAAGAAGGTTTGGGGAACACCTATAGGATTCCCTGTGCGCATTGTGACGGAGCCAATAGAGGCTCAACTGCTTGTGAGTTTGAATTTGGCTTTCTGTTTTAAACCACAAAATTATTTGGAATTTACCGCACTAGGAGGTGCTTTTTGGTCTCTTGATTTTCTACAGCATTCCTCCTTTGACGAATTCCGGAGAAATCGATCGGAGGGTCTATGGGCACCTAATATAAAGTCCCTGCCCGCTTTATTCCCAAGAGCCGGTTGTGGGCTCCCCAGAATGTGAGTTAAACACATATATAAGTTACTCTCATCTTGGGTGCTTTCATACTGCGCAATTTTTGGTCCTCTTTGTGTTTTTTCCTACAGTGCATACTTCATCTGCATTTTTGAGAAGATTTATTCCTAAAAGACAAGGACTACTGTTTATGGACATATATTGTGTGTTTATCCCACTTTCCCATGGACTTAGGTCTTTGAGCGCTGTATTGTATTCCTCTTTGCTAAACTGTTACACGGGTATTTAGAGAAACCCCCATATTCAAAATTCAGCGAGTGGGACAGACACCCTTCCGGTGGGCGCTTCACCCCCTCTTCTTTTCTATGTATTACACTCTGTTGCTGTCTGTTCTTTCGTCTACCACTTTCGTCTGCATCTTTCTATTTGCCTCAGGTGGCGCCTGCGCGTCACCATAAGATGCCCACCTTCCGAACCGCTAGCGGGGGTCCGCGAGCCACCATTGTCAGCTTTGTGGTCCAAGAGCCGCGCAATGAGAAACGGGTACAGAAATGGAACCCGGGTCGGGGCTGGCTGGCCCCTAGGTAGCAGTGCGCTGGTGCCCAGCTTGCCTAGTGAAAGCACCATCCCTGCTTGGGATCCTTCTGTTTGCAGCCAGAGGTAGCAGTTTGTGGAGACCTCTTTTTCGTGGGTTGAGGGGTAAATTTAAAATGGATTTTTTTTCCCCCAATATCCCATACAATGACTTTTTTCCCCAATATTTTTCCTACGCAAAGTGTACATCGTATAGGAACCGTTAATATACAGTCAACTGCCTCAGTCGAGGCACAAGAAAAAACTGCATCTCAGCTGGAATAAAACAGGAGTGGGGGCATAATATTTAAGAGTTCAACAGTTCAATTGTTAATACATAACAGCGCACTTGTTAATAATACCACTCGGCTGGAATAGAGCCAATAATCTGTTACTGAATTTTTCATTGTCTAGTATACTGGAGTATAATAGGTGTATTTATAAGTACTAATGGGGTTATCCACTAACCTGGGTGTTCTTCGGATTGAAAATATCAGCTAAAATCTCCAGTATTGCAGTGCCAACGAATGCCTGCGTTTCTCAAAATTTATTTTATAAAGGATTTTACCAGGAAGGATACATTGAGATTTCTCTCGTTTTCAAGTATGTCCTGGGTTCAACAACATTGGAGTTGTTACAGAAATACAAAGTAGTAAAATGCAAGATATTAACAGAAAATAAATATAGAAACATAGAAACATAGAAACATAGAAAAATTTCGGCAGATAAGAACCTTTCGGCCCATCTAGTCTGCCCAATTACATGGATACTTTACTTGGATTTATCTTTTGTTTAGGATAGCCTTATGCCTATCCCATGCTTGCTTAAATTCAATTACTGTTTTGGCCTCTACCACTTCAACTGGAAGACTGTTCCATGTATCCACCACCATCTCAGTAAAATAATGCTTCCTGATGTTACTTTTAAACCTTTGCCCCTCTAATCTAAGACTATGTCCTCTTGTTTTGCTACTTTGTTTCCTTTTAAATATACTCCCTTCCTCTACCTTGTGGATTCCCTTTACGTATTTAAATGTTTCTATCATATCTCCTCTGTCTCGTCTTTTTTCCAAGCTGTACATGTTAAGATCATTAAGCCTTCCTGGTAACTTTTCTCCTTCAAGCCGTACACCATTTTAGTAGCCCTTCTCTGAACTCTCTCTAAGATGTCTATATCCTTCTGGAGATACGGTCTCCAGTACTGCACACAGTACTCCAAGTGAGGTCTCACCAGTGCTCTGTACAGTGGCATGAGCACTTCCCTTTTCCTACTGCTAATACCTCTCCCTACACAACCAAGCATTCTGCTAGCATTTCCTGCTGCTCTATTACATTGACTACTTACCTTTAGATCCTCTGAAATAATAACCCCTAAATCCTTTTCCTCAGATGTTGAGGTTAGGACTGTATCAAATATTCTATATTCAGCCCTTGGGTTTTTACGTCCCAGGTGCATTATCTTGCACTTATCCACATTAAAACTCAATTGCCACAGCTCCGACCATTTTTTTAGTTTACCTAAATCATTTGTCATTTGGCTGATCCCTCCAGGAACATCAACCCTGTTGCAAATCTTTGTGTCATCAGCAAAAAGACATACTTTTCCATTAATACCTTCTGCAATATCACTAACAAAAATATTAAATAGAATGGGTCCAAGTACTGACCCCTGAGGTACCCCACTGGTAACAAGACCTTGCGCCGAATAAACTCCATTTACCACAACCCTCTGTTGCCTGTCACTCAGCCACTGCCTAATCCATTCAACAATATTGGAATCCAAGCTCAAAGATTGCAATTTATTGTGTAGGAAATATAGTAACTATGTTACATGTTTACAGGTGCATTCCGTATTGAGGTATGTTAATAGGGAACTCTTAAGGGACTTTAGACTGGGGGAAGATTTGATGGTGTCTGGGAGGTTATTCCATAATTGTGGTGCTCTGTAGAAAAATGAGGATCGAGCCACTTTTTGTCTTGTGGTATTGCAAGTAAGGTGCAGGTCCTGGATCGGAGGTTATAGGATGAGGAAAGCAGCCTATTCAGGTAGGGTGGTAGCTTCCCAGAAAAGCTCTTAAACCCCAGGTTGGAAAGGTGAAGGGTGCGTCTAGATTCCAGCGACGGCCAGTTTAGCTCTTAGGCTGGGGTCAGACGAGCGCAGTTATCACGTCCGTGTTGCCGCACATTTGTACGTCCGTGGCAGCATAGCATTCTTCTGACCAATGGAGCCCCACACACGAAGTGCATCTGCACGGAAGTGCGGATGCATGGCGGACACGGTAAACGGACGCAGGTTAGGCAAGAAAGTAATACTGCTAGAACGGACGTGCGGAGTGCGCCACGTCTGCAACGTCCGCATAGCTTTGTGTGTTAGTGATGGAACGAGGTCAGATGAACTGCATTTATACGTCCAGCATTTTTGACGGACAGAATGTTTTTTCATTTTAATTTATTTTCCCTGCTACATCAGTCAAAAAATACGTCAGTGAAAAAAACGGACTGTGTGGCCACTACCTTGTTGTCAGTCAGTAAGTACGTCCGTACTGCACGGATGCACAGTCTGTACAAAATGCGCTCATCTGACCCTAGCCTTAACATGTCACAATGGTGGATCATGTAGCGCAAAGCGGCAGAATGAGTTATACAATGCAAGTTTCTGGAGGTGCGTTTGTGGGGCAGCTGCATACACTACATCTCCATATTCAATAGCTGGCATAAGCATTTGTTGTACAATCTGCCTTCTTATCACGGGGCTCAGGCAGGATTGTTTTCTGTACAGGGCACCTAGTTTGGGGTAAAGTTTAGATGAGAGTTTTTCGATGTGGTGGCCAAAGGATAGATTTGGGTCTAACCACATATCTAGATATTTGAGAGAAGTGACTGTGGTCAGCGTGCCATTTGATCTTGTCCCAACACATAGGGTGTTTGCAATTTGTGTAGTTTAGGTACGGTTCCAAAGAGCATTGTAACAGTTTTGTCAGTATTTAGAAAAAGTTTTATCTTTGATCCACTTTTCTACCTCCTGAATTGTTCTTGCAGCACTGCCTCCAGCTGCGGGAGATCTGGTTTGCTGGTATAGATTGGTGTCATCTGCGTACATGTGTACAGTTGGCTTTGCAGATCATTTATGAATAGCAGGGTGCCGAGTATCGAGCCTTGGGGTACACCGCACGTGAGCTGGAGGGGGAGGGAAGTGCTGTCAGAAATGGACACATGATTGTAACCAGGTTGGCGTGCAATCACCAATACCGGAGTCTTTAACCACTTCGCTGCTGAGGACGCGCTCAGCGCGTCCTCAGCAGTCCCGCTGGTGTGCTGAGGACGCGCTGAGCGCGTCCTCACATTGGGGTCAGCGTTCGGCCGGGTTCCGGCCGATCGCTGGCCCTCCGGTGCGGGCTGACATCCTGGATGTCAGCCGGCATCCGGACCAGCAGCCGCCAGAATTAGGTGTCATCGCGGGGGCGCGATGACACCTAATTCAGGCGCCCCCCATGTGCGGAGGAGGCGCCTGAAAGGGAGGGGGGGGAGGTCCTTCGGACCTCTCTCCCTCCCGATCGGCGGCGCACAGGGGGTTAACCCAGGCATCATTTGGAAGGGCACAGCCTGCCCTTCCAAATGATGCCTGGCATTAACCCCTGGGGAGCTGGATCGCGAATCGGCGCTGAAAAGCGCCGGTTCGCGATCCTTTCCCGGAGCTGGCCGACATCTTGGATGTCGGCCAAGCCTCCGGGAACTCCCCCAGAGGACTGGCGTCATCGTGCGTAGCACGATGACGCCAGTCCTAGACTTAACCCCTAACTGCCACCAACTGTGGAGATAGGGAGTTCATTGGAACTCCCTATCTCCCGATCCGTGGCAGCTAGGGGTTAAATTTTGGTATCGTTGGATCGGCCAGAGCATGGCCGTTCCAACGATACCAAACACTACAGTGAAAAATTTTAAAAAATAACTACAGTGAAAAACACTACAGTGAAAAATAAAAAAAAATTAAAAAAAAAAATTAAAAAAAAAATTAAACACTTTTTTTTTATTTTTTTGGGTTTGTTAATGCAGCAATATTGTTCCCATTTCAATTATAATGTGAACAATGATGCTGCACTAACGATTTTTGTATGCGGTGCGTTTGTTAAAAATATTGTCATTTTCCCCAAAAAAAATGTAACGAGACCCCATCTCTAATTTTTTTTGACAAGCGCACCCCATACAAAATATAACCGCAATTGCTCGCATGTTAAAATGTGGAAAAAAACACTTTACACATTGTAAATTATTGAAAATACATATTTTATTGCATTTTTTGTTATAATATACAGACATGACATAACGTATACATATAATAATGACATATTATGAATCTACCGAGTCTGACGGAAAGAACGATATATAATATGTCTGGGTCATATACTAAAATAAGCCTTCAAAACACGTTTAAACATGATGCGCAAAACAGGTAAAAATGACCTCAGCATAGGGGCGGGAAAAGCCTCAGCAGCGAAAGGGTTAAGTTTTTATAAGATGCCATGGTCGTCTGTGTCAAAGGCCTTGGCAAAATCAAGGAAGATAGCTCCAGTTAGGTCTCCTTGGTCCGTGCCAGCTTGGGTATCACTGCAAACTTTTAAAAGGGCAGTTGTGGTTGAATGATTTAGACAGAAGCCGGATTGATCTGGGGTTAAATAGTTCCAATACTGATAGTAATCGCGTAATTGAGTGTAAACACATTTTTCCAGAATTTTTGACATTACAGAAAGCAATGATATTGGACGGTAGTTGGATACCAAAGTATTGTCTCCACTTTTATGGATAGGTACCACTCTCGCAGTCTTCCAGAGTTTGGGTATGTATCCAGTCACCAGTGATTCATTGATTAGGGTTGTGACAGGTTTTGCAATTGCCAGCGCACTGATTTTCAGCAGCATTGCTGGGATTTGGTCAGGTCCTGACTGGTGTTTTTTTTTTTTTTGGTTAGAGAAGTTTAGTAATGGCACTGACAGGCACCGGTCTAAAACTGAATTTCCCTTTTGATACAGGGTTTTTGCACAGTTGGAAGGATCTGACTTGTGTGCTGCCTTTCTGAATGTGTTTCAGTTGCTAGCTTAGCAATCAGTGTGTTGGCGCATCCAACAAAATAAAGGCATTTGCTACATCTAGTGGGTGTTGCAGGGTTTGGTTGTTTACTTTGACAGCAGCTGGTTGGGAGTGGACAGGGGGCAATTGTATGTTACTTAGGATTTTCCAAAAATTTCTCGGGTTTGATATTATTGTTTTAGATTTTCATTGAAGTATTGGGCTTTGGCCATTTTTTGTTTGCTTTGTGCATGCATTCCGCCATTTTCGGTATTCAGTGATCGTTCATGGATCCAGTACTCTTGAAATTTGACCAGAGTGAATCTCTAAGCTGGTACATTTGTGTGAGGTCAGTTGTAACCCAGGGGAGATGTGCCCCTTTGACTCGCACTTTACGCAGCGGGGCATGGGCATTCCGGACTTGCAGGAGCTCTGAATGAAAGTATATTCAATTGCACAGTCCAGGTCTGGGATTAGGTTTAGCCTGTACCATGTGAGTCATTTGAGATCATTTAGGAAGGATTCAAAATTAAATTTCTTGCAAGACCTGGTGATTATTACCTTTTGGGGGAGCTTTTGTGGCCTTTATTTTTCACACACTGTACACTAGACAGTGATCACTGAAACGATTAGCGAGAACGCCTGCCTCCTGTATTCTATCAGGACATGAGAGAATCCAGTCCAGCAAGGTATGGTTATGGATTTTCATATTAATGCGAGTGGGGGAGGAGATTAATTGTGTTAACCCTTTCACTGCTGAGGACGTGTGGAGAACGTCCTTATTAACTGCTAAGGAAAGATAGGGGTGGAGATAGGGGTTTGTTTGATCCCCGATATCTCCCGACTGTTTTCAGCTAGCAGGGTCATGTTTGGTATCATTAGAAAGGCCAAAGTGATACCAAATGATAACAATGATACCAAACATGACCATGTTTAAAGTAAAGAAAAAAAATAATAACAATAATAATAATAAAAAAAGAAAGTGTTTTTTTAAAACGTGAAGGGGTTAACTGGAAAGCCTTAAACTGGGAGCAGTGTTTGTTTTTTGGATTCAGCCAATCAACATTAAAATCTCTGAGGACCAGCAGTTCACTTTTTTGATTTTGAGCTACCAAATTACATAGGATTTGGGTTATGTCAGAAAAGGAATGCACTGGGGAGCTTGGTGGGCGATAGAATCCAGCAACAATAATTGGTTTACTGAAAGGGATCCCAATAATACCAGAAAGTAAATTAAAAGTGGCTGGGGTGCTAGAGTTTTGCAGAGGGGTGGACTCAACATAAATAACAATTCATCCTCCTCTTTGCTCTGTCCTTTCTATAACATGAATACCCTTGTATTGATATGGCAGAGTCTGGTACTTTAAGGGTTAGCCATGATTCTGTCAGCGCAATTACTTTCGGTTTGTAATGGAGGCACAAAGCTTTAAACTCGTCCAGTTTAGGGAGTAAGCTGCAGATGTTAGTGCACAAAGGAGAGGCCTTTTTTAGTGGGGAGACTAAATGTGGTGTGTTGTGGAAATTTTATTATGTGGACATTATATTCTAGGATGTGTGTGTTTTTATAAATTGTCATCTGTCTCCCTGTGTTTGGATTAAACTGAGAATCGCTCTAGCAGAGTGTATTTTGGGTTAATCAGAACCAGCGGCAAAACCGTCAGTATGAAAACCTTCTCTTGGGTTTAGAGACGTGTTCTCAGTGTGTGTAGGCATTTGGCGGTTTGTGAGTACTAAGTGCAATGCGCTGGGCTCCCTACCTCCCAATGTCTATGCACATTGGAGAAGTGAAGTCTACATAACGAGAGATACGTATTATATCTCTGTTGCGGCTACGCTATCCCTTTCTGGATACATACCTGCTTTTAAGACATTTAAGCCTTGTCTGGACACTCGTACAGTGCACAGACAATAACTGAATGTCTCCGCAGATATGTCACAAATCCATAAGAATGAGTAGACTGATCTGCACTCAGATGCTGACCACTCTGAGCAGTATCTGAGTGGGGTCCATACTGACAGTGATGGGGGATGGTCGGACAAACAAGGCTGACGGGGACCATGGAGATGACTCAGGGATGAGTCATGTACAGGAGGCCGGTCGGTCATTCTAGTCCACTCCCCTGTCCTTTTGATATGTAAATGTAATTACTGGGCAAACTGGTTTTCTGTTGTACAGCCAGTGGGCCACTGGGCGTTGTGCTATTGTGTATTAAATTAAGCTGACCAAGAGTCACACGGACACTTGGGCAGATGAACTCCAGCTAGAAACAACGTGTGTGTGTGGCTTTTTCTGGGTGAGGATGCAGAAGACCACAGCAGAGTCTCTGGGTCTCCTTACTGCGGGCGTTCAGGTAAGTATTCAGTTTACAGAGGAGGGGGTTCTACAGCAGCTGTCTAAAGTAAAGACAAATAAGTCAATGGGGCCTGATGGGATCCACCCTAAATTATTAAAAGAGCTCAGTGATGTAATAGCAAAACCGTTAACAGATTTATTTAACCAATCCTTGTTAACGGGAGTCGTCCCATAAGACTGGAAATTAGCAAATGTTGTGCCCATTTACAAGAAGGGTAGTAGGGCGGAATCGGGGAACTATAGGCCAGTTAGTCTTACGTCAGTAGTGGGGAAATTAATGGAAACCATGTTAAAGGAAAGGATTGTTGAACATCTAAAAACACATAGATTACAGCATCAGAAACAACATGGGTTTACCTCAGGGAGATCATGCCAAACTAATCTTATTGATTTTTTTGATTGGGTAACAAAAATAATAGACACAGGTGGTGCAGTAGACATTGCTTATTTAGATTTCAGTAAGGCTTTTGATACTGTTCCGCATAGAAGGCTTATCAATAAATTGCAATCTTTGAGTTTGGATTCCAATATTGTTGAATGGATTAGGCAGTGGCTGAGTGACAGACAACAGAGGGTTGTGGTAAATGGAGTTTATTCGGCGCATGGTCTTGTTACCAGTGGGGTACCTCAGGGGTCAGTACTTGGACCCATTCTATTTAATATTTTTATTAGTGATATTGCAGAAGGTATTAATGGAAAAGTATGTCTTTTTGCTGATGACACAAAGATTTGCAAAAGGGTTGACGTTCCTGGAGGGATCAGCCAAATGACAAATGATTTAGGTAAACTAAAAAAAATGGTCGGAGTTGTGGCAATTGAGTTTTAATGTGGATAAGTGCAAGATAATGCACCTGGGACGTAAAAACCCAAGGGCTGAATATAGAATATATGATACAGTCCTAACCTCAACATCTGAGGAAAGGGATTTAGGGGTCATTATTTCAGAGGATCTAAGGGTAAGTAGTCAATGTAATAGAGCAGCAGGAAATGCTAGCAGAATGCTTGGTTGTGTAGGGAGAGGTATTAGCAGTAGGAAAAGGGAAGTGCTCATGCCACTGTACAGAGCACTGGTGAGACCTCACTTGGAGTACTGTGTGCAGTACTTGAGACCGTATCTCCAGAAGGATATAGACATCTTAGAGAGAGTTCAGAGAAGGGCTACTAAAATGGTGTACGGCTTGAAGGAGAAAAGTTACCAGGAAAGGCTTAATGATCTTAACATGTACAGCTTGGAAAAAAGACGAGACAGAGGAGATATGATAGAAACATTTAAATACGTGAAGGGAATCCACAAGGTAGAGGAAGGGAGTATATTTAAAAGGAAACAAAATAGCAAAACAAGAGGACATAGTCTTAGATTAGAGGGGCAAAGGTTTAAAAGTAACATCAGGAAGCATTATTTTACTGAGAGGGTGGTGGATACATGGAACAGTCTTCCAGTAGAAGTGGTAGAGGCCAAAACAGTAATTGAATTTAAGCAAGCATGGGATAGGCATAAGGCTATCCTAAACAAAAGATAAATCCAGGTTAAGTATCCATGTAATTGGGCAGACTAGATGGGCCGAAAGGTTCTTATCTGCCAACATTTTTCTATGTTTCTATGTTTCTAAGTATTGCAGGGATAGCAGAGAGCTGCTTGTAAGTGCAGCAGATCAAACTACATTAGGGAATTGATAGTAGATTAATTTCTACGACAGGTGTCATCTGTTGGACCAGGGTTGGATTCAATATCATTTGCCAGGACAAGCAGCAGAATAAATAGGAATTTGGACACCGTTTACTTTTTGGAGAATTGTGATTGGAGAGTCTTCAAACTCAGTTTCGGGGTAGGAGGGCTGCATTTTAAAACGCTCTACCAGCACGCAGCTGATAAGTTTAAAAGAGGTGAGTAGGCTATGGTGTATTTGGGTTTCTTTTTCTGCTTGGTGTAATTTGTAGGGTGTATAGGGAGGGAGGGTAGATTTAGAGAGAAGGGTGGTAGAAGAAGCAAGAGCAGGAAAAACATTTCTAGAAAACGGAGGGGAGAAGAGGAAGGGAAAGAATTTCTTCTAAGTCAACCAGGAAAAAGAAAAGCTATACTGTAAAATTCTCCTTTTGCTGTTAGGATTCGAGAAACACTGCTGTTTGTTGACATTGTATTGCTGGCGATTTTTGCTGGTATATGCAATGTTGGCAAACACCAGTGCTTAATGGATAAACCCCTAACTGTTAACTGGGAGCCTTGGATCCCAAGTAAATCAAAAGCATTTTGAAACCAATTGGTTGAGAAATTTTCTTAAAATGGGGAGTAATTAAGCACGCCAATGTTGTGTACTTGCTAAAACCTATTGATATTTGTAGTCGATTCCTAGTCATTTGAATCTCTGGACCCTTAATAAGCCAGAAAGAAATGAAGACTGACCTTCCAAAATGTATTTGAACTATGATTTAAGCCCAGTGAGAAACTTGGCAACAATACTAACTTCTGTGCATGCTAACGCGGAATGAAATAATTCCTTTATCTCAGAGGGTTAAGGGACAAGAGGATAAAAATGTGAAGAATCAGTGAAAAAGACAAAAGCCTCAGTAAATGCTTTGCTTTTATTTAATGTTCCTTGATGTAGATGAAGCAGAATGGGGAGCTGCTTTACAAATACAGAAATGTATTACCTCACGGTGTTAAATATATGTATCCTAAGTAATTTCATAATCCTCATTTACTGTTAAATTAACTTTTTGTTATTGTTGAATTTTATTATCTATTTACAATTAATTCACATTTAACAAATTAAATCATTTAGTTCTAATCAATGAGATACATTCTGAAATGCAAGCAGATCTTTAATTTTGTGTTTTATTTTAGTACATCGGTCCTTATGCAATCTCAAAAACAACACTACTTGGCTTGACCAATATCTTAGCCCAGTCATTGCGGCCTATGAACATCAGAGTAAATGGCTTGGCCCTGGGATTGATCAATACCAGATTCAGTGATGTGGTAAGCTCAATGGAGATTCTCTTACGTTTGCTTGACATCATTTTATTATTTATTCATTTTAAAGAAAACCTGTAAATATTTAAACTGCAATTAGCATTATTTTGTATGGACTTTCACTGGTGTCCGTGGAAAAAAAAAAATCCTGGCCATGCTTTACTACATTGTATAGGCACTGTAATACAATGTGGATTAAATAAGACATCTGCATGAGATATGTTACCCAATCCAAAAAATCATGCCAAACTAATCTTATTGATTTTTTTTTTTGATTGGGTAACAAAAATAAAAGACAAAGGTGGTGCAGTAGACATTGCTTATTTAGATTTCAGTAAGGCTTTTGATACTGTTCCGCATAGAAGGCTTATCCATAAATTGCAAACTTTGTGCTTGGATTCCAATATTGTTGAATGGATTAGGCAGTGACAGGCAACAGAGGGTTGTGGTAAAGGAGTTTATTCGGCGCAAGGTCTTGTTACCAGTGGGATACCTCAGGGGTCAGTAATTGGACCCATTCTCTTTAATATTTTTATTAGTGATATTGCAGAAGGTATTAATGGTAAAGGTATGTCTTTTTGCTGATGACACAAAGATTTGCAACAGGGTTGACGTTCCTGGAAGAATCAGCCAAATGACAAATGATTTGGGTAAACTAAAAAATTTGGTCGGAGCTGTGGCAATTGAGTTTTAATGTGGATAAGTGGACATCTGAGGAAAGGGATTTAGGGGTTATTGCAGAGGATCTAAGGGTAAGTAGTCAATGTAATAGAGCAGCAGGAAATGCTAGCAGAATGCTTGGTTGTGTAGGGAGAGGTATTAGCAGTAGGGATGAGCTGTTCGGTTCGATCGGTTCAGAGTTCGATTCGAACATCGCATGTTCACGAACTACGAACATTTCCGCGTGTTCACTCACAATGGACCACAATGCACTTTTCCACTGGCCTGAAGCTTGTTATGAAGCTTGTTATTGGCTACAGCCTTGCACCTGACCACATGTCAGGTGCAAGACAGGTTCAAGACTATGCCAATCACGGCTCAATCATGGGCTCACAGAGCTAAGTCCCACAGCACACTATATAAGGCTTCACACAGCGCTTCAGCACGTGTAAGAGAGGAGATTTGAGAGGAGATTGTTCTTGTGTTAGTGTGTGTTCTCACTGCCAGTCTGCCACCAGCTACTGGGGGGGTCTCATTTATACAAAATATCTGGGAATTGTTCTAATCTGTGTGTTCTCACTGCCACCAACTATTTTGGGGTCAATAATTTCTACAAAATATTTGGGAATTGTTATAATCCGTGTGTTCTCACTGGCTGCCACCCAGTATTTTGGGGGGTCAGTAATTTCTACAAAATATTTGGGAATTGAGGTAATCTGTGTCTTGTCACTGCCAGCCATCAGGGGGTCTCACTGATTTATAGGAGGTTTCTGGGAATTGTAATCTGTCTTCTCACTGCCAGATATCAGGGGGTCCCACATACTTCTATCAGATTTCTGGGAATTGTAATCTGTGTCTTGTCACTGTTGCCAGCTATCAGGGGGTCCTATCAGGGGGTCTCACTGACTTGTAGCAGATTTCTGCGAATTGTAATTTGTGTCTTGTCAGTGGCACCCATCAGGGGGTCTCACTGATTTATAGGAGGTTTCTGGGAATTGTAATCTGTGTCTTGTTACTGGCTGCCAGCTATCAGGGTGTCTCACTGAGTTATACCAGAGTTCTGGAAATCTTTAATCTTTATACCAGAGTTGAATCAGAGTTCTGTATATATTTAATCTATATATCAGTCACCATGTCAGAAAGACCAAAAAGGACAGGCAGACGCTCCCAGACACAGATAAGAGGGCAAGCAGCCTCTGTGTCGGGAGGCTGTGCCTCTGTGTCGGGAGGCTGTGCCTCTGGTCGTCGTGGACATAGTGCATCCTCTGTAGGGGCACGCTTGTCCTTTCTTACTGGTGCTGGCCGTCTTAAGCAGCAGCAACATACAGAGGATTTGGTGGATTGGCAAACCAGGCCATCCTTATCCTCCGAGTCCTCTGCCAGCCAGGACTTGTAGTGCTTTACAGTCCCCCCATAGTTGCCAAAACATCTAATGCAGCCTCCATGTCCACAGCTATTCCTGCCGTAGCCTCACTATCACACACGGAGGAGTCAGCTGAATTGTTTGACTACAATGACAGTGACATGCTGCTTGAGGATGCGCAGCAACTACAGTGCTCTGATTCAAACTTTGAGGTTGAGGGAAGGGAGTATAATCAAAAAACAGTTGGACGTCAGTCCCGTGTGAGCGCACGTTTTGGTACCAATAATGTTCCACACCTATCAGTGATATATAAAACACTTATCTGGTAATGTCTTTCCCAGAAAATGTAGCTATCAGGGGTTCAAATCCTGCAGTATAAGGACATAAATACAAAACACATGGTGCAATATTGTTTGTGCAAAGAAAATAGATGAGGGTTTTACAAATTTCCACTCACAGAGGGGGAGCCTCAATCTGGCTCAGGTGGCAGGCCTTCTGACCTCTTATGAGGGGGGTCACACCCAAATCTTAGAGTCTTCAAATGTCTTCACTTCACCTATCATCGACATTTCACTTGGAGGTGGAGAAAAAGAGAACCTCCATTGCGCAAATATATTCTTTAGTTTGAATATAATTAAACAAGCAGATGTATACTCACAATTTTCTGAGCCTCTACAATTAGTGGCTCAGTATGAAAGCATCAGGTATATCCCAAATCGGGGTAGGGTATCTTGCCTCCGTTATCCCCTCCAGGGTATAGCTACCCCCGTTGAGTAATGAGGTCAAATTCACCAAAGGAATGATCAATAGCTTTAAAATGATTTAATCTTTAAAATATAAAAGTAATAAAATGAATAAACATTTCAGATACGCGTTTCGTCTGCCAACTGCTGCAGACTTCCTCAGTCTGTAATGTTCACAACGTCAATGCGTCTTAATATATAGGTCCCTCAATTCCCCCAATTGGTCATCACACCTGATCCATGTTTCGCTTGCGGGCCACCCTTGACTTCCGGTTCGCGTTCCATTTAGTTTTAATTATAATCCCGATCCGTTTCTTTCTTTTCTTCCCCCTGCGGTTCATTATAAGCATCCGGCTTGCGTTCCACCTGTATGTCTTCCGCATATGCGTCATCAGGGGCTTCCGGTTCCGTGTTCGATCGCTATTTCCTTTTTATGCGGTTCATCAATGGTATCCGGCATGCGTCTCACATGCGCATTCTCCAACAATCCTCTTCCTGATTCCTAATCCCGCCCAACAATGGCACATTCCTTCAATTGGTTTTTCGATAGTGTTTCTCACTGTTGGGTTTTATGTGAACTCACATTAAGACACATACAAGGAGGAGGAAGAGAGGGACATTTACCATCAGAATAATGACAGTAGGAATCATTATAACAATCACATAAATAGCGGGAGTATTAATCTTTCTATGTACTCATTAGGGACAAATTAACAATCTACAGTTATATTGAGTCTAATTATATACTCACATATCGTTATATATTAAGAAAGGTGGACTTATCCATTAATATCTGACAGTAATTATAAAAATTACACATTTCAAATTCGACATTTAAACCCCTCGGTTCTAATGTATTCAGTCTATAAATCCATTTCATCTCAGCTTTGGACAATTTAAGATCTAAATCTTCTCCCCTCCAATTCCTAATTACTTTCTCAATTCCAAAGAACTCCAAACCTCTGGGATCTTTATTATGTTTGGAACAGTAATGGTTAGATACATTATGTTTCTCATAACCCCTGATTATATTGTTGGTATGTTCATTAATACGGACCTGG
This sequence comes from Leptobrachium leishanense, assembly GCA_009667805.1. NCBI lineage: Eukaryota > Metazoa > Chordata > Amphibia > Anura > Megophryidae > Leptobrachium > Leptobrachium leishanense. The sequence goes on along the minus strand of CM019063.1, from coordinate 178,760,185 downwards.
AGTGCCCTTTTCGTTTTCCCTATATAATACCTATTGCACGGGCATTTTAATGCATAAATAACATACTTAGAAAAGCACATAATGTTGTCCCTAATTTTATATTTATTCCCATCTAACTCGAATTGGCCAATATGTCTTCTCCTATTGTGTGTTTTCCGACAACTCACACAATCTCCATCCATAAAATCCAGGGGTAATTCCTAACCAATTCTTCTGTCCCTTATGTTCTTGTAAATAGCTCTTCACTAGTTTCTGCTTCAAATTTCCTCCTCCTCTGAAAATAATCCTAGGTTGATCTGGTATTACTTCTTTAAGTGTGGGATCATCTTTCAATAATGGCCAATATTTCTGAATTGATTTTTTAATATTCTTATTACCTATATTATAATCCAATATGATCGGTACTTCTGACCCAAATTTCTCTTCTTTAATTCTATGTTGCAACAAGGTGTTCCTCTCAACACTCCGTACTTCTTCCTTAATCATTGCTAATTCGCTGTTATTATAGCCTTTTTCTTTGAAATCATCCAGGAGTTTCTTTGCTTGAATGTCAAATGCTTCGATATCCGTACAATTCTGTCGAAGTCTCAAAAGTTGGCCCTTTGGCACAGCTTTTAACCAGGGAGGGTAATGATCACTATCAATGCCAATATAGCTATTAACATCAATGTCTTTGAAGTAGGTCCTCGTTTTTAATTGATCATTTTCAACATATATGTCCAAATCAAGATATTCGATTCGTGACTTACTGATCCTAGAATCCAAATGTATGCCCCACTGATTGGTATTCAAATACAATATAAAATCCTGTAGTTCTCTCTCTTCACCTTGCCATATAATCAAGATATCATCTATATATCTTTTGTACAGGACCAGGTGTTGCCCCCAGCCATGACCTGCCCATACCATCTGGTACTCCCAGTATGACATGAACAGATTGGCATAGCTGGGGACATACATTTGGTCCTGTACAAAAGATATATAGATGATATCTTGATTTTATGGCAAGGTGAAGAGAGAGAACTACAGGATTTTATATTGTATTTGAATACCAATCAGTGGGGCATACATTTGGATACGAGTTAGATGGGAATAAATATAAAATTAGGGACAACATTACGTGCTTTTCTAAGTATGTTATTTATGCATTAAAATGCCCGTGCAATAGGTATTATATAGGGAAAACGAAAAGGGCACTCCAGGTCCGTATTAATGAACATACCAACAATATAATCAGGGGTTATGAGAAACATAATGTATCTAACCATTACTGTTCCAAACATAATAAAGATCCCAGAGGTTTGGAGTTCTTTGGAATTGAGAAAGTAATTAGGAATTGGAGGGAGAAGATTTAGATCTTAAATTGTCCAAAACTGAGATGAAATGGATTTATAGACTGAATACATTAGAACCGAGGGGTTTAAATGTCGAATTTGAAATGTGTAATTTTTTATAATTACTGTCAGATATTAATGGATAAGTCTACCTTTCTTAATATATAACGATATGTGAGTATATAATTAGACTCAATATAACTGTAGATTGTTAATTTGTCCCTAATGAGTACATAGAAAGATTAATACTCCCGCTATTTATGTGATTATAATGATTCCTACTGTCATTATTCTGATGGTAAATGTCCCTCTCTTCCTCCTTCTTGTATGTGTCTTAATGTGAGTTCACATAAAACCCAACAGTGAGAAACACTATCGAAAAACCAATTGAAGGAATGTGCCATTGTTGGGCGGGATTAGGAATCAGGAAGAGGATTGTTGGAGAATGCGCATGTGAGACGCATGCCGGATACCATTGATGAACCGCATAAAAAGGAAATAGCGATCGAACACGGAACCGGAAGCCCCTGATGACGCATATGCGGAAGACATAGGGGTGGAACGCAAGCCGGATGCTTATAATGAACCGCAGGGGGAAGAAAAGAAAGAAACGGATCGGGATTATAATTAAAACTAAATGGAACGCGAACCGGAAGTCAAGGGTGGCCCGCAAGCGAAACATGGATCAGGTGTGATGACCAATTGGGGGAATTGAGGGACCTATATATTAAGACGCATTGACGTTGTGAACATTACTGACTGAGGAAGTCTGCAGCAGTTGGCAGACGAAACGCGTATCTGAAATGTTTATTCATTTTATTACTTTTATATTTTAAAGATTAAATCATTTTAAAGCTATTGATCATTCCTTTGGTGAATTTGACCTCAATACTCAACGGGGTAGCTATACCCTGGAGGGGATAACGGAGGCAAGATACCCTACCCCGATTTGGGATATACCTGATGCTTTCATACTGAGCCACTAATTGTAGAGGCTCAGAAAATTGTGAGTATACATCTGCTTGTTTAATTATATTCAAACTAAAGAATATATTTGCGCAATGGAAGTTCTTTTTTTCTCCACCTCCAAGTGAAATGTCGAGATGATAGGTGAAGTGAAGACATTTGAAGACTCTAAGATTTGGGTGTGACCCCCCTCATAAGAGGTCAGAAGGCCTGCCACCTGAGCCAGATTGAGGCTCCCCCTCTGTGAGTGGAAATTTGTAAAACCCTCATCTATTTTCTTTGCACCAACAATATTGCACCATGTGTTTTGTATTTATGTCCTTATACTGCAGGATTTGAACCCCTGATAGCTACATTTTCTGGGAAAGACATTACCAGATAAGTGTTTTATATATCACTGATAGGTGTGGAACATTATTGGTACCAAAACGTGCGCTCACACGGGACTGAAGTCCGACTGTTGTTTGATCTTTATTTCGTGTGTGGGGTGCACGAGGGTGTTTGAAGCAGCACACAATTGTTAATATCTATACTGTAATATCAGCGCCAATCATTCACACTTTGCCCTTGTGGGCTACTGTTATAAGGGAAAGAGACAGGGGGGGATAGTGCGCTTACAAGTAGGGGAGGAGATCTATGAAGATCGCTATAGAAGCCTGATGGAGATATCTTCCCAATATCACCGATTGACCATAAACAAAAACCATACAAACAGGCAGCGCGTCTTCACGTTCTCAAGGGAAATAAACACAGGGAGGAATGGAGGGAGAGGTATATACGTTGGTAAAGTGATCACGGAATACCAGATAGGTTAACCGCTAAACCATATGGCATATACAGTCAATGATACATACATTGATGAATAGTGGAAAAAAGTTCTGTGAAGGAAAATGATTGTCTATATGTAGAGGTTCTTTCTTCTGTCTGAAGATATGTATTCAGCTGGTAAAGTGGATACCTCAAAAGGAGAAAAAGACGTAGAAAAAACGTAGTGCAACACTGTATGTTCACCATAAACAATATACATATATTGTAAAGAGATAGCAGAAAAAAAGACTCACATTCTTCGAGAGCTTCCAGCCCTCATATGTTCGCTTTCCAGGTTGTTAATAGGCCAACTGGTTTGCCTGCAGACTCACAATTCAAAGCTCCATAAGTCGCATGGATCACCTCCGGCACCTCAGTATTGAAGGAAGAGGCAGCAACCACCAGAAAAGTAAACCAATATGGAATAAAAATATTTTTTATTTATCCCAAAGGGATCAATCTAGTGGATTAAAATAAACAGAGGGAAACCAGAGGCTAAACGCGTTTCGCGCCGCTAAGGGCGCTTCTTCAGTAGCAGGTATAGTGAAAAGGAAAGGAAAAAGGACATTACCGTCCTCCTCGGGAACCCAGTTAATATAGCATGGGACATGAAGTAAAAACACCTGTCTTTGGAGTCCAATCACGGGGTTTCTGGTGCACACTGATGATGTCATAAGGAAGTGGAGGCTGCAGACACTCAGTGTGTCCCGGAAGTTGGCACTGGAGGTCGCTGGGTCTCACAATCTCTCCATTGGTGACTCATTTTTCCTCCTTCGAACGGACATCAATCGTGAAGGGTGGCTCCCTCCTCAAATCGGACAGGCAGTGCAACTAGAATTATGTGGATTGGGGGAACCGGACCTTCTAGGTACAAATATAGTGGGTCCATGTGTATATATAACATAAAAAACTACACTTGTTTTCTTAAAAAGCATGACATTCGAATAAATAAAAAGTATGAAATAAAACAAGGAAATAAAAATATGTACTCTAAAAAACTCTTATGTAAAACTGATAAACGGACCAATATTGGCTATTGTGTTGGGACAAGATCCACAAAAGCCAAAATATTGCTATGGACACAAAATATGTACATTCGTATTAAACTGCAGTAGACAGAATTCCCAATGCAGTCACTAATCTAGCTGCAATAACTGATAATGCGATAAAATTTATTTTTTCAATAAAACACTCTAGGGTGCGGTACCTCTCCATATTTATAGAGGGGGCCTGACACTAGGAACGGGCATCTCCCAACTCAGCTGCAGGACTACCACAAAGAAGTGGAAGGAAAGAGGAGATAAGGCAGAACCAGGGAGAGAAAAGTTTAGAATCCACTGCTGTGGCATAAACCTATAAGAAATGGCAAAGTTCGAAGTCGGAATTTAATCCATTGGGGATCAAACTATTAAAATGAAAAATAAGTCTCATCTCCTCCTGATTGATTTTTTTAATAAAATCTTCCCCTCGCCAATTCTTCGTTATCTTTTTCAAAATATAAAAATCCATGCCAGTGGGTGACCCTTCATGATGTTTCTTAAAATGAGCTGTAACCGTATGGTTCTCAAATTGTTTTCTAATGTTGCGCACATGTTCCATAACTCTAATGTGTATAGGTCTGATGGTTCTCCCTATATATACTTTATGGCATGGGCATACCAGAGCATAAACAACATTATTAGATTGGCAACTAGTAACACCTCTAAGTTTAAAACTAACAGTATGTTGGAAATGAGTAATGACCTTCCTTTTCAAGTTTAGGTTCCTACATGCATTGCAAGAGCCACACCTGTAGAAACCTTCCTTAATTTTGAAGAAATTACCATTTTTTTTCCTTTTGACATAGATGACTTTTAACAATATTTTGTTTGATATTTTTAGCCCCCCTATTAATAATCCTAGGTTTATCTCCCAGAATTTCCACAAGTGCAGGATCCTGAAGCAGAATAGACCAATATTTCCTAAAGATTTGGTTATTCTGCCTGGACTGACAATTAAAATTATAAATCAGGGGGACCCCGGAAGAAATATTATCCAGAGCAAGAGGTCGTGATTTATATTGTATTAGGTCTTTTCTTTCCTTCTTTCTTATTTTGTCGATAGCCACATCAAGGAGTTCTTCTTTATATCCTTTTTCTTTAAAGTCCTGCTTCAACCTAGAAGCTTGTTCTTCAAAAACTTTGTCGTCTCTACAATTTCTTCGGATCCATGTGAATTGGCTACCCGGAACACTACTTAACCAGCTGTGAGAGTGGCAGCTGGTAGATTGTATATAACTATTAGTGTCCACGGGTTTGAAGTAAGTCCTGGTTTTGACCTCCATGTTTTCTACATAGATGGTCAAATCCAAAAAATTAATCTCATTTGGACTATATTGAGTCTCCAAAAAGATCCCCCAAGTGTTCTTATTGAGTTGTTCGAGAAAGTTGTTCAAATTTGCCTCACTCCCCTTCCAGATAATGAACAAATCATCAATATAACGTTTATAGAGCACGAGATTCTGCGCCCACTCACCCGAAGCCAAGGACCACTGGGATTCCCAGTCCCCATGAGTTGAAGGTAAAAATCACCTTCAAAAGAGAAATAATTATTTTCTAAAATAAAATTAATCCCCTCAATGATAAACTGAATTTGAGCTGGGGGATATATAGTATAAAGATCCAAAAAATGTTGTACTGCTTGACTCCCCTTCTGATGGGAAATAATAGTGTACAGAGAGCGGACATCACATGTCACTAAAATGTAGTCTGATTCCCACTTGATGTCCTCTAAAATTTGAAGTAGGTTCATAGTGTCACGTAGATGGGACGGAACTTGTTGGACAACAGGCTGAAGCAAAGTATCGATATATTGGGAAAGTCTACTGGTAACCGATTCGATGCCAGAGATGATAGGACGCCCTGGTGGATGAATGGGGTCCTTGTGTATTTTAGGAAGCAGATAGAACACTGGAATCTTAGGAAATGGGATGTCTAGATATGCAAATTCTTTCTCACTTAAAATTAACTGGTCCTTACCCCTTATGAGAAGTTCTTTACATCTCTCTTGTATATTTTTTGTAGGATTGTTGGAAAGAATTTTATATGTATCCATCCAAATGAGGTCAAAACCAAGACTTACTTCAAACCCATGGACACTAATAGTTTTATACAATCTACCAGCTGTCACTCTCACAGCTGGTTAAGTAGTGTTCCGGGTAGCCAATTCACATGGATCCGAAGAAATTGTAGAGACGACAAAGTTTTTGAAGAACAAGCTTCTAGGTTGAAGCAGGACTTTAAAGAAAAAGGATATAAAGAAGAACTCCTTGATGTGGCTATCGACAAAATAAGAAAGAAGGAAAGAAAAGACCTAATACAATATAAATCACGACCTCTTGCTCTGGATAATATTTCTTCCGGGGTCCCCCTGATTTATAATTTTAATTGTCAGTCCAGGCAGATTAACCAAGTCTTTAGGAAATATTGGTCTATTCTGCTTCAGGATCCTGCACTTATGGAAATTCTGGAAGATAAACCTAGGATTATTAATAGGGGGGCTAAAAATATCAAACAAAATATTGTTAAAAGTCATCTATGTCAAAAGGAAAAAAATGGTAATTTCTTCAAAATTAAGGAAGGTTTCTACAGGTGTGGCTCTTGCAATGCATGTAGGAACCTAAACTTGAAAAGGAAGGTCATTACTCATTTCCCACATACTGTTAGTTTTAAACTTAGAGGTGTTACTAGTTGCCAATCTAATAATGTTGTTTATGCTCTGGTATGCCCATGCCATAAAGTATATATAGGGAGAACCATCAGACCTATACACATTAGAGTTATGGAACATGTGCGCAACATTAGAAAACAATTTGAGAACCATACGGTTTCAGCTCATTTTAAGAAACATCATGAAGGGTCACCCACTGGCATGGATTTTTATATTTTGTAAAAGATAACGAAGAATTGGCGAGGGGAAGATTTTATTAAAAAAATCAATCAGGAGGAGATGAGACTTATTTTTCATTTTAACACTTTGATCCCTAATGGATTAAATTCCGACTTCGAACTTTGCCATTTCTTATAGGTTTATGCCACAGCAGTGGATTCCAAACTTTTCTCTCCCTGGTTCTGCCTTATCTCCTCTTTCTTTCCCCTTCTTTGTGGTAGTCCTGTAGCTGAGTTGGGAGATGCCCGTTCCCCTAGTGTCAGGCCCCCTCTATAAATATGGAGAGGTACCGCACCCTAGAGTGTTTTATTGAAAAAATAAATTTTATCGCATTATCAGTTATTGCAGCTAGATTAGTGACTGCATTGGGAATTCTGTCTACTGCAGTTTAATACGAATGTACATATTTTGTGTCCATAGCAATATTTTGGCTTTTGTGGATCTTGTCCCAACACAATAGCCAATATTGGTCCGTTTATCAGTTTTACATAAGAGTTTTTTAGAGTACATATTTTTATTTCCTTGTTTTATTTCATACTTTTTATTTATTCGAATGTCATGCTTTTTAAGAAAACAAGTGTAGTTTTTTATGTTATATATACACATGGACCCACTATATTTGTACCTAGAAGGTCCGGTTCCCTCAATCCACATAATTCTAGTTGCACTGCCTGTCCGATTTGAGGAGGGAGCCACCCTTCACGATTGATGTCCGTTCGAAGGAGGAAAAATGAGTCACCAATGGAGAGATTGTGAGACCCAGCGACCTCCAGTGCCAACTTCCGGGACACACTGAGTGTCTGCAGCCTCCACTTCCTTATGACATCATCAGTGTGCGCCAGAAACCCCGTAATTGGACTCCAAAGACAGGTGTTTTTACTTCATGTCCCATGCTATATTAACTGGGTTCCCGAGGAGGACGGTAATGTCCTTTTTCCTTTCCTTTTCACTATACCTGCTACTGAAGAAGCGCCCTTAGCGGCGCGAAACGCGTTTAGCCTCTGGTTTCCCTCTGTTTATTTTAATCCACTAGATTGATCCCTTTGGGATAAATAAAAAATATTTTTATTCCATATTGGTTTACTTTTCTGGTGGTTGCTGCCTCTTCCTTCAATACTGAGGTGCCGGAGGTGATCCATGCGACTTATGGAGCTTTGAATTGTGAGTCTGCAGGCAAACCAGTTGGCCTATTAACAACCTGGAAAGCGAACATATGAGGGCTGGAAGCTCTCGAAGAATGTGAGTCTTTTTTTCTGCTATCTCTTTACAATATATGTATATTGTTTATGGTGAACATACAGTGTTGCACTACGTTTTTTCTACGTCTTTTTCTCCTTTTGAGGTATCCACTTTACCAGCTGAATACATATCTTCAGACAGAAGAACCTCTACATATAGACAATCATTTTCCTTCACAGAACTTTTTTCCACTATTCATCAATGTATGTATCAATGACTGTATATGCCATATGGTTTAGCAGTTAACCTATCTGGTATTCCGTGATCACTTTACCAACGTATATACCTCTCCCTCCATTCCTCCCTGTGTTTATTTCCCTTGAGAACGTGAAGACGCGCTGCCTGTTTGTATGGTTTTTGTTTACTGTTATAAGGGAGTATAATCAACCTACAGGAAGGGGATGCCAGTGACGCACAAATAACTGGCACTCATGTTGTCCCAGCAGCTGCAGCATACTGCCAAGTTGGCTCCAGTGACGAGGAGATAGGGGGTGATGACAGTGATGATGAGGCCACTGACTCCACTTGGGTGCCTGATTGAACAGAGGAGTCAAGTGAGGAGGAGGAGGCACAAAAAACACGAGGCACAACGTCCTCTATGACCAACCGTAGCCAGTCCAAGGCATCAGATGCCAGAGCTGCTCAGGTGCAGAGCACTGTTGTCTCAAAGCACACATCCAGGAACTCTGCGAATTCTTTAAGAAATGTGCCGCAGACCGCACCGTTGCTATTTGTAATCTGTGTCAGATGAAGTTCGAGCATGGGAAAGACACCAGACGCTTGGGTACCACGTGCTTGAGGTGACATATGACCACCTGCCACGCATCCCGTTGGCGCAAAATTTTGTGTAGGTCCTCCTCACCTTTCTCTACCCCCACTATATGTCCTGCCATGTCATTGACTCCAACCTCCACTGACAGGAATGATGCTACAGTAATGGATGTACCAGGTCCTTCCTCACAATGTGACCCCCATCCCATCAGCTGAAGATTTACGCAGTCAGATTACGTTGCCCCAGCTGCTGCAGTGCAAGAAAAAATATAGTCCCAACCATCCCCAAGCACAGCGTCTAAATGCCAGCTTAGCAAAATTACTCGCATTACAGCTGCTGCCTTTCCAGCTGGTGGTCTCTGCTCCCTTCTGCGAATTTGCTGAATGTGCTGTACCACAGTGGCAGGTTCCAAAACGCCAGTACTTTTCAAGGAAGGCCATTCCAGCACTATACCAGCACATGGAAGACAATGTTATCGAGTCATTGGGAAAGGCAGTCACATTCACCTTGCTGCTGACTTTAGGCACGTAGTCCAGCAAGCATGGACAGGGCCGTTACATTTCCTTCATGGCACACTGGGTAACTCTGATTGCAGCTGGGAGGAATCCAAGATGAGGCTCTGTGCTGGAGCTTGTTCATGCCAGAGCTGCTCAGGTGCAGAGCGCTGTTGTCTCAAAGCACACATCCAGGATCTCTGCTGTCTGGGAGTTCATTAAGAAACGTGCAGCAGACCGCACCATTGCTATTTGTAATCTATGTCAGATGAGGATCAAGCGTGGGAAAGACCTCCCACACTTGGGTACCACATGCTTAAGGTGACATATGACCACCTGCCACGCATCCCGTTGACACAACACTTTGCATAGGTCCTCCTCCTCATCTGTCTCTACCCCCACTATATGTCCTGCCATGTCATTGTCTGCAACAACCTCCACTGACAGGGATGATGATGCTACAGTAGTGGGTGTACCAGGTCCTTCCTCATAATGTGACAGCATCCCATCAGCTGAAGATTTACGCAGTCAGATTACATTGCCCCAGCTGCTGCAGTGTAAGAAAAAATATAGTCCCAACCATCCCCAAGCACAGCGTCTAAATACCAGCTTAGAAAAATTACTCGCATTACAGCTGCTGCCTTTCCAGATGGCGGACTCTGCTTCCTTCCGTGAATTTGCTGAATGTGCTGTACCACAGTGGCAAGTTCCAAAACGCCATTTCTTTTTCACGGAAGGCATTCCAGCACTATACCAGCACGTGGAAGACCATGTTATAGAGTCATTGGGAAAGGCAGTCAGCAGCAAGGTGAACATTATTTTAGACATGTGGTCCAGCAAGCATGGACAGGGCCATTACATTTCCTTCATGGCACATTGGGTAACTCTGATTGCAGTTGGGAGGGATCCAAGACGGGGCTCTGTGCTGGAGCTTGTTCATCCACCACGCCTCCAGAAAGCTGCTTGTATGAGGACTGTCTGCTCCACCACTACCTCTTCCTCCTCCTCCTTCTCTGTCTCTGAAGTGGCAGTTAAACCAACGCGTGGCAGGGGCTACACAATGGCTCAAGCAAAAAGATGTCATACTGTGCTTGAGCTGGTTTGTTTAGGAGACAGGAGCCACACCGGGCCAGAAATTATGTCAGCTCTGCAGGTGCAGAGATGGTTAACACCATGCCAGCTTCAGCTGGGAATGGTCATCTGTGATAATGGGAGCAATCTTCTCTCCGCCCTACGCCAGGGTAAGTTGACGTATGTAACATGCCTAATACACGTCCTAAATCTGGTGGTACATCGGTTCCCAACCCGGTACCCAGGGCTGGCAGAGCTTCTCAGCCAGGCCAGAAAAGTCTGCAGCCAATTCAGACGGTCATTCCCAGCAAGTGTTCGCCTGGCAGAAATTCAAAGAGCATTCCACCTTCCCACAAACCTTCTGATCTGTGACATGCCCACCAGGTGGATCTCGACATTAGCAATGCTGCAGTGTCTGCACATGCAGCAGAGGGCCATCGAGTACCTGTGTGAGTATGGCACAAGGACAGGTTCAGGTCTACTTGGTTTCCCCCCCTGCAGTGGCTGATGATCAAGGATGCATGCACTGTACTGTCACCATTTGAGGAGGCAATTAGGATAGTGAGCAGGGACAGTGCATGCATCAGTGACACAATTCCTTTAGTGTTCCTGCTGGAGCACACTCTGCGGGAATTATAGATGTGGCTCTAGAGGCAGAGCAGCGGGAGGAAGAGGAGGCCTTCCCTAGCTCTCAAGGCCCCAGTCTTTCTGCAGACAGCATTCCTGCGGGTCCTCCTCAGATCAGACAGGAGAAGTAGGAATATTTAAGTAGTGGGGGCATTGAAGGTGGGGATTCCTCAAGGGAGGATTTTGTGTTCCCAGAAACCCAAGGACTAGTACGTGGCTGAGAGGAGGAAGTGCACGATGGGGTCATCCTCATTGACCAGGAAGACTCGGAAGCTAATGCCACCTCCAACCTACGCTGCATGGGCTCCCTTATCCTGCAAAGCCTGGTAAAGGACCCCAGGATTCATGCTATCAAGGAGAGGAATCATTATTGGTTGGCAAGCCTTCTTGATCCACGATACAAGGGTAAAGTTGCAGAGCTCATCCTGCACGCACAGAGGGAGGACAGGATGAAAAAACTTGAGGGTGCTCTAAAGCGACACTTGTGTAACACCTTTACAGGCACTGGTAGGTTACCAAGTGATGATACAGGTGCTTCTGAGGCTGCGGATGATCAGAGGAAGAGCGGTGAAGGCTGGGGCCGCTTGACTGATGCATTTTTCATTTTTGTTTAGTCCACGACGCCCAGGGACGTCATATGTAGGCACCCATTGCCAGCGTTTTCACCATATAGTGCAGGACTACCCAGGGGCAAGGGCAGACCTGGATACCTTTACATCAGATGATCCACTGGCTTACTGGGTGTTGAGATTGGATCACTGGCCAGAACTTAGTCAATATGCTATGCAGCTACTAGGTTGCCCTTCATCCAGCGTGCTTTCTGAAAGGACGTTCAGTGTCGCTGGAGGTTTTGTCACAGACAAAAGAGTGCATCTGTCCACTGACTCTGTAAACCGGCTGACATTTCTAAAAATGAATCAGTCCTGGATCAGCAGCTATCAATCCCCTGATGCTGACGTAACTGAATAGATCGGGGATCTCTTCTGCATTCCCAGAACCTCCACCACTGCACTCTTCCAAAATACCACAAAGGGGTTACGGTGTGAAGGCACTTGCTGCCACCAAAGGGACAATATTTGGGTGCACTGCCACTGACGCCTATATTACCAGATTTATATAATTTAAATTTTTTGGACCACAGGGTCCAACCCTGCACTCTTCCACAATACCACAGAGGGATTACGGTGTGACAACACTTTTGCCGACACTAAAGGCCCAATGTTAAAGCACCTATTGTTACTTTCATCCAAAACCTGCACAAGTTTCACCATAATTTATCCAGAAAATCACAACTTGTTCTGCGTGTTCTTTTTTTTTTTTTTAATGTTTCTATACATCCTACAAATCTGCCACTTCACGGGCAGGTTCTGGGGACCTCCTAGGCACGATATTTGAAGGAATCTTTCGTGTTTATTCTTAACCTTTATTTCATTCAAAACTCAGTTCCTTTAAAAATGTTTTTTGTTTTTTTAAAAAAAAATTGTCCTGGCTTCCTGTCCCCAGGGCACTACCCGGACCCCCATACACCTTTTAAGCAAATATCTTGCATATATGCCCTCTTGGAGGGCACTCTAAAAATCGAACTTTCGAGTCCCATTACTTGCATTGAGTTCGGTTCTCGTTTGCGTTCGAATTCAAACTTAAAAATTAACTTAAAAATTGTTTGCGTTCAAATGCGAACCGAACACAGCGATGTTCGGCTCATCCCTATTTCTGATTACATGCTACCTGATCCCTAGCTCCTGATAACATCAGATTATGATGAAATGCGTTGATCAATCTTTCATAATTTACAGCAAAGTATGCCATTTCAGACATGAGTCAGGACATACCTACAGTTCACAAACCACATAGTTAACTATTATAGAGCACTCTCAGCCCTACCCGTCTATTAATTTCTTTGTTACCACGGATATATAATATATATATATTTTATATACGGTGTATATGTCTTTGTGAGGAGCTACACATAAAATCGAGGCAAGTTTGAGTAAGATTGGTGTACAATTTTACTAAAGGTATATACAAATGCCAATACTTTAGGTCACTTATAATCCTTTTTCGGAAAGGAGAGATGCTCTGAGATCCTGCAGGGAATCAGAAGAGCATAAAGATCAAGAACTCTCTGTGCATATCTGTCCTAGAATAATTCCCGTAACACTGGAGGATTCCTCGATATGGACACTAGGTGGTGGTCATGACACACCGAAAACTGCACTGTGAATAGAAAAGTTATTTTAAGGACTGGAAGCTAGAATTGAATTGCTTTATTTGCGAACTTGAACTAAGGCGAAAAAGGATTAGAAGTGACCTAAAGTATTGGCATTTGTATATACCTTTTTTTAGTAAAATTGTAAACAAATCTTACTCAAACTTGCCTCGCTTTTATGTGTAGCGCCACACAAAGGGACTCCTCCTTTACAATCTACTATCACACAGCAGCTTGCAGAGCTCTGCTGCTAATTTAACAAGTGTACAGTGTACAAGGAGTTGATACATTAGAATACCAAACATGGATGACTAGGGATGAGCCGAACACCCCCATGTTCAGTTCGCATTCGAACTCGAACAATTTCAAAAGCTCGAGTTCGAACTCAAACCAAACTCAATGCAAGTCAATGGGACTCGAACGTTCGATTTTTAGAGTGCCCTCAAAGAGGGCATATATGCAAGATATTTACCATAAAAGGTGTATGGGGGTCCAGGTAGTGCCCTGGGGGACAGGAAAGAAAGACCAAAAAGTTTTAAAAAAAAAAACGTTTTTAAAGGGACATGGAGTTTTCCATGAAATAAAGGTTAAGAATAAAAATGAAAAATTCCTTCAAATATCGTGCCTAGGAGGTCCCCATAACCTGCCCGTGAAGTGGCAGATTTGTAGGATGTTTAGAAACATTGCCATCAGAGACCCACCCACGACACCTAGCCACCCTTAAGGGGTTAAAATGCACAAGGACTGGCTACTATCCTGTTAGATGAGGGAATGTATTAGGCACTGTTCACACTGTGTGATTTATCGTGCGGATTTTGCCACGACGTCGCAGCAAAATCCGCACAACGTCGCACTGTGTAGCTTCTCCAATGCATTTCAATGGAGCTGTTCACATCTTGCCGCGTGACGTCACCTGTCACCTGTCACAGTAGCATGTCGCTGGTACATGACCCTTTTTTTGAGATTTGCTATCTGCGATTTTGCAATTTGCATAGGTGGTGCTTTGCAAAAATTGCACAAAACCGCGACGTCGTTTGACATCGTGCTACATTATCGCACTATGTCGCGAATATGAAAATCGCACGACTTTCAAATCGCACAGTGTGAACGTGGCTTTATATGTATAAAGCAAGGTATATATGACAATGATAGTCAGAGACTCTAGGGACTCAGCTTGTACGCTTTATGATAGACATTTCTAACACAATAATAATTGTATGCTCACATAGGCCCTTTGGGAGCGGTACATGACATACAAATACTGGAATATTACATTTAAATCTAAGGCGTGTGATAAAGATTTTATTAAGCCCTTGATGACAAATGACGTAACATCTACATCATTAATGATTGGCTTTACAGAGCCCTGGTCCTTAAGGGGTTAAACAGCATATCAGAGGGGATCATATAGTAGAAATGAACACTTCTTAGAATTCAAAACAAGCACAGTGTTTGTTCATACATGTGCAGGCCACACCCAAATTTCTAATTAGAAGCACATGTTATTTCCAAACACTAATTAAACACCTGTTTACGCCATTTGAGAGCACATTTAGAGGCGAGAATCTTTGCACCTAGACGACATTAGGTAGTTTTTTAATTCAATATCTAATAAACCGTTGCTTATAATATTCTGCAGTAAAGAGTCTCTTTATTTCTAGATTTTTTTTGTATTTCTTTTTAAGCATTTTTCAAAAAAAAATTTAGAACTCGAACCGAACACGCCTCGAAGATCACGAACTTTCGAACTGCCAGTGTTCGCGTCGAACTCCGAACTGATGAACCGAACAGCTCATCCCTAATGATGACCTGATTCAGGGGAACCCTGTTCCCAAGGAAACTTACAATCTGTGAGATATACAATTATTTTGTGAGGTAGGCACATCCATATTATTAGTCTTGCTCATGGACGCTCACTGGTGGCATCTTCTGAGTTGGATCGAGTTGTCTTTCCATGATTGTAGAGGAGCGACCTGGTGGTTAGGTTGAACCCATTTCTCGTAAAGTCGAGACTTGCTTCTCTAGTTGTATTGGAGGGATGTGCAGAATGGTATTTTGACTTGCTTTGCCACGGTTGAAGGGTAGAGCAGTTCTCACTGGACTCCACAGCCGATATTGTGTGGTAGGCAAGTATGTACCATTAGGTGTCTTGCCCCAGGACACTTACTGGAGGGGTGCTCTGGCTGGGATTCGGACCTGGTTCTTTTTGGTGCATGATTAGCCTTGAGTTCTTCAGGACCAAACCATGCAGGCATTTATTTGAATGGCTTTTTTATTTGGTGCTCTCCCATTGGTCCAAGCTATTCCATTGCTCTGTCTCTGAGGAGCAGTCTTCAGGAAGGATGCAGACTTCTTGAGTAGATTACACGATTAGTGTAGCAGAGATGTTTACCGCTATGCAAATTGTGTAAGCTGTATAAAGAATTTGCGCAGAGGACAAACCGATGGTGGGGGAGTGCAGAGCCGCTGATTTTATCACTCAATGGCAGGTGAGGTCTATGAAGGCACATCACTATTTCCTTCTATTAGAGATGTGCACTTTTTTTTGTTTTTTCGGTTCAGATTTTGTAACTTTTCGGATCGTTTCAGCTAATTTTTCGTGATTTCGGCCATTTTCGTGTTATCGAAAATTTTCATATTTTTCGGAACGTCTGTTCTCCTCGTTTTCAAAGTGTCTATTCATTTTGACTTAAACTAATGGTTTTTCGGATCTGAGAATTCTGTCGCTACGATAATTCTGCCGATTCTATCGGTTTTTTGGTTTTTTTAAGATCCTTTTTCTTATGCTTAAAGTTGTGCAATGCATATTCCAATTAAAATGGTATGAAAGGAACAAAAATTAACAAAACTATTTAAAAAAACGCAAAACTGACCCAAATGGTCTGACTTTAAAAATAAAAACCAGAACAAAAGGTTTTATCTGAAACGAAAAAAAAATAAAAAAATTTACCCTTTCGCTGCTGAGGCATTTCACGCCTGTGTGCTAAGCTAATTTTTACCAGTTTTGCTCATGTTTAAACCCGTTTTGAAGCCTTATTTTATTATATGACCCAGACCTATATCGTTCTTTTCAGCAGATTCATAATATATCATTAGTGTACGTTATGTCCTGTCTGTATATTATAACAAAAAATGCAATAACTTTTAAATATTCAAGAATTTACAATGTGTAAAGTGTTTTTTTTCATATTTTAACATGCGAGCATTTGCGGTTATATTTTACGAGTTGCGCTTGTTAAAAAAATTAGTAATGGGGACTTGTTACATTTTTTTTTTTTGGGGGAACAAATAACACAATTTTTAACAAACGCAACCCATACAAAAATCCTTAGTGCAGCATCATTGTTCACATTATAATTGAAATGGGAACAATGTTGCTGCATTTACAAAACCGGGGGGGGGCAGCAATTGGCCAGAGTCCCAGCCGATTGCTGCCTCCTGTGCTAGGACACGCTCAGCGCGTCGATAGCACAGGAGGAGCACTTGGCAGGACGCTCTGAGCATGTCCTTAGCAGTAAAGTGGTTAATGTAGCATATGAATCCGCACACTGCAGGGAAGCACCTCCATGCGGTATAATTAATGTATACGTCTGTCTTCTATGTATCCTGTCTCTATATTATAACTTAAAATGCAATAAATTTCGAATTTTCAATAATTTACAAGGTGTAAAGTGTTAGTGTTTTTTTTCCCCACATTTTAACATGCGAGTGTTTACTGTTATATTTTCTACTAGGTGTAAAGCCTGCCCAGAGGGCAGTCTATTGATAAGTGTGGTGCGTATGAATGTTGGTGGAAAGGAAAACACAGCAGCGTCAGGAAAAGTTAAATATTTTTAGTGACTATTTTGAATAAATTTCTTTGAATACAACATTTTTAGTAAAGCATGCATCAGTCCCTGGTAATAAGTAGCCTTGTTCACGTCCATCGATGACTTTGATTTTAACGTCCGCAGAGCTCTTGACTCGAGAGAATGCAACATATAGTTGTCCATGGCTGAAGACGGGTTCTGGTAAATAGATGCCAACTCTGTCAAAGGTTTGTCCTTGGGATTTGTTAATAGTCATTGCAAAT
Source organism: Leptobrachium leishanense (assembly GCA_009667805.1). Classification (NCBI taxonomy): domain Eukaryota; kingdom Metazoa; phylum Chordata; class Amphibia; order Anura; family Megophryidae; genus Leptobrachium; species Leptobrachium leishanense. The sequence continues at coordinate 178,742,667 of CM019063.1, read as the reverse complement.
GCCAATTTAACAGGAAATTGTCTCCTTCGTAAAACAAATGGCAGTTCGGTGTTACTTGGGGCTAAATCAATTCTAGGAATGAAAATGTTTTTTCGTTCTGAGGTAGGTGTCAATACGTTAGCAATGAGCAAATTTTGTCGCATAGCTGTCACAATCAGTCTTGCTCCATTACACAGGCCTCTCTTTGTATTCAGGTTACGCAGGAGCATAATAATACAGCCAATTTTTAGTTTCAGTTTATGAACTGGCATCCCTGAAGGAGCCAATTCATTTAAGAACTCAATGGGGTAATTATCCTTGTCTTCCTGTGATTCATCATCAATAGAATCAGTGCTTAAATAAGTTTTGCTCTCACCTTCTAACAAACTAAGCACTTCTTCATTGATGTTTTCCACATCACAAATTTTGGGGCATAAAATTGCAGTTTTGTCAAATGTTGAAATATGATCAGGGTGTAAATGGTCACCATAAATGTCCTTGACAATGGAGTTTTTGCAGATCATTTTAGGTGGTATCTGAAATATATCTTGATGGAAGCCATGTTCGTTTGTGAGTTTTCCATCGCCAAGTTTTATTAGCCAAGAGCTGAACTCTGGATCCACAGATCTTACATTTGTTTGCAGCTTTATGATCTTAAATTTATCCCATAGTGTATTGAATTTAATGCTGGATTCAACGATTGCTGATCGACTGCCATGTGGCACAACAGGTAGAGTTTGTCGGAAATCGCCTCCGAGGATAATTGTTTTACCGCCAAAAGGTTTGTTGTTTTTCATGAGCTCTTGCAGTAGTTTGTCAACGCATCTGAGAGCATCACTTGGAGCCATGGTTGATTCATCCCAAATTATAATTTTTGTTTTTCTAAGGATTGTGGCATCATTAGATGTTTGCCTCATGGAAGATGTTGAAGTGTCCAACAAAGGAACAGGCAGTTTAAATTGTGAGTGATATATGCGTCCACCCTCTAGTAAATTAGCAGCAATTCCAGTAGAAGCAACAGCTAATGCTAGCTCTTTGTTTCCTCTAATTAATGCAATAAAGTTTGGAATAGGTATGTTTTGCCACTACCTCCAGGACCATCGAGAAAGTAACACCTTTGGGGTAATGTATCGTTTTGGGTGGCAGAAAGAATGTCTTCAAAAGTTTCTCTTTGTAGATCATTTAAAGCCGCCTGCATTTGTACTCCTATGTGACTTTGAAGAACTGCATCATAAATGTCTGTTGTTTTGACGGTTGAATAGTCGGTAGGCGTTGGTAAACCGAAATCCTGACATTTTTTCCTGTTAACAATTAAAATGTCTTGAATGTCTAATAGTGCATTATTGAGACATGTTTGGCAGTCTGGTGTGTGGCCAGGGTGTCTAGATAAGTCTTCAATGAGTTGTTGTTTATATTTTTCAAACAGTTGTTTAGCATTTGGTGGAGATGCAAGGGCACAAATGTTGGCAAAAAGCTCTCGAAGCATTTGAGGCACCATCTCACTTGAAGCTTCGTGAAGAGTCAAGTCCCATAATTCATCATCCTGAAAAAGACCGAGTCTTTGAGCAGCTTTTTAGTGACTATTTTGAATAAATTTCTTTGAATACAACATTTTTAGTAAAGCATGCATCAGTCCCTGGTAATAAGTAGCCTTGTTCACGTCCATCGATGACTTTGATTTTAACGTCCGCAGAGCTCTTGACTCGAGAGAATGCAACATATAGTTGTCCATGGCTGAAGACGGGTTCTGGTAAATAGATGCCAACTCTGTCAAAGGTTTGTCCTTGGGATTTGTTAATAGTCATTGCAAATGCCAATTTAACAGGAAATTGTCTCCTTCGTAAAACAAATGGCAGTTCGGTGTTACTTGGGGCTAAATCAATTCTAGGAATGAAAATGTTTTTTCGTTCTGAGGTAGGTGTCAATACGTTAGCAATGAGCAAATTTTGTCGCATAGCTGTCACAATCAGTCTTGCTCCATTACACAGGCCTCTCTTTGTATTCAGGTTACGCAGGAGCATAATAATACAGCCAATTTTTAGTTTCAGTTTATGAACTGGCATCCCTGAAGGAGCCAATTCATTTAAGAACTCAATGGGGTAATTATCCTTGTCTTCCTGTGATTCATCATCAATAGAATCAGTGCTTAAATAAGTTTTGCTCTCACCTTCTAACAAACTAAGCACTTCTTCATTGATGTTTTCCACATCACAAATTTTGGGGCATAAAATTGCAGTTTTGTCAAATGTTGAAATATGATCAGGGTGTAAATGGTCACCATAAATGTCCTTGACAATGGAGTTTTTGCAGATCATTTTAGGTGGTATCTGAAATATATCTTGATGGAAGCCATGTTCGTTTGTGAGTTTTCCATCGCCAAGTTTTATTAGCCAAGAGCTGAACTCTGGATCCACAGATCTTACATTTGTTTGCAGCTTTATGATCTTAAATTTATCCCATAGTGTATTGAATTTAATGCTGGATTCAACGATTGCTGATCGACTGCCATGTGGCACAACAGGTAGAGTTTGTCGGAAATCGCCTCCGAGGATAATTGTTTTACCGCCAAAAGGTTTGTTGTTTTTCATGAGCTCTTGCAGTAGTTTGTCAACGCATCTGAGAGCATCACTTGGAGCCATGGTTGATTCATCCCAAATTATAATTTTTGTTTTTCTAAGGATTGTGGCATCATTAGATGTTTGCCTCATGGAAGATGTTGAAGTGTCCAACAAAGGAACAGGCAGTTTAAATTGTGAGTGATATATGCGTCCACCCTCTAGTAAATTAGCAGCAATTCCAGTAGAAGCAACAGCTAATGCTAGCTCTTTGTTTCCTCTAAATTAATGCAATAAAGTTTGGAATAGGTATGTTTTGCCACTACCTCCAAGGACCATCGAGAAAGTAACACCTTTGGGGTAATGTATCGTTTTGGGTGGCAGAAAGAATGTCTTCAAAAGTTTCTCTTTGTAGATCATTTAAAGCCGCCTGCATTTGTACTCCTATGTGACTTTGAAGAACTGCATCATAAATGTCTGTTGTTTTGACGGTTGAATAGTCGGTAGGCGTTGGTAAACCGAAATCCTGACATTTTTTCCTGTTAACAATTAAAATGTCTTGAATGTCTAATAGTGCATTATTGAGACATGTTTGGCAGTCTGGTGTGTGGCCAGGGTGTCTAGATAAGTCTTCAATGAGTTGTTGTTTATATTTTTCAAACAGTTGTTTAGCATTTGGTGGAGATGCAAGGGCACAAATGTTGGCAAAAATCTCTCGAAGCAGTTGAGGCACCATCTCACTTGAAGCTTCGTGAAGAGTCAAGTCCCATAATTCATCATCCTGAAAAAGACCGAGTCTTTGAGCAGCTTCTTTGAATGTTGGACAATGCACACCACCAACTGTTCGGATATGTTCAAATGAGGTGGCTCCTTTAACATGGAGTAAAAGTAATCTCAAGCAAAATCTCTCAACATCTGAATTTATGTTAACAGAGTACATTCGCCCAATAGTGTTATTTTCTCGATGTCTCAATCTCCTTTCCCATGTGGTATTTTTCTGTTGAAATACAAAATGTTGTGGAATATCAGTATACAGGAATTCGCGTGCAGCCACATCTACTCTGTTTAAGGTGAACCAAGCTGTCAATGTTGTGTGTCTTGATTGTGTTCTTTCTATAGTGTTCCTGATGTTATTCTTCATTAAAGTAATACCGACTGTTCGTCAGGAAGATGGATTTGTAAACGCACGATGGTAATGTGTTTTTGATGGTGCATTTTGAAACCAAGAAGAAACGCCATGCCGCTTCTGGAGCTGTCACATATCTAGAATCCATGAAGGAGGTGATCTCGTCATGATGGAGCGTTGCATGTTCTTTGATGGCAATATTTTGCGCAGTCATGTCCTTTATAGATGTATTTGAATAAGTACTTTACACTTTTTATAGAAGCGCAGCTCTCAACGTTTATATGGCAGTTGTATTTTTAAAGCTAATAATGGGTTGTATGGCACAACCCAAGAGTTATTGATTTTTTTTTTCCATTTACTTCAATAGAAGCAGCTGTTTGTGTTTCTCCGGTACAGTGGATAGCCGTCCATGTTTGACAAAGTTTGGTCTTGGTATGGTTTTGGGAATTTTTTGAGCAAACACCATCAGCCATGCATGGTGAATTAATATTCTGAGGCCCACATGGTCCATGTATCATGTGTTTGATGACTATTGCATGTAATCGGGGTTGTGCGTGAATGTCGGGGATTTCTGCTGAAATGAAGCTATCAATAGCATCAGCATCTTTAAGCTTATCTTGAGGTGATAATATGAGTAAAATATGTGCATGAGGTAATCCACGTTTTTGAAACTCTATTACATGAATTTTAGCAACAGGTTTACCTAACACATGTTTGTTTGTGATGTTGTGTAGTAGTTCTTTTAGCTTAAGTTTGAAAACTTTGGCAACCAAATCAGGGCGGTATTCCACTGCTTGACCTTCTGTAATATTTTCTAAAATTTCTGGCCATTTTGGGTTGCATGTCATTGTTATGAAGAAGTCAGGCTTACCATATTTTCCGCACAATAGCCATGGCTTCTTGGTAGTTTTGCAGCATGTTTCTGGGACTACCTGGAATGTTGATGGAAGTATTACTGCTTTTCCTGGTATCAAGCCTGTTCTTTGGCAGCGTTTTGTAGATGGTCCATGAGACTTGTGTATTTTTCAACTCGTAATTTGGACTGATTTTTGTCGTACATAATTGAGACGGTTACCTTCGGTCTTAACATATGCGTCTACAAATACTGTTGAGTTAATTTGCCTGCATTTAAAAATGGGTTGAAATCTTTTCGGATGGAAAGCATGTAGCTATAAAATTGCATTTGAGTGACTCTTTCTCTTGGCTTAGCAGAGGAATGATTGCGTATGGTTTTTTACAGTAGTAGGAGTGTAGTTAAGTTTAATGCGAGGTGACCAACTTTGGTCCCCAAATGGAAATAAAAGTGGATAGAGCATCGGCTCTAAGTTTGGATCTAAAATGCTTATCCTTTCTGTTTTTCTGTCTTTGTTTTGCGTTCGCAATGAATGATAAGATCTCTTTCGAGAGGAGGTTCTCCATCATTTTGAAAAATAATAGCTACTTCATTACTGCGAGGTGCATTGTATCTGCATTGGTCGTCGTGCGATCTTGTACTATCGCCATGGTGACAGTTGGTGTTATAGTGCCATTTTGTATAGCCTCCTGTAAGGATTCTTGTTCTACCTCATATAACATTTTGTAGGCTTCAGCAAATGGATTGTTTTTATCCATAAAAGTGCTTAACTCTGTCATGAGCTCAGGGTTGCATTTTGAATTTTCATTATCATGAGGCGTTGTTTAGCAGCCTCATCGGGGTCAAGAATATATAGTTGTGCAAACTTTCGGTTATCCTCATTGTGTGGATGAAGAGATGCAGTTCGGTGGTAAATCTGGCCATTAATTCTAAAGCAGTAAGGTCCATAACCAGGAGGAGGAGTAATTGTTTGCCCCCATGGAAGCAAATGCTAATGAACTGTTGATAGATCGAATATTTTGTTTGAAATTTTTTGAATGCTTATGAGGCGCGTCATTAGACTTTCTATCAAAGGAGCAACTTTAATGGGCTCCATGTATACTTTTCCTTTGTTGCGCATTGAGTGAATAGTCTGTCGGATGGCTGGTGTGTATTAAAATGCAGTGCATTGCATTTGGTGCACAGAACATCGAGTTTTCCACAATAATGTTGCCGAACGGAATCACCCTGTTCATTGTTAATGATTTTATTAATTTTTGTTTGTGCACGTCGTACTTTGTGTGCCAATGTGTTTTTGATTCTTTCTTGACATCGTGCATTTTCATCCATATTAGCTCTTTCCTTTCTTTTCTGTTTTTTTTTTATTATTTCTGAAATTTTGTAGTTGCTCGTTCGTCATGTCATTAGTGTTAGATTCTGTGTGATTTTCTCTCCTTTTAGCGACAGATTGTAGTTGTAAATCCATCTTTCTTTTGGGTGGCATTTTTTTTGTTAAACAAAAATTTTTTTAATAGTATTTATGTGAAGTTTTCTTTGTTTTATATTTAAAGGGTTAAGTAGTTTGTGGGGTTTTTGCAGAGGGGTGCACTGTTTTTTTGTTTGGACCTCCAAGGTGTTTTTTTTAAAAAAAAGTTTTTGTTGTGTTAGTGGGGCTCTGAGTATTTTTAAAAAAAAAAAAATTATTTTTTGTTGGTGGTTGCTTTGTTCTATTTTTTTTTTTTTTTTTTTTTTTTCGTTCTGTTAGTGCGGCAGATTTTTTTTTTAATAAATATTTTTTTTTTTTATTGGTGCTTGTTTTTTTTTCGTCCTGTTAGTGTGGCTGTGAGGTTTTTTAAAACTATTTTTTTTTCTTGGTTGCACAATTTGTGTGGGGGCACTGGTTGTTTGTATGCTCTTTTGTTAAAGTGTTGTGGAGGCTCTTTGGAGGGGGCACCGTTTTTGGTAGGTCCTCTGCTTTTTTTTTGTTGTGTGTTTTTTTTTTTTTTTTTTGTTCTCTGCTCTGTGCTCTGATCGGTGCTATTGTGCTTTGCTCTGTTCCGTTTATTGTGCTCTGCGATCTGTGCCGTTTATTGTGCTCTTCTCTGTGGCATTTATTGTGATCTGCTATGTGCCGTTTATTGTGCTCTGCTCTGTGCCTTTTATTGGGCTCTGTGATCTACTCGGTGCTCTGTTCTTGTGCTCTGTTCAGGGCTCTTGTGCTCTTCTCGGTGCTTTGTTCTTGTGCTCTGTTCAGGGATCTTGTGCTCTGCTCTGTGCCGTTTATTGTGCTCTGCGCTGTTTATTGTGCTCTGTGCCGTTTATTGTGCTCTGCTCTGTGCTCTGCTCTGTGCCGTTTATTGTGCTCTGGTCTGTGCCGTTTATTGTGCTGTGCTGGGCTCTGTGCCGTTTATTGTTGCTCTGCTCTGTGCCGTTTATGGCTATGTGCTCGGCTCTGTGCCGTTTACTGTGCTCGGTTCTGTGCTCAGCTCTGTGCCGTTTATTGTGCTCGGCTATGTGCTGTTTACTGTGCTTGGCTCTGTGCCGTTTATTGTGCTCTGCTCTGTGCCGTTTATTGTGCTCTTATCGGTGCTCTTGTGCGCTGATCGGTGCTCTGCTTGGTGCTGTGCTCTGTGCCGTTTATTGTGCTCTGCTCTGTGCTCTGCTCAGTGCCGTTTATTGTGCTGTGCTCGTTGCTGTAGTGTTTATTGTGCTCTGCTCTGTGGTCTGAGCTGTTTATTGTACTGTGCTTGGCTCTGTGCCTTTTATTGTGCTCTGCTCTGTGCTGTTTATGGCTCTGTAGTTTATTTTGCTGTGCTCGGCTCTGTGCCGTTTATTGTGGTTTGCTCTGTGCTCTCTGCCGTTTATGGTGCTGTGCTCGGCTCTGTGCCCTTGTGTTCTGCTCCGTGCTCTGATCGTTGCTCTTGTGCTCTGCTTGGTGCTCTGCTCTGTGCCATCTATTGTGCTCTGCTCTGTGCCGTCTATTGTGCTCTGCTCTGTGCCATTTATTGTGCTGTGCTTAGCTCTGCGCCGTTTAATGTGCTGTGCTCTGTGCCATATATTGTGCTGTGCTCGGCTCTGTGCTGTTTATTGTGCTTGGCTCTGTGATCGGCTCTGTGGGGTTTATTGTGCTCGGCTCTGTGCCGTTTATTGTGCTCTGCTCTGTGCCGTCTATTGTGCTGTGCTTGGCTCGGTGCTTGGCTCTGTGCCGTATATTGTGCTCTGCTCTGTGCCGTTTATTGTGCTCTGGGCTGTTTATTGTGTTGTGCTCGGTTCTGTGCTCGGCGCTGTTTATTGTGCTCTGCTCTGTGCCGTGCTTGGCTCTGTGCCGTTTATTGTGCTGTGCTCTGTGCCGTTTATTGTGCTGTGCTCGGCTCTGTGCCGTTTATTGTGCTCGGCTCTGTGCCGTCTATTGTGCTCTGCGGCGTTTATTGTGCTCGGCTCTGTGGCGTTTATTGTGTTGTGCTCGGCTCTGTGACATTTATTGTGCTTGGCTCTGTGCTGTCTATTGTGATGTGCTCGGCTCTGTGGCATTTATTCTGTTGTGCTCGGCTATGTGCTTGGCTCTGTGCTGAACTCTGTGCTCGGCTCCGTGCCGTATATTGTGCTCTGTGCCGTTTGTTGTGCTCTGCGCAGTTTATTGTGTTGTGCTTTGTTCCGTGCTCGGTGCCGTTTATTGTGTTGCGTTTGGCTCTGTGCTTGGCTCTGTGCCGTTTATTCTGTTGTGGTCGGCTCTGTGCCGTCTATTGTACTGTGCTCGGCTCTGTGCCGTCTATTGTACTGTGCTCGGCTCTGTGGCGTTTATTGTGCTCGGCTCTGTGGCGTTTATTCTGTTTTGCTCGGCTCTGTGCCGTATATTGTGCTCTGCTCTGTTTATTGTGCTCTGCGCCGTTTATTGTGTTGTGCTTGGTTCTGTGCTCGGCTCTGTGCCGTATATTGTGCTCTGCTGTTTATTGTGCTCTGCGCCGTTTATTGTGTTGTGCTTGGTTCTGTGCTCGGCGCCGTTTATTGTGTTGTGCTTGGTTCTGTGCTCGGCGCCGTTTATTGTGCTGTGCTTGGCTCTCTGCCGTTTATTGTGCTGTGTTGTGCCGTATATTGTGCTGTGCTCGGCGCTGTGCCATTTATTGTGCTTGGCTCTGTGCCATCTATTGTGCTGTGGTTGGCTCTGTGGCGTTTATTGTGCTTGGCTCTGTGGCGTTTATTGTGCTTGGCTCTGTGGCGTTTATTCTGTTGTGCTTGGCTCTGTGACGTTTATTGTGCTTGGCTCTGTCCAGTCTATTGTGCTGTGCTTGGCTCTGTGGCGTTTATTGTGCTCGGCTCTGTGGCGTTTATTCTGTTGTGCTCGGCTCTGTGTCGTTTATTGTGCTCTGCTCTGCGCCTTTAATGGTTTTTGCTATGCTCTGTGCCTTTAATGGGTAGTGCTCTGCTCTGTGCCTTTAATGGGTTGTGCTCTGCTCTGTGCCATCTATTGTGCTCTGCTTGGCGCTCTGCTCTGTGCTGGGCTCGGGGCTCAGGTGCTGGGCTATGCGCTCGGCTCAGGTGCTGGGCTCTGCGCTGGTCTCAGGTGCTGGGCTTGGCTCTGTGCTGGGCTCAGGTGCTGGGCTTGGCTCTGCGCTGGGCTCAGGTGCTGGGCTTGGCTCTGCGCTGGGCTCAGGTGCTGGGCTCTGCGCTGGGCTTGGCTCTGCGCTGGGCTTGGCTCTGTGCTGGGCTCAGGTGCTGGGCTCTGCGCTGGGCTTGGCTCTGTGCTGGGCTCAGGTGCTGGGCTCTGCGCTGGGCTCTGCGCTCAGGCGCTCTGCGCTGGGCTCTGCGCTGGGCTCTGCACTCGGCTCTGCGCTGGGCTCTGCACTCGGCTCTGCGCTGGGCTCTGCACTCGGCTCTGCGCTCAGCTCTGCACTCAGCTCTGCACTCAGGCGCTGGGCTCTGCGCTCAGCTCTGCGCTCAGGCACTGGGCTCTGCGCTGGGCTCTGCGCTCGGCTCTGCGCTCAGGCGCTGTGCTCTGCGCTCAGCTCTGCACTCAGCTCTGCGCTCAGGCGCTGGGCTCTGCGCTCAGGCGCTGGCTCTGCGCTCAGCTCTGCGCTCAGCTCTGCACTCAGGCGCTGGGCTCTGCCGCTCAGCTCTGCGCTCAGGCACTGGGCTCTGCGCTCAGCTCTGCACTCAGCTCTGCGCTCAGGCGCTGGGCTCTGCGCTCAGGCGCTGGGCTCTGCGCTCAGCTCTGCACTCAGCTCTGCACTCAGGCGCTGGGCTCTGCGCTCAGCTCTGCGCTCAGGCACTGGGCTCTGCGCTGGGCTCTGCGCTCGGCTCTGCGCTCAGGCGCTGTGCTCTGCGCTCAGCTCTGCACTCAGCTCTGCGCTCAGGCGCTGGGCTCTGCGCTCAGGCGCTGGGCTCTGCGCTCAGCTCTGCGCTCAGCTCTGCGCTCAGGCGCTGGGCTCTGCGCTCAGGTGCTGGGCTCTGCGCTCAGGTGCTGGGCTCTGTGCTCAGGCGCTGGGCTCTGTGCTCAGGCACAGGTGCTGGGCTTGGCTCTGTGCTGGTCTCAGGTGCTGGGCTCTTCGCTCAGGCGCTGGGCTCTGCGCTCAGGCAGTGGGCTCAGGTGCTAGGCTCTGCGCTGAGGCGCTGGGCTCAGCTCTGCGCTCAGGTGCTGGGCTCAGCTCTGCGCTCAGGTGCTGGGCTCGGCTCTGCGCTCAGGTGCTGGGCTCGGCTCTGCGCTCAGGTGCTGGGCTCAGTGCTTGGCTCTGCGTTCGGCTCTGGGCTGGGTGCTGGGCTCTGTACTCGGTGCTGGGCTCTGCGCTGGGCTCTGCGCTCGGTGCTGGGCTCTGTGCTCGGTGCTGGGCTCTGTGCTCGGTGCTGGGCTCTGGGCTCGGTGCTGGGCTCTGGGCTCGGTGCTGGGCTCTGTGCTCGGTGCTGGGCTCTGGGCTCGTGCTGGGCTCTGGGCTCGGTGCTGGGCTCTGGGCTCGGTGCTGGGCTCTGGGCTCGGTGCTGGGCTCTGGGCTCGGTGCTGGGCTCTTGTGCTCGGTGCTGGGGCTCTGGCTCGGTGCTGGGCTCTGGGCTGGGCTCGGTGCTGGGCTCTGGGCTCGGTGCTGGGCTCTGCACTCGGTGCTGGGCTCTGCGCTTGGTGCTGGGCTCTGCGCTCGGTGCTGGGCTCGGTGCTGGGCGCTGGGCTCAGTGCTGGGCTCGGTGCTGGGCGCTGGGCTCGGCTCGGAGCTGTGTGGCGTTTTCGCGCGCTTACATTGGTGGTCCTGCGGCGGGAGGCGCGTGCAACCTCCGTAACCGGCTTTGGCGGGAGGCGCGTGCGCATCCAGCTGCGTGTGCATCCTACCTCGTAAGATGCTTTGAGGGTGCTGCAGCGGTTGGATGCGCACGCACCCGGCTGCGCGCGCATCCAACCTCCACAGCACCCTGTGGGCTGCGCGCATGCGCAGACCTGTTTTGGCGACGGACACGCCAGACACTATCCTTTTATAGGATAAGATGAGTTGCGCTTGTTAAAAAAATTTGAGATGGGGGACTTGCTAAATACATTTTTGGGGGGAAATTACACGATTTTTTAAAAATTCAACCCATACAAAAATAATTAGTGCAGCATCATTGTTCACATTATAATTGAATGGGAACAATATTGCTGCATTAGCAAAACAAAACAGAAAAACACAACGTTTTTATTTTTTTTCTCAACTTTTAACATGGTTATGTTTGGTATGGTTGGAAAGGCCATGCTCTGGCAGAGCCAAATACAAAACATTAACCCCCTAGTTGCCACCAATGGTGGAGATAGAGGGTTCATTGGAACTCCCGATCCGTGGCAGCTAGGGGTTAATGTTTGGTATCGTTGGATCGGCCAGAGCATGGCCTTTCCAACCATGCAGCAATATTGTTCCTATTTCAATTCTAATGTGAACAATGATGTTGCACTAAGGATTTTTGTATGGGTGCGTTTGTTAAAAATTGTGTAATTTTCCCCCAAAAAAGTAACAAGTCCCCATTACTAATTTTTTTAACAAGCGTAACTCATATAAAATATAACCGCAAACGCTCGCATGTTAAAATGTGAAAAAAAACACTTTACACGTTGTAAATTATTGAAAATTTCAAATTTTATTGCATTTTTTGTTATAATATACAGACAGGACATGACGTATAGATATTATAATGACATATTCTGAATCTGCCGAGTCTGCCAGAAAGAACGATATATAATATGTCTGGGTCCTATAATAAAATAAGGCTTCAAAACGCGTTTAAACATGATGAGCGAAACCGGTAAAAATGAGCTCAGCACACAGGCATGAAATGCCTCAGCAGCGAAAGGGTTAATTTTTTTTTCCGTTTCAGATAATTTTGATCAACTTTTTTTCCACTTTAAAACCTTTTGTTCTGGTTTTTATTTTTAAAGTCAGACCATTTGGGTCAGTTTTGCGTTTTTTAAATCGTTTTGTTCTTTTCATACCATATTTAATATGACTAAAGTTGTGCAATGCATATATTAATAAGAAAAAAAGGATCTTTATGTTAATAAACGATAGAATCAGCAGAATTATCATATCAAATCATTGGAAACGATACGGAATTACAGAATCGGCAATGGAAACAAAAAATACGATGTCCGAAATGACCGAGATCACGAATGGAACGAAAATGAATTGCCAGAGTTTTGGTCGTTTTCGGATCCGATTTGGAAAATTGGCTGAATCTGAGGCACCGAATCGACCCGATTCGTGAAAAAAAAAATTCTGTCCGGAACAATACGCACATCCCTATCTTCTATCCTATGACTGCAGACCACTGACGGCCTGCTTTCCTACCTGTTTAGTAATAACTCATCTGTCCAAAAATCATTAACATTTGACATTATTTTGCTTTAGCTCTGTTGCTTTTGAACTAGCTATATGTCTTCAATGTTGTTGGAGTGCGTGGTTTGAAGTGCTGTTAGATTTATATTAATAAATGGCTACATTTTTTAAGATTTCCATATAGAGGGTGCATTTTGAACTTCTCTGCTTATTCCAGTCTTGTCTATCTGGGCCTAGCTCCCTCTTTCCGGTATGAAAAGTGCATTTTGATAGACACACTAGGCCCACATCCATGAATGATGCCAGTAGAGACTACATTGGTTTTAACTACATATAGAAACATAGAAACATAGAAAAATGTCGGCAGATAAGAACCTTTCGGCCCATCTAGTCTGCCCAATTACATGGATACTTAACCTGGATTTATCTTTTGTTTAGGATAGCCTTATGCCTATCCCATGCTTGCTTAAATTCAATTACTGTTTTGGCCTCTACCACTTCTACTGGAAGACTGTTCCATGTATCCACCACCCTCTCAGTAAAATAATGCTTCCTGATGTTACTTTTAAACCTTTGCCCCTCTAATCTAAGACTATGTCCTCTTGTTTTGCTATTTTGTTTCCTTTTAAATATACTCCCTTCCTCTACCTTGTGGATTCCCTTTACTTTGAAGACTTGCACTTAGGATATGATCCATTCAGTAAAGAGATGATAAATACAACCAAGATTGATATACTAGCTAACCAAAAGTTCCATCCAAACATTACAATTTCAAACCCACTTAACCTACAACTCAACGTCTACCATCACTATAGGATTTATATATTTATTTTACAGATTAAAACATAATAAATGCAATATATTGTAGAATGCATTGGAACAGTAGTTTAGAAAATATAATAAAAGGAACTAATGTAACAGGCTAAAAACAAGGCAGAGCGCATATGGATGCGGGTAGATTACATTGTGGAGGGGAGGGTTGACACCTCCGCGTTCTTGTTTCTTCTCAGGGTCCTGTTGGTTTACCTCCGTATAGTGTGAGAGGAAAAGTAAGGGAAAAGAGTAACCTAAAGAAGGAAGATCAAAGTGAATAAATAGTTAGAGAGAGCTAGATCTGCAAAATGAGGAGCATGGATAGTTTTGTTTGAATTCAATTCTATTTTCAAGTGATGGTAGACGTTGGGTTGTAGGTTAAGTGGGTTTGAAATTGTAATGTTTGGATGGAACTTTTGGTTAGCCAGTATATCAATCTTGGTTGTATTTATCATCTCTTTACTGAATGGATCATATCCTAAGTGCAAGTCTTCAAAGTGAGCACTTAGAGATCTTCTGGTGAGTGATTTAGATTTTTGTTTAAAACAGATCTTTTCTATTCATCTTAAGGTTTTAAGTTAGGTCTAGGGAGTAAATTAGGTTAGGCTGGTGACCCATTTTCATACTGATTAGCATAGAATTGGAATCAATTGGGTGCTATTTGCTAAGAGGTTAAGCTTGTCCACGCCTTGCTGGGGAGGTGTACTTAGGTGACTATATAAAGCTTGGGGATATTACCTTGTCTAATACAGCTTGTGAAGCCTTCTAAGTGCAAGTCTTCAAAGTGAGCATTTAGAGATCTTCTGGAGATGCTCTGGAGGTAGTCTGAGGTTAGACATGAGGTAGAAAACCTACAAAAAGGTATGATTTGCTGGTTTTAAATCCATTCTTTTATAATGGCAGGCTTGGTCCAGTGTAAGAGCTGTCATGCATTTGTTTTTAGATCCAATTTTTGGGGGTTTGGAGTGTGCCTGATATGTAGGCAGTTCTCTTTATTGCAGCAGGAAATTGCCTGTTTGAAGTCTGAGATTTGTAAATTACCTGTTAGACAAACTCAGGCTATGACTGTTACAAAGCCACTGCCACAGTGGCCTCCTAGGAGCGGCAGATGGACTACTGTAGGATCTGGTAGACTTAGAGTTGTGGGTAGAAGGCATGTCCCACAGTCTGTGGCTCATGGAACATAACAATACCGGGGTACTCTTTATATAGAAAAGACAGAGAAGGTAGAAAAAGGAGGAGGAGTGGCCCTGTATGTGAAAAACAACATAAAAAACGAACCAAATAAAAGTGAGCGAGGTGAACATAGAGTCAGTTGGGGTTACGCTAACATTTGGCAATCATACAGTAGCTCGTGTAGGTGTGATCTATAGACCCCCTGGACAAGTAGAAGAGCTAGATAATCTGCTGTTTGAGGAAATAGCCAAAATGGCAATGAAGGGGGAAGTTATTATCATGGGGGACTTTAATCTTCCTGATGTGAACTGGAAAACCAAAATAGCTGGGTGCACCAGGAGTACAAATATTCTAAACTCCCTACTGGGATTATCTCTAACACAAGTAGTTGAGGAGCCGACCCGTAAAGAGGCCATATTGGATTTAATACTCACAAATGGAGGTTAGGTATCAGACGTTGTTGTAGGTGAAAATTTGGGATCTAGTGATCACCAGTCAGTGTGGTTTAATATAAGAACAGGGATGGAGCCGCACCACACAAAAACAAAAGTTTTAGACTTTAAAAAAACAGATTTTTCTAAAATGAGATTTTGTGTGAATGAGTCATTATCAGACTGGAGGAGTTTAAAGGGTGTCCAGGAGAAATGGGATGATTTAAAGGAAGCATTATTGATGGCCACAGGCAATTGCATTTGACTTGTTAGCAAAAACAAAAAAGGGAAGAAACCACTGTGGTACTCTGCAGAAGTGGCCAAAATAGTGAAGAACAAAAAGACAGCATTCAATAATTATAAAACAACTCCGAGTGAAGAAGATCGGCAAACCTATAAGATTAGGCAGAAAGAGGCAAAGCAATTTATAAGAGCTTCCAAAGCACAAGCAGAAGAGAAAATAGCTGTCAGTAAAAAAAGGGGGACAAAACATTTTTTAGATACATAAACGAGAAAAGAAAAGTAAAACAAGGATTAGTTAGATTAAAAACAAAGGAAGGAAGGTATGTAGAAGAGGATAAAAGTCTTGCTGACTGCCACAATGAATATTTTTGTTCAGTCTGTGCAGAAGAAAAGGAAGGAAAGGGACCTCAGTTAGGAGGAAACACTAAAGAGACATTTACATATGAGTTTACAGAGGAGGAGGTTCTACAGCAGCTCTCTAAAGTAAAGACAAATAAGTCAATGGGGTCTGATGGGATCCACCCTAAATTAGTAAAAGAGCTCAGTGATGTAATAGCAAAACTGTTAACAGGGATTGGTTAAATAAATCTGTTAACGGGAGTCGTCCCAGAAGACTGGATATTAGCAAATGTTGTGCCCATTTACAAGAAGGGTAGTAGGGAGGAATCGGGGAACTATAGGCCAGTTAGTCTTACGTCAGTAGTGGGGAAATTAATGGAAACCATGTTAAAGGAAAGAATTGTTGAACATCTAAAAACACATAGATTACAGAATCAGAAACAACATGGGTTTACCTCAGGGAGATCATACCAAACTAATCTTAATGATTTTTTTGATTGGGTAACAAAAATAATAGACATAGGTGGTGCAGTAGACATTGCTTATTTAGATTTCAGTAAGACTTTTGATACTGTTCCGCATAGAAGGCTTATCAATAAATTGCAATCTTTGAGATTGGATTCCAATATTGTTGAATGGATTAGGCAGTGGCTGAGTGACAGGCAACAGAGGGTTGTGGTAAATGGAGTTTATTCGGCGCAAGGTCTTGTTACCAGTGGGGTACCTCAGGGGTCAGTACTTGGACCCATACTCTTTAATATTTTTATTAGTGATATTGCAGAAGGTATTAATGGTGAAGTATTTCTTTTTGCTGATGGCACAGAGATTTGCAACAGAGTTGACGTTCCTGGAGGGATCAGCCAAATGACAAATGATTTAGCTAACTAAAACAATGGTCGGAGCTGTGGCGATTGAGTTTTAATGTGGATAAGTGCAAGATAATGCACCTGGGACGTAAAAACCCAAGAGCTGAACATAGAATATTTGATACAGTCCTAACCTCAACATCTGAGGAAAGGGATTTAGGGGTTATTATTTCAGAGGATCTAAGGGTAAGTAGTCAATGTAATAGAGCAGCAGGAAATGCTGGCAGAATGCTTGGTTGTGTAGGGAGAGGTATTAGCAGTAGGAAAAGGGAAGTGCTCATGCCACTGTACAGAGCACTGGTGAGACCTCACTTGGAGTACTGTGTGCAGTACTGGAGACCGTATCTCCAGAAGGATATAGACATCTTAGAGAGAGTTCAGAGAAGGGCTACTAAAATGGTGTACGGCTTGAAGGAGAAAAGTTACCAGGAAAGGCTTAATGATCTTAACATGTACAGCTTGGAAAAAAGACGAGACAGAGGAGATATGATAGAAACATTTAAATACGTAAAGGGAATCCACAAGGTAGAGGAAGGGAGTATATTTAAATGAAAACAAAGTAGCAAAACAAAAGGACATAGTCTTAGATTAGAGGGGCAAAGGTTTAAAAGTAACATCAGGAAGCATTATTTTACTGAGGGTGGTGTATACATGAAGCAGCCTTCCAGTTGAAGTGGTAGAGGCCAAAACAGTGATTGAATTTAAGGGAGGCATGGGATAGGCGTAAGGCTATCCTAAACAAAAGATAAATCCAGGTAAAGTATCCATGTAATTGGGCAGACTAGATGGGCCGAAAGGTTCTTATCTGCCGACATTTTCTATGTTTCTATGTTTTCTATGTATCTAGTGCATTCAACTTTGTCAAACTATTCTTTGAGGGTACAGGGTTTAGCTTTCTTTTACTGTGGGGTAATTACCGCTTTTGTGGCACTCAATAGATGCAGAGTCGGGAACTGTTTTCTATGTTGTCAGATCCAGGTGAAGAAGTAGAACTTTAGTGGCGTAAAGGTTTATGCTGGTCAGCTTACCTATAATACTGTTTTCAAAGTTTGGGAATGGTTGTATAATCAGCCAGGACCACTAAATTTGGCCAAGGACTTTACAGTTCATAACTCCTCCAGCAGAAGCTAACCCCAATAAGTGAATAACGGGATATCGGGGATCTGTGTCAGGGACATATCATTTTATAATGGCTGTGTATCACATATATATGATACACTACAGGTTTTGTTCCACATTTACAGTATTTTGGTAAACCTTGCACTGAACATGGCAGAGAATTGTTAATTATCTTTGAAGTTAATTACATTTTTCTCATCACCTTGAAATTCAAAAGGCGTTAACATTTGACAGTGATTGTCCACAAACCCATCTATTAAAATAACATTCATTATTTTAATTTCTGAATACAGCGTACACTTATGTAAAAGCATATTTTTACACATGCTATGTTTCTGGCAGATGCGAAAGACTAAGGAACTGGAATCCATATTAATTCCACTTGGTATCCAACGGTAAGGGCATTCAAATAATATCAGTTCTGATTAATGTGTTTTTGAGGCATTGTTGAAATGATCAAGCTTTCTGTTCCAAGGACTTTTATCACGATTATGTTACAGGGTAAAGATCAGATATGTACACTATATTGCCAAAAGTATTCGCTCACCTAGTCAAATCAGAATCAGGTGTTCCAATCACTTCCATGGCCACAGGTGTATAAAATCAAGCACCTAGGCATGCAGACTGTTTTTACAAACATTTGTGAAAGAACGAGTCGCCTTCAGGAGCTCAGCGAATTCCAGTGTGGAACTGTGATAGGATGCCACCTGTGCAACAAATCCAGTCGTGAAATTTCCTCGCTCCTAAATATTCCAGTCAGCTGTATTATAAGAACATGGAAGTGTTTGGGAACAACAGCAACTCGGCCACGAAGTGGTAGGCCACGTAAACTGACGGAGCGGGGTCAGCAAATGCTGAGGTGCATAGTGCGAAGAGGTCGCCAATGTTCTGCAGAGTCAATCGCTACTAGACATGTGCATTCATTTTAATACTAAAACGATTTAGTCCGACTTTTGGGATAATTTAGTTTTCATATGACTCGAGATACGAAACTGCTCAGTACAAAAAACGAAAGAAACTAAAATAAAATGCACTACATTTTAGTTTCAGTCCTTTTTGTGATATTACATTGAGTGAAGGAGACCAACAATGAAGAGCGCAACATCGCAAAGCTACAGAAAAGGTTTGTATGCGTAATCTTTCCCGACCGCTACCGGAAAATCTGACAGTGATAGAGCTCCAGAATACTCACAGCCCAGACAGCCACAGCCAGCACAGGAGAGGAAACCTTTACTTAACCCTTGCATGTCTATGAGGCAGACAAGATGATAAAAGCAGCTGGAGAAGGAAACCATTAAAATAAATCACACTGAAAGCTAATGACAGAGGAGGGCTAGATAGTAAAACCCCTTTATAACAAGTAGCGCTGGGAGATGAGAGGGACTTTATAAAACGTGTGTTATCTCCCCTCCCACTCTGCATAACATTTTATATTATCCAGGAGCATATAAAGTCCCTCTCCTCTCCCAGTGCTGCTTGTTATAAATGTTTTTTTACGTCTGATACATTTAGTATCCAGCTCTCCCAGTTACCCTGTTATTATGAGCCTTCTGTGTGATTTATTTGAATGTTTTCCCTGGATTTAAAAGCGCTTTATTGTATTATAAAAATAAATTTGCACCAGTCATCTCTTCTCTGAGCTTTCAGACCGATTTATGTTAATATTTTCCCTCTCCCCTGCTTTTATATTCCTGTGTCTCCCCCACAGAGATACAAAGTTTAAGTAAAACTTCCCTCTCCTGTGCTGGATAAGCATTGCATTCCGAAATTCTGCACCCTCCACATGCCAATGCAGTAGGATGTTCCATACAGAGAGGGACATTAATTAATGCAGGAGGATGTTCTATACATTATACAGAGAGGGGTATTAATGCAGGAGGATGTTATATACATTATACAGAGAAAGGTATAAAGTGAGGAGGATGTTCTATACAGAGAGGAACATTAATTCAGGAGGATGTTCCATACATTATACAGATAGGGTTATTAATTAATGCAGGTGGATGTTGTATACATTATACAGAGAGGGGTAATAATTAATACAGGAGGATGTTACAGTATCTACAGTTGTGTTCAAAATTATTCAACCCCCAATGCTGTAAAGGGTTTTAGGGAATTTAGTGTACATTTGTAATTGTATTCAGAATGAAATCCTACAAGGACTTTTTAAAGAACAATATGCAACTAAAATGACATCAATTGGTTTTGTAATACAGTAGTAAATGTTTATTTTGTGAATTCTTCATTGACACAATTGTTCAACCCCTTAAAGACTACCACTCTGAAGAACAGAGGTTCATTCAAGTGTTTTCAATCATGTATTGAAAACACCTGTGGATGTCACGGAGCAGCAATAAAGCATAATAAGCACCAATTAGGCAGCTTTAAAATGACTGTGATACTCAGCTCCTTCTAGACATTTACTGGTGTGGTTACAAACATGGTGAAGTCAAGAGAATGGTCCAGGAAGACAAGAGAAGAGGTGATTACTCTTCACAGGAAGGGCAATGGCTATAAGAAGATTGCAAAGATGTTAAACATACCAAGAGAGACCATAGGAAGCATCATTCGCAAATTCAAGGCAAAGGGCACTGTTGAAACGCTACCTGGTCGTGGCAGAAAGAAGATGCTGACTTCGACTGCTGTGCGCTACCTGAAGCGTAGAGTGGAGAAAAGTCCCCGTGTGACTGCTGAGGAACTGAGAAAAGATTTGTCAGATGTGGGTACTGAAGTTTCAGCTCAGACAATACGGCGCACACTGCGTAATGAAGGCCTCCATGCCAGAACTCCCAGGCGCACCCCCTTGCTGTCTCCAAAGAATAAGAAGAGTCGACTGTAGTATGCCAAAAGTCATGTGGACAAACCACAGAAGTTTTGGGATAGTGTTCTGTGGACTGATGAAACAAAATTAGAACTGTTTGGGCCCATGGATCAACGCTATGTTTGGAGGAGGAAGAACAAGGCCTATGAAGAAAAGAACACCTTGCCTACTGTGAAGCATGGCGGGGGGTCAATCATGCTTTGGGGCTGTTTTGCTTCTGCAGGTACAGGGAAGCTTCAGCGTGTGCAAGGTACCATGAATTCTCTTCAGTACCAGGAGATATTGGATGACAATGTGATGCAGTCCGTCACAAACCTGAGGCTTGGGAGACGTTGGACCTTTCAACAGGACAATGATTCCAAGCATACCTCCAAGTCCACTAGAGCATGGTTGCAGATTAAAGGCTGGAACATTTTGGAGTGGCCATCGCAGTCACCTGACTTAAATCCGATTGAGAACCTCTGGTGGGACTTAAAGGAAGCAGTTGCAGTGCGCAAGCCTAAGAATGTGACTGAACTGGAGGCTTTTGCCCATGACGAATGGGCGAAGATACCCATAGATCGCTGCAAGACACTTGTGTCAAGCTATGCTTCACGTTTAAAAGCTGTTATAACTGTAAAAGGATGTTGTACTAAGTACTAAGATTGAATGTCACTTGGGGGTTGAATAAAACTGATAATGATGTGAGCACAGAAAAGACATTTGTGGTTATTTCATTATAAATGTTATGTTATATTTGTCTGACCTACACGTGCCTCTTTGATTTAATTGTAAGCAAGATGACTGAATGATCAAAATCAATGTCAAACTGGCCAAAACACTCAATTTCAGTGGGGGTTGAATAATTTTGAACACAACTGTAGGTAGGACAATACATACATACATACAGAATCTGCCAAGTTTGCCAGAAAGAATTATATATAATATGTCTGGGTTGTATAATAAAAACATGGCTTCAAATCACGTTTCAACATGAGCAAAACTGGTAAAAATGAGCTCAGCGCAAAATAGAATTGACACAGCGCACCGAACCAGAAAGCACCAAAATTTCAGTGGTTTCTGAATAACTCCCTCTACATTTTGTTTTTAACCTCCCTGGCGGTATTCCCGAGTGTGACTCGGTTTGCCAGTATTTGGTGAATTTAGTGAATTGACGAACTGCCAACAAATTGCACTGTGAAAGTCATCATTTGGTGCAATTTGTTGGCAAGTTTTGGGCTTAATAATCCTTTAAATGATTGCAGGCATCCTTGTGAAAATACTACCAAAAATATTCACTGGTGTTGCAAATACCATCAAACATCAGTATCGCAATGTTGACAAACACTTGCATTTCAGAAAACTAAAATCCAAAGAGTTACAGGAGAATCTGCACTTTGAAGCATATCATCATATTCACTATAATCAGGATAATCTTACCTTTAAAACAAGTAAATATGATGAATCCTTGAGCTTTGAGATGAGTGAGTGTATGAGTTGCTTTTGAAGTGGTGTTCAGTGTCTTTCTGTTTGGCAGAAAAAAAACATTTTTTTGCATGGTATTTCTAACATTTTAACAACAAAGTCCTTTGTATGCTCATAAAACTATATTGTGAATTATTCTGTAACATGTTTGGTTCTTTCCTTAGATCTGGAGAGCCAGAAGAATGTGCTGGAGTTGCGTCATTTCTCTGTTCAAAAGATGCTTCTTATATTAATGGAGAAAACATTGCAGTAACTGGGTGTATGCTTGGAAGACTTTAAAAATTTTTCCTCAAGTTCTTTTTCTGATCCAAGAACATGAAATAAATTCATACATTATATATTGCTACAGGTTACAGTTTCTGGCTTGCAATGCATTTTCCATTTTTTGTGTCCTAAAAGCAAATAGGTGTATTCTAAAGAGTGCAGCCCTCTAACACACAGGGTTATTCAAAGAGCTCCGAATTGCTGGCGAAAAGTAATCGAACACTGAAATTCAGCATAAGGTTACCAAATGTTGGCGAATTTCCTGCACATACGGTGCCTGTTCGACGGCAGTGAAATCCCCATAGAGAAGCAATGCTTCATCTATTCAGAGAACAAAAACCAGCAGGGAAAAGTTGCCGACATGCCCTGCTGTTCGGTGGTTTCATAAGACAGGTTTATTCAGGCGAATCCCATAGGCTTCAATGTTAAAAATATTCCCGTTTTAATTCAATATGTAATAAACCTTTGATTATAATATTATGCAGTAAAAAGTCTCTTATTTTTAGATTTTTTTTTGTTTTTTTTAAATTGTTGTTTTTTTCTGTAACAGCCCTTTTAACTATCATTCAATGGATCTTATATGTAAATTCTAGACATTTTTGTTCTGTAGTTTCTTTGCAAACAGCGTTTCACTTTTCAAACATTCAAGTGTACTTTTCTTTTTTTTTTTTTGTTCATTCCATTTGTCTGCGGTGTTGGGTTTTTCCGGCGACTGAACGGCAGCTGCGGCATGTACGCGGTTAATCCAGATGTTTTTGCAGGTTTCGGTGCACGTTCGCTGGGTTTTGCGATGAGTTTTTGTCAGGTTTGCGGTGACTTTTCCCTGCACTACGACGGCCCTGTGGTGCTTGCTGAATACACCGCAGGCTCGCTGAAATGGAATCGCCAAATCGCACCGAATTGAAGCAAACGAAAAGTCACCAAACATGCAGTGACTTTCGATTCTCTTTGAATAACCCTGACAGTCATTTTAACATGACACTATTAGAAACCATGCTTGCCTACTTTCTCTTTACTATGAGTGCAAGGTTTTACTGTTGAAACGTTGTGTTTTCTATTTTGCTCTTTTATTCAATTACCTTTATTTAATAGTCGGCAATGCCTCAAAGCCACTGTTTAAAAAACTAAAAAATATAGAATTAAAAAAACAATGCTTAGGCTAGGGTCAGTCTAATGCATTTTTCAGATCGTCAGCAAAAAAAGTGCGTCTGAACGCATGGACGTACTTTTTCTTTGAATACGCGATAGCGGTCATACGATGAGCAATTTCGGCCGTGATTTCATACGGATCCAAACATGGAAACTTTGGGTGTCTGGACGTTATGTAGGCCAGACATGAGCAGCGTCTGATGTCTCCTAATCACGCACACATGCCGCTATGCGGACGCAGCGCACTCTGTACATCAGTACTAACGTCGCTTGCATTGCGTGGCCGAACTTTCGTGCGGCCGTACTTCGTGTGTGGGCCTGCATTGGACTTCATTTGCTGCTACCACGGCCATCATAGTGTGGGTAAACGCACGTTCGCACTGCGTTCGTCTGACCCCAGCCTTATAGGCAAGTGTTTTTTTGGGGGTTTTTGGGCATACGGATAGTGTTTGTTTTATTTTAAATAAAATGTAGGCAGAAAATTTGGGTTTAGAGTTGTGGAGGACATACGGATCACTTTGCCTAACTTAGACTCATTTAAGGTATAGTCAACTACTATACAACTACTCGTATAAGTCATTAAACGCAAACCTTTTGGCGTCTCTTCCCCAGACAATCCTTTTTTGCACTTTTTAAAATTTGGAATTGACAATGTTAAAACTGCTGTCAAAGTAGTAATGTACTGGGGAACAGGGGCGGATTAAGACCTCTATGGGCCTGGAGCTGAAGGGTTTTGGTGGGCTTTATTTGGAATTTAGTGGTTGGTTATATATTCTATAGTGCTTATATATAGGTTATATATTCTATATTCGTGTTAAAAAAATTAAATGGGAACCTGTTACTACATTTTTAGAGAAAATACACAATTTTAAACAAAACTGAATTCTGGCTTCTGTCAAGAATGACTATAGGTTATTCAGAGAGCCGACTTGGCCCCTTTCTCCACACAGCATTCATCTACCAACACCACCAGCCACACAAACTGCATTTGGACTCTGAACCTAAGCATTCATTCACCAACACCCCCAGCCACAGAACCTGCATTTGGACTCTGCTGTCTCGCTACCCTCCCACCCAGTCCTGGTCTAAAATTTGTAGCTTCCTTTCCCGCTGCTTCCACTTTGGCAATCATCCTAATTAGCCAAAGGCCCTTCCCATGAAATCTTATTTCTGGCTATCAGCTCCACCCCCCCCTGATCCCTCTTGTTTGGCATACCTCTGCCCCTTAGATTGTAAACTCACGGGATGTCTGGCTGAGCACTTGTTTCAAGTGCTGTTTAAGCTGGACAATTATCTTGCGGGCAGAGTCATCTGCACTTATTGTATCTTTATTATGTCTCACGTTTGTTTTTGCCCCATTGTAAAGCGCACCAGAATCTGTTGGAGCTGTTTAAGTAACTGCACCTGACATGTCACCGAACAGGGAATTTTCTCATACGGTGACATTTCGGGGCCATTCGGCTACTCAGAGAGCAGGCAGTTTGCCAAATTTTGGCAAAATGAGTAAGTACGGTGCCTGTTCGAAGGCAGTGAAATCCCCCATAGAGAAGCAATGGTTAAACAGCAGTGAAAAGTTGCCCAAATGCCCTGCTGTTAAGTGGTTTCATTTGGCAGGTTTATTCAGGTGAATCCCATGGGCTTCAATGTTAAAAACATTCCTGTTTTTATTCACTCTAAACGCGAAAGTCTTGACTGACTTATCAGTCTAATTGAGCTTGTGAAGCCTTCTAAGCCTTCTAAGTGCAAGTCTTCAAAGTGAGCACTTAGAGATCTTCTGGTGAGTGATTTTGATTTTTGTTTCAAACAGATCTTTTCTATTCATCTTAAGGTTTTAAGTTAGGTCTGGTGAGTAAATTAGGTTAGGCTGGTGACTCATGTTTCTTACTGATTAGCATAGAATTGGAATAAATTGGGTGCTATTTGCTAAGAGGTTAAGCTTGTCCACGCCTTGCTGGGGGAGGTGACTATATAAAGCTTGAGGATATTAGCTTGTCTAATACAGCTTGTGAAGCCTTCTAAGTGCAAGTCTTCAAAGTGAGCACTTAGAGATCTTCTGGAGATGCTCTGGAGGTAGTCTGAGGTTAGACAGGAGGTAGAAAACCTACAAAAAGGTAAGATTTGCTGGTTTTAAATCCATTCTTTTATAATGACAGGCTTGGTCCAGTGTAAGAGGTGTCATGCATTTGTTTTTAGATCCAATTTTTGGAGGTTTGGAGTGTGCCTGATATGTAGGCAGTTCTCTTTATTGCAGCAGGAAATTGCCTGTTTGAAGTCTGAGATTTGTAAATTATCTGTTAGACAAACTCAGGCTATGACTGTTACAAAGCCACTGCCACAGAGGCCTCCTAGGAGCGGCAGATGGACTACTGTAAGATTTGGTAGACTTAGAGTTGTGGATAGAAGGCATGTCCCACAGTCTGTGGCTCTTCTTAATTATTTTGAGGCACTTTCAGAGTGTAGTGGTAAGACGGAAGTAGGCTCAGGCACCATAGTTGAGGAAACACCATCCCCTATGATAAAGGTATGCAAGACTGCAACCAAGGACAAAAAGGAAAAGGTTGGACTTGATAGAAGGCAATTGTTTCTGGGTGATTCTATCATAAGAGGTGTTGAGCTGGAGAGTAGTGGTTTGGTGAGATGTCTTCCTGGGGCTACTGCTCGTAGAGACAAGAGACGTATTCTCATTATTGTCAAACAAGCAAAGCAGCAAGGGGAAGTGGACGTTCTAGTCCATCTAGGGACAAATGACTTGGCTAGCAATGAGGTTTCTGAGATTAAGGAAGATTTTTGTGTTCTTGGAGGTGAAATACAGCCGATTGCGTCCACTGTGACATTCTCTGAAGTTCTGTCAGTGCATAACATTCAGGATAGGCAGATGCGCAATAGGGAATTTAATTTGTGGCTTCGGGAATGGTGTTGGGAGCAAGGATTTGGCTTTGTGTCCCATGATAGCTCTAATTGGAGCAGAAAGGAACTGTATAAAAAAAGATAGTTTGCATCTTACTCATAGGGAAACATATGTTCTCAGTGAGAAGTTCAAAGGTTTCACAAAGGAATATTTAAACTAGGAGGGGGGACAAAAGGATAAAAAACAATCTGCCCGATTGTCCCCCAAAACTGAATCGGAGGGTGCAAGCAACATGCGGGGTAAAAAATGACAAGCTCAGAGTCGTGTCTATAAATGCTCGCAGTCTAGTCAATAAAATCAATGAACTGGAGGCAATGATGGCAGCTGAAAAAGTAGATTTAGTGGCGGTTACTGAGACATGGTTCAGTGAGAAAAATAACTGGGACATAACAATACCGGGGTACTCTTTATATAGAAAAGACAGAGAAGGTAGGAAAAGGAGGAGGAGTGGCCCTGTATGTGAAAAACAACTTAAAAACAAACCAAATAAAAGTGAGCGAGGTGAACATAGTCAGTTTGGGTTATGCTAACATTTGGCAATCATACAGTAGCTCATGTAGGTGTGATCTATAGACCCCCTGGACAAGTAGAAGAGCTAGATAATCTGCTGAAATAGCCAAAATGGCAATGAAGGGGGAAGTTATTATCATGGGGGACTTTAATCTTCCTGATGTGAACTGGAAAACCAAAATAGCTGGGTGCACCAGGAGTACAAATATTCTAAACTCCCTACTGGGATTGAGGAGCCGACCCGTAAAGAGGCCATATTGGATTTAATACTCACAAATGAAGGTTTGGTATCAGACGTTGTTGTAGGTGAAAATTTGGGATCTAGTGATCACCGGTCAGTGTGGTTTAATATACGAACAGGGATGGAGCCGCACCACACAAAAACAAAAGTTTTAGACTTTAAAAAAAACAGATTTTTCTAAAATGAGATTTTGTGTGAATGAGTCATTATCAGACTGGAGGAGTTTAAAGGGAGTCCAGGAGAAATGGGATTATTTAAAGGAAGCATTATTGAAGGCCACAGGCAATTGCATTCGGCTTGTTAGCAAAAACAAAAGAGGGAAGAAACCACTGTGGTACTCTGCAGAAGTGGCCAAAATAGTGAAGAACAAAAAGATAGCATTCAATAATTCCAAAAGAACTCAGAGTGAAGAAGATAAGCAAACCTATAAGATTAGGCAGAAAGAGGCAAAGCAATTTATAAGAGCTTCCAAAGCACACGCAGAAGAGAAAATAGCTGTCAGTAAAAAAGGGGGACAAAACATTTTTTAGATACATAAACGAGAAAAGAAAAGTATAACAAGGATTAGTTAGATTAAAAACAAAGGAAGGAAGGTATGTAGAAGAGGATAAAAGTCTCGCTGACTGCCTCAATAAATATTTTTGTTCAGTCTGTGCAGAAGAAAAGGAAGGAAAGGGACCTCAGTTAGGAGGAAACACTAAAGAGACATTTACATATGCGTTTACAGAGGAAGAGGTTCTACAGCAGCTGTCTAAAGTAAAGACAAATAAGTCAATGGGGCCTGATGGGATCCACCCTAAATTATTAAAAGCGCTCAGTGGTGTAATAGCAAAACCGTTAACAAGGATTGGTTAAATAAATCTGTTAACAGGAGTCGTACCAGAAGACTGGAAATTAGCAAATGTTGTGACAATTTACAAGAAGGGTAGTAGGGAGGAATCGGGGAACTATAGGCCAGTTAGTCTTACGTCAGTAGTGGGGAAATTAATGGAAACCGTGTTAAAGGAAAGGATTGTTGAACATCTAAAAACACATAGATTACAGGATCAGAAACAACATGGGTTTACCTCAGGGAGATCATGCCAAACTAATCTTATTGATTTTTTTGGGTAACAAAAATAATAGACATAGGTGGAGCAGTAGACATTGCTTATTTAGATTTCAGTAAGGCTTTTGATACTGTTCCGCATACAAGGCTTATCAATAAATTGCAATCTTTGAGCTTGGATTCCAATATTGTTGACTGGATTAGGCAGTGGCTGAGTGACAGGCAACAGAGGGTTGTGGTAAATGGAGTTTATTCGGCGCAAGGTCTTGTTACCAGTGGGGTACCTCAGGGGTCAGTACTTGGATCCATTCTCTTTAATATTTTTATTAGTGATATTGCAGAAGGTATTAATGGAAAAGTATGTCTCCAGAAGGATATAGACATCTTAGAGAGAGTTCAGAGAAGGGCTACTAAAATGGTGTACGGCTTGAAGGAGAAAAGTTACCAGGAAAGGCTTAATGATCTTAACATGTACAGCTTGGAAAAAAGACGAGACAGAGGAGATATGATAGAAACATTTAAATACGTAAAGGGAATCCACAAGGTAGAGGAAGGGAGTATATTTAAAAGGAAACAAAGTAGCAAAACAAGAGGACATAGTCTTAGATTAGAGGGTCAAAGGTTTAAAAGTAACATCAGGAAGCATTATTTTACTGAGAGGGTGGTGGATACATGGAACAGCTTTCCAGTAGAAGTGCTAGAGGTCAAAACCGTGATTGAATTTAAGCAGGCATGGGATAGGCATAAGGCTATCCTAAACAAAAGATAAATCCAGGTAAAGTATCCATGTAATTGGGCAGACTAGATGGGCCGAATAGGTTCTTATATGCTGAAATTTTTCTATGTTTCAATGTTTCTATCAACACCCAGCTGAAACCGTTTAACCTATGGGAATGTGAAATTTTGAAGGTACACGGTTTTTATGACATAGGCACCCACTAAGGAAGGGTTGTTGGAAACTCCACCCCATAGGGGGTTGAATATTTTAAACGGGTTACCTATAGCTCAAAAACAGATGATACAGGCGTGAAAATTGGTATTTAGATTGATCTTAAAAAATAAAAAAAACATGTATTTTTCCTTTTTCTGAAAATCCAGTGGGGGGTTGAATACTTTTATCAGTATACCTATTTTTCAAAAACCGAAGATGTTAAAGGTGTGAAATTTGGCTTTTACAAACACATGTGTTATACTAATTTCCAAAAATCCAATTAAGGGGGGGTCGGAAAGGGGTGTGACTACTTTGCTCAGTATACCTATATTTCAAAAACCAAAGATGATAGTGTTGTGAAACTTGGTATTTACAATCTTCTTGAAAAGCAAAAAAACACATTTTACCATTTTCCAAAAATCCAGTGGGGGGGGGGGGCGGCAGCAAAAAGGGTGGTTGAATACTTTTATCAGTATACCTATATTTCAAAAACCAAAGATTTTACAGGTGTGAAATTTGGTATTTACAATCTTTGTCGGGGAAAAAACAAACGTGTTTTTATTTTCCCAAAATTCAGTTAAGGGGTGAGGGAGAAAAAGGGGTGTGAATATGTTTATCAGTACACCAATATTTCGAAACCCAAAGATGCTACAGGTGTGAAATTTGGTATTTACAATTTTCAAAAAACAAAAACAAATGTGTTTTACCATTATCCAAAAATTCAGTTAAGAGGGGGTCGGGGAAAGGGGGTGAATACTTTTAAACAGGATATCTATATCTCAAATACAGAAGATGTTACAGACGTGAAAATTGGTATTTAGATTTGTCTTGAAGAAAAAAAACACGTGTTTTACTATTTTCCAAAAATCGAGTGGGGGGGCAGAAAGGGGGGTTGAATAATTTTATCAGTACCTATATTTCAAAAACCAATGATGTTACAGGTGTGAAATTTTGTATTTACAATCTTTGTGAAAAAACCAAATGTGTTTTACCATCTTCCAAAAATTCAGTTAATACTATTTATTGGTATACCTATGTGTAAAAAACCAAAGATGTTCTGGGCGTGAAAATTGTGATTTACAATCTTCTTGAAAAATAAACAAACATGTGTTATACCATTTTCCAAAGATCCAAGTGGGGGGGTTTAAAAGGGGGATGAATACTTTTAAACTGGATACTTATATCTCAAAAATAGAAGGTGTTACAGACTTGAAAATTGGTATTTTGATTCTTCATGAAACATAAAAAAACACTAATTTTACCAATTTCCAAAAATCCAACAATTGTAACAAATCCCAAAATCCACGCAAGCAAAGCCACAGGCAAAAGCTAGTTTTATTATTTTAATCTCCAGTAAAAAGTCTCTGTTTTCTTTTCTTTTCTGTAACCGACCTTTTTATTATCATTCATAGGACCTTATATGTAAATTCCAGATGTTTTCATGCGTTTTTTTTCCTGCAAACGGCATTTAAATTTTAACACTTTCAATCCTGCTTTTTTTTTTTCTACCCCGTCCGGCGGTTTGTTGGCTTTCTCCTGTGGCTCGTTGGCTGCGTTTGGCTGTCCAGCGTGTTTGCAGCAGTGAGCGATGGATTTGCGGCAGGATTGTGATGGTGGGCAGCAGGGTGTGAGATGGTGGGCGGCAGCTTTGCAGCAAGTCTGTGGTGGCATTCAACAGCCTATTTCCTGCACTTAGGGGACCCTGCCATGAATGCTGAATTCACCGCAGGGTGGGGAAATTTGATTCCCCGAAGTGCAGTGAACGAGAGCGCCAAAATATAAATTTGCTGTGTGGATAACCCCTATGTTTGAAATACTGAACTTGCTCCCAGTGAGGGAAAGGAGAAGAAGTATTGCTCATTTTAAATGTGACAAATGGACAATGCCATCACTTTGGAACTAAAAATCAAACAATTTTTTTTTTTTAGCTTTTACATGGTCATGTTTGATATCAATGCAAATGCTAGACTCTGACTTGTCCAATGTCACTTTACTGGGCCTTGTGCATTGTAAAGATTAGAGACGCAAGGTTCCAAAGTCCCTTCCGTGCTCCTCGCTGCAGTGCGACGGTTTAGGTTTTTGATGGAACAATGCGTAATAATGCATTGTGCCATCGCCTCCACACTCGTTGGTGACATGAGAAATTACATGGTGAGTTAGTGCAGCATCCTTGTTCACTTTATAATTGAAAAGTGAACAATAATAAATGTCATGCTCTGGCCCTTCCAGCAATACCTCACTTGACCCTGTTGCTGCTATGAAGTTGGAGATACAGATGGCCAAATGCCCATCAATTAGGGATGTGCGTTTCGGGTTTCGGAATTTTCACGAAATTTCCCGATTCGTGTTTTCGGATGCGGCCGGTTTTTCCGAAAATTTTTAGATCCGAAAACAGCAGATCCGAAAAGTTTTCCGAGCCGAAACGAAATATTTTCGGAATTTTCGAATGAACTTGAAATGTGTCAAATCGAAATTTATTGCTTTGAAACGAGGAGAACAGACGTTCCGAAAAACGAAAATTTCCGAAATCACGAAAAGTCAATACAAAAAACGAGCAAAGTGACACGAAAATACGAAAAATGGTCGATATTCCGAAAAAAAAATGTACCCGAAAAACGAGTCGAACCGAGCCGAATCGAAACCGAAATCGGTCGAAACGAGCCGAATCGAAAAGTTTAAACATCCGAAAAATCGAATCGAACCGAAAAAAAAATCGGTGCACAAGCCTACCATCAATGCAGACATACAGGGTTATTCAGAGAAAAACCAATCTGATCCCGAAATGGCACCAAACAGAAACAGTTAATTTCCTTGTACGGAGCATTTTAGAGGCCATTCAACTATTCAGATGGCCGGAAGTTCACCAAATTTTGCAGTGAAATCCCCATAGAGAAGCAATGATTAGCCTATTCAGAGAACACTGAACAGCAGTGAAACGACAGTGAAATGCCCTGATGTTCGATGGTTTCATTCGGCAGGTTTAATCAGGCGAATCCCATAGGATTTTTAAAAACATATCTAATGAACTGTTTATATTTTTTAATCTGCAGCAAAAAGTCTTTTTTTCTGTTAGGATTTTTAGGCATTTTTTTGGATTTTTTGGAAAAAGTTTTTTTGGATTGATTTTTTTTTTTTTTTTTTTTTTAAAGTCTATATTCTGTAACAGACCTTTTTATTATTCATAGGACCTTTGTTAATTCCAAACAGCATTTAAAATTTGACACTTTCATTTTTTTTTTACTTGTCTGGCGGCTTGCTGGCCTTTTTCTGTGGCTGGACGGTGTTCGGCGTTTCATTGGCTGCGTTTAGTGGCTGTTCAGCGGGTTTGCAACTGCTGTCCGGTGGCTTTCTAGGATCCGATAATCTATTAAATCAGATTGGATCAAATAACTTCTGTGACCTCTTCTTAAAACACGGCACAGACTCACCAAAATTATCTGATCCGACAATTTCAGTGACTGAAAATCATTCAGTGACTTTGTCTTTTGAATTACCCCTTTGTTGCCACGTCTTGTTGTCCCTGTGGATATTGAACTGGCTATCGTTTAGTGACCTTGCTTATTGCCTTACCCCTTCCTGGTACGACTTGTCCATCCCGCCAACCAGCCCTCTAGTCACCGACACAATTACTCAATGTACACGGACATAGGGTGTTGGAGTTGAAATTATTTCTGGCCAGTTTATGAAAACCACTTAATAAACCATCAACTTTACAAAGGATTTTATTGTAACAGCACTTACATTTTGAATTGATTGTAATACAACGTAACCTAGCCCCCGTTCCTTTTAAGGCTTTGTGAAGCCTTATCCCATTAATCTGTATTACATAATAAAGCATCAAACTTGTGAACTTTGCTTAACTCTATTATATTCTCCGCTGCCACATCCCTCAGCCTTGCTGTGACACCAAGGTATGTACTGTTGCAGGGGCGTAACTAGAAATCACAGGGCCCCATTGCAAAATGTTGTATGGCACCCCCCCCCCCGCCTGCAACCTAACACCTCCCCCTGCAGTCTACCCCCACACTCAAAAAAAATGAACTAATGCCATTGAACAACACAGTATCACAGAGCGTATCACAGAGCTGCGCAGCAATAAACTCTCTTGGAAATGGGCAGTGTGTGGGTATAAGCACACACAGAATCCACAGCCTTAAACGTTCACAGTAATAGGCATAGGAGTATACACAGGAGCCACAGCAATATTACTCACAGTAATGGCTGGGGTGTATGGGCACAGAATCCACAGCAATAAAACTCCCAGCAATGTGCGGTGTGTGTGTCAGCGTATCAGAATCCACAGCAATAAAACCCCAGCAATGTGCGGTGTGTCAGCGTATCAGAATCCACAGCAATAAACCCCCAGCAATGCTGTGATGTCCTCCGCCCCAGCAGTGTTGCCTGGGGGATCTGGTTTGCGTCCTGGCTCTCCAGCTGATTCCAGGACCTTAAGGGTTAATGGCAGGCCAGCATCTTAGGGGACGGGGCCTAGTAGGCACGTGAGTGGTCACCGGGTTTAAAAGAGGGAGCGAGAGGTTGCTCAAGTGCCCTGACGTGGTATCCACTCTGAGCTTCATATTGATACTCTGTATATTCTGGTATTTGACTTTGGTGTTTTCTGAGGACCTCGTATTGTGTATCTAACCTTGACTCGTGACTGACGATTCTTTCCACGATTTCCCTTTATCTGTACCCCGCTCATTTTGATACCTTGCATAGAACTACTGGTTCATCCCCCGGCTTGCTAAACGTACACCTCGCTAACATACCTCGCTGACATACCCCGCTGTTTTCCAGTACCGCTGTGCGACCGTTTGGGTCCTTATATTTCCCTCTGGTATTTGTATCCCTGAATTTCCTCCTGGTCCATCCATATAGTGTAATAGGCCTAATCACTAGGCATTCTCTCAGGGTGTGTCTAGTTCCCATACCAGAGGTCTAACCTCCTACTAGTTACCTTCTGTGCTCTTTGATATTTTGTACCACCTGACAGTATAGGGTTGCTCTGTCTGCTGGTCTCAATCAGCAGAGCTTGTCACAACTAGGGATGAGCTGTTCGGTTCGATCGTTTCGGAGTTCGCATCGAACATAGCCTGTTCGTTTGTTCGCGAACTACGAACATTTCCGGGTGTTCGCCGCGTGTTCGCCCACAATGCACCACAACGGACCACAATGTACTTTTCCACTGGCCTGAAGCTCGTAATTGGCTACAGCCTTGCACCTGACCACAGGTCTGGTGCAAGACAGGTTCAACACTATGCCAATCACGGCTCAGAGTCCTGATTGGGCAAATTTTGCCCAATCATGGGCTCACAGAGCTAAGTCCCGCAGCACACTAAGGTTTCCACGCAGCGCTTCTGCACGCATTTGAGAGGAGATTTCATAGGAGATTATTGTTGTGTGTTCTTACTGCCGGTCTGCCACGCTACTGGTGGGGTCTCATTTCTACCAAATATCTGGGAATTGTTGTAATCTTTTGTGCTCAGTCCCAGCAACTATTTTGGTTGCTCAGTAATTTCAGCAAAATATTTTGGAATTGAGGTGATCTGTGTCTTGTCACACAGCCAGTGCTGCGCAGTATTTTGGGGGTCACTAATTTCTACAAAATATCTGGGAATTGATAGACTTGTACACCGATTTTTTTTTTTCGGTTCGGTTCAATTCGTTCGGATGTTTAAAATTTCGATTCGGCTCGTTTCGCCCGATTTCTGTTTCGATTCGGTTCGGCACGTTTTTCGTATACATTTTTTTTTCGGAATATCGACCATTTTTTGTGTTTTCGGGTCACTCTGCTCGTTTTTTTGTATCGACTTTTCGTGATTTCGGAAATTTTCTTTTTTTCGGAACGTTTCAAAGTGTCTAACTCTATTCATTTTGACGTAGACTGCTATGGTTTACTTTTTTTATACTTTATATATTTTTTTATAATTAATTTTTGGTTTGTTTTTCAGATCCGATAATTCATTCTGTCGATACGATAATTCTGGCGATTCTATCGTGTTTTTTTTTTATTAAATAAAGATAATTTTTTTCTTATGAATATAAATTTCACAACTTTATTTAATCATATTAAAATGGTATGAAAGCCAAGGAACAAAAAAAATGAACAAAACGATTTAAAAAACACTAAACTGATCCGAATGGTCTGACTTTAAAAATAAAAACCAGAACAAAAGGTTTTAAAACGGAAAAATAGTTGATCAAAATGATCTGAAACGAAAAAAAAAACCAATAAAATGATTTAAAACAGACAAAAAAAATTAACCCTTTCGCTGCTGAGGCATTTCACGGCTTCCCTTCACGCCTGTGTGCGGCACTGTGGTCTGCTGCTGAGCTAATTTTTAACAGTTACGCTCCTCTTGTTTAAATGCGTTTTTTTGAAGCCTTATTTTATAATATGACCCAGACATGTTATATATCGTTCTTTCCGGCAGACTCAGCAGATGATTCATAATATATCATTATCATATGTATGCGTCATGTCCTGTCTGTATATTATAACAAAAAAATGCAATAAAATTAGAATTTTCAATATTTGTTTTACAAGGTGTAAAGTGTTTTTTTCACATTTTTAACATGCGAGTGTTTGCGGTTATATTTCATGAGTTGCGTTTGTTAAAAAAAATTGAAATGGGGACTATTTTTAACAAACGCACCCCATACAAAAATCCTTAGTGCAGCATCATTGTTCACATTATAATTGAAATGGGAACAATATTGCTGCATTAACAAATCAAAAAAAAAAAAAAAAACTGTTTCTTTTTTTATATTTTATTATATTTAATTTTTTTATAATTTGTAACATTGTCATGTTTGGTATTGTTGGAAAGGCCATGCTCTGGTCGATCCAAAGATACCAAACATTAACCGATAGCTGCCACGGATCGGGAGATAGGGGGTTCATTGGAACCCCCTATCTCCACCATTGGTCGCAGTTAGGGGTTAACTCCAGAACTGACGTCATTGTGACGAGGTCTTGGGACTGTCGGCAGCTGCCGTTCCCCCACGCTGTTGTCTTCCTGCAAAGACGTGACCATGTTGGCGGGCAGTGTCTTAGCGGGCAGCGGTGGGAGAGAGAGAGCTCATAGCTGGGAGGAGGTGTCGCGTGAAGCTGCAAACAGGGACAAATAAACTAGACCTGAGCCGCACTGAGGATCTTTGGGTTGTGTCGGAGAAGACTTCACGCAGTGCTGCCATCAATATTTTTTGATAAATTCTTGGTTATGCAATGAATGTGACTGTGGACAAAAATCCATGTTGTTGTGACATCGCCTAAGCTTAACAAAACAATGCAACGTCGGTAATCAAATCTCAAGGCAGTACAACAAGGTTGTGTTAGTGTGTGACATTTTTTGGCCAGGCAGGCAGTGTAGAATGTGCACAGTCACATTCATGGAAACAAATATGTTGACAAATTTATGACAAAGGGTCCATAGAAATGTCAATACATTTATGTACATATAATTTTAACAGTGGGGAAACCAAGCAATACATATTAACTTATTAAGGAAAAGCAACGCACACAAACAGGAAAATATAGAAAAAAAATTAAAATTTATTTACAACATGCCACATGGCATTGGCAAACTGCCCAACAGGGGCACAAACATAGGGGAGGAGGAGGCTGGTCTCACTGCCGCTCCAGGATGTCAATGGCATTATTAAAATGCTCCCTAAATTCCTGGAGCAACTCCTGTATGGCATCGAGGTTGCTGCCAGCCAGGCATAGCTCGCCGTTCGCCATCCGATTCCTCATCCTGACGCTGGACCTTTCAGTTTTCCGGTCTGGCTTCTCCTTCTATATATCCAATAAATGAAAGAAGGAAAATACAGTAAGTAAAGCAGGTTTCTATTTTTGACTGAAAGTCTTGAAAAAATATAACAGTAGTATATACCAATGCTGGCGGCCTCCTGAGGCTCTGACTCCTCCGACTCCTCCTCCTCCACCACCACCGTCAGCATCTCTTCCGGTGCTATATCTAAGAAATTAAAGAAATAAAAAATACAGTAAACAACAAAACTGATTTATTTTTGAACAAAAGTCGATGCAA
Organism: Leptobrachium leishanense; assembly: GCA_009667805.1. Taxonomy (NCBI): domain Eukaryota; kingdom Metazoa; phylum Chordata; class Amphibia; order Anura; family Megophryidae; genus Leptobrachium; species Leptobrachium leishanense. The sequence goes on along the minus strand of CM019063.1, from coordinate 178,706,020 downwards.
AATAAAACAGTATAAACCAGCGCTGGTGGTCGCCCGTGGCTCCCCTTCCTCCTCCTCCACTGGGGCACTGGTGCCCGCCGGGGCAGATGCTGCCTTTGCCTTCCTGTCTTCTGCCAAATCCAAAAAATAACACGTAAATAATGCAGACTGGAAAATATGGTATATCTATACAATATATTGCCGAAAGTATTGCGACACCCCTCCACTACCACTACCAGCTTGACCCACCTCTACTCCCATCTCATAGTTCTAAAGTCACAAAATATTTATTTATTATTCCCCTGCACATAGACATATATTACCGTTCAATTATATATTTTTTTCAGAAGTAAACATTACGTTTATTCAATAAAAACTATTATTTGTGTTGTGTGCATACAAAACGGATTGTGCCGACTGCTTTTAGTTATTTTATAGATGGCCTCAGCCTCAGTTTCACTTTCAGTTTCTGCAAATAAAACTGCGGATATAGCAGAAACAACAGAAACCCGCCATTTTGTATTGAAATTCGCATCCAAAGCATTCAATGACACTGCTGTAGCAAACTGAATTGCTGCGCTGCAACAATTCAGCAGCTGCTGAGGACGTATTGAACGCGGCTCTGTTTGGATGCACTTTCCGAAGAACTACTGTACATGTCCCATCCTACCACTTTAGCAGAGACGCAGAGATTTTTGTTGATGCGCAGGTGGGAGCCAATATTGGGCAAGCTGTGGGTCATCTCGTATGCATCACTCAATCACAACAACCCCCCCCCCCAGCACACTACAGTACACACAGTGCCAAAAGAAATCCAGCATTGTAATTTCATCTACATACATCAAATGTCACAATTTTCACGAATACGTAAAATCCCAAAAAAGAGCTATGGCAAAAATGCATGTATGACGAGTCGTGAAAACGCAAAGCTATACAGAATCACATTGCATGAAAAAAGAACTAGATAAATCAACATATTTCTGTGCACATTAGCACATGCAAGCACATTATTATTATTATACAAGATTTATATAGCACCAACAGTTTCAGCAGCGCTTTACAATATAACATAACACTTACGTTTGGCTATGACGCGACGGATGTGCCTCAGCTGCTCCTGCTCGCGTGCCTTGAGGTCGGACCAGCGTTTTCGGAGCTGGTCCTTCGTCCGGTCTTTCCCAAATAATTCCGCGATGGTGGTGCGTAGCTTATCTAGGATACGGTCCTTGCGCGCATTATTCTTTCTGCCGTAAGGGCCCTTATAGCAGTCGTAATCTTTTTTATCAAAGATACAGACCAGCTCCAACATCTCCTCAAATGCCATGTTGCTGGCCCGCTTCTTCCTGGGTGTCTCTGGGGTGGAAGCAGATGAGGAGGTGTCCGAATAGGACTCTCTGTCTCTTCCTTCAGCCATGATAAATAATTTCAATATTTTTTGGCCTGTCAAAAAATTGTCAAAACTCTCTACAAAAATGGCTCAATAAAGTTATGACATCTGCGCGAGCACATGCGCGACCCGCGGACGAATCGGATCCGACCCGATTACGACAGAATTATCGTATCGACAGAATTATTGGATCATTGGAAACAAAAACAAGTGATACGCATTTACAAATACAAAATTTACAGAATCAGCGATATAACCGATAATAGTTAAATATACGATGTCCAGAATTACTGAAATGGAAACTAAATGACGAATGGAACCAAAATCATGAATAGAGCGAAAATGAATTTCGATTTGACACATTTCAAGTCCATTCGAAAAATCCAAAAAAATTTCGTTTCGACTCGGAAAACTTTTCGGATCCATCGGTTTTCGGGTCTGATCCGATTCGGAAATTCGGCCGAATCCGAAGACACGAATCGGGAAATTTCGTGAAAATTCCAAAACCCGAAACGCACATCCCTAGGAATAGAGGTGATCTGTGTCTTGTCACACAGCCAGTGCCACGCAGTATTTTGGGCATCAGTAATTTTTACAAACATTTGTGAATTGAGGTGATCTGTGTCTTGTGACTCACTGCCAGTGCCACGCAGTATTTTGGGCGTCAGTAATTTCTACAAAATAGTTGGGAATTGTTATAATCTGTGTGTTCTCACTGGCTGCCAACCATCAGGGGATTTATAGGAGGTTTCTGAGATTTGTAATCTGTGGCTTCTCACTGCCAGCAATCAGGGGGTCCCACATACTTCTAGCAGATTTATGCGAATTGTAATCTGTGCCTTCTTACTGCCACCCATCAGGGGGTCACACTGATTTTATAGGAGGTTTCTGCGACTTGTAATTTGTGTCTTCTCACTGCCACCCATCAGGGGGTCTCACTGATTTATAGGAGGTTTCTGGGAATAGTAATCTGTGTCTTGTCACTGGCTGCCAGCTATCAGGGTGTCTCACTGAGTTATACCAGAGTTCTGTAAATCTTTAATCTTTATACCAGAGTTGAATCAGAGTTCTGTATATATTTAATCTATATATCATAGAAACATAGAAACATAGAAAAATGTCAGCAGATAAGAACCTTTGGGCCCATCTAGTCTGCCCAATTGCATGGATACTTTAGCTGGATTTATCTTTTGTTTAGGATAGCCATATGCCTATCCCATGCCTGCTTAAATTCAATTACTGTTTTGGCCTCTACCACTTCAACTGGAAGGCTGTTCCATGTATCCACAACCCTCCCAGTAAAATAATGCTTCCTGATGTTTTTAAACCTTTGCCCCTCTAATCTAAGACTATGTCCTCTTGTTTTACTACTTTGTTTCCGTTTAAATATACTCTCTTCCTCTACCTTGTGGATTCCCTTTACGTATTTAAATGTTTCTATCATATCTCCTCTGTCTCGTCTTTTTTCCAAGCTGTACATGTTAAAATCATTAAGCCTTTCCTGGTAACTTTTCTCCTTCAAGCCGTACACCATTTTAGTAGCCCTTCTCTGAACTCTCTCTAAGGCTAGGGTCAAACGAAAGCATTTTTACACGCGAACGTAAAAAAGTGCGTCCAAATTTATTGATGTATTTTTTCACGGAATATACGAAAACGGTCATATGATGCGCATTTTCGTGCGTGATGTTTTACGAATCCAAACCAGGAAACTTTTTGCGTCTGGACGTTATGTTGGCCGGACACGAGCAGGGTCTGTCTGACGTCTCCAAATCACACACACACACCGCTAGCGGGCGCAGCGCACTCTGTACGTCCGTACTAGGGGTTCTGCGTTCTCGAAAAAATGCGTTCATTTTCCACTTGCGTTGTGCGGCCGGACTTTCGTGCGACCGTACTTCGTATATTGGCCGTCATTGCCCGTCATTTGCTGCTAGTGCGGCCGTGATTAAGTGCGCCAGAACGCGCATTAAAAGTGCGCTGGTGTGACCCCAGCCTTAGATGTCTATATCCTTCTATAGATACGGTCTCCAGTACTGCACACAATACTCCAAGTGAGGTCTCACCAGTGCTCTGTAAAGCGGCATGAGCACTTCCCTTTTCCTACTGCTAATACCTCTCCCATCACAACCAAGCATTCTGTTAGCATTTCCTGCTGCTCTATTACATTGACTACTTACCCTTAGATCCTCTGAAATAATAACCCCTAAATCCCTTTCCTCAGATGTTGAGGTTAGGACTGTATCAAATATTCTATATTCAGCCCTTGGGTTTTTACGTCCCAGGTGCATTATCTTGCACTTATCCAAAACTAGAAACAGAATCAAAGGAAGCTTCTTGCAGCAGCTTGGCTCTGTCCATTGCATTTTTTTTTTTGAGAAAGGATTTTACCAGGAAGGATACATTGAGATTTCTCTCGTTTTCAAGTATGTCCTGGGTGGCGAGTATGTACCGTTAGGTGTCTTGCCAAGGACACTTACTGGAGAGGTTGCTCGCTGGGATTGAACCCATGACTCCACAGGCTCTCTCCATGCAGAGCAGTGACATTACCTCTACTCCACCCAGCCGGATATCACTAACCATGTCTGAAAAAACAAAAAAGGACAGGCAGACGCTCCCAGACACAGACAAGAGGGCAAGCAGCCGCTGTGTCGGAAAGCTGTGCCTCTGGTCGTGGTGGACGTGGTGCATCCTCTGCAGGGGCATGCTTGTCCTTTCTAACTGGTGCTGGCCGTCTTAAGCAGCAGCAACATACAGAGGATTTGGTGGATTGGCTAACCAGGCCATCCTCCTCCTCCGAGTCTTCTAGTGGTTTACAGTCCACCTCAGCTGCCAAAGCATCTAATGCAGCCTCCATGTCCACAGCTACTCCTGCCAGAGCCTCGCTATCACACACGGAGGAGTCAGCTGAATTGTTTGACTACAATGACAGTGACATGCTGCTTGAGGATGCGCAGCAAGTACAGTGCTCTGATTCAATCTCTGAGGTTGAGAAAGGGAGTATAATCAACCTAGAGGAAGGGGGTGCCAATGACACACAAATAACTGGCACTCATGTTGCCCCAGCAGCTGCAGCATCCTGCCAAGTTGGCTACAGTGACGAGGAGATGGGGGTGATGATGACAATGATGATGAGGTCACTGACTCCACCTGGGTGCCTGATCGAACAGAGGAATCAAGTGAGGGGGAGGAGGAGGAGGAGGCACAGCAAACTCGAGGCACAACATCCTCTATGACAAACCGTAGCACTAGCCAGTCCAAGGCATCAGATGTCAGAGCTGCTCCGGTGCAGAGCGCTGTTGTCTCAAAGCACACATGCGGGAACTCTACTGTCTGGGAGTTCTTTAAGAAATGTGCTACAGACCCCACCGTTGCTATTTGTAATCTATGTCAGATGAGGCTGAAGCGTGGGAAAGACACCGGACGCTTGGGTACCACATGCTTGAGGCGACATATGACCTCCTACCACACATCCCATTGGCGCAAAACTTTGAGTAGGTCCTCCTCCTCATCTGTCTCTACCCCCACTATATGTCCTGCCATGTCATTGCCTGCTACAACCTTCACTGACAGGGATGATGCTACAGTAATGGATGTACCAGTTCCTCCTCACAATGTGACAGCATCCCATCAGCTGAAGATTTACGCAGTCAGATTACGTTGCCGCAGCTGCTGCAGCGTAAGAAAAAATATAGTCCCAACCATCCCCAAGCACAGCGTCTAAATGCCAGCTTAGCAAAATTACTCACATTGCAGCTGCTGCCTTTCCAGCTGGTGGATTCCGTGAATTTGCTGAATGTGCTGTACCACAGTGGCATGTTCCAAAACACCATTACTCTTCATGGAAGGTGGAAGGCACTATACCAGCACGTGGAAGACAATGTTATGGAGTCATTGGCAAAGGCCGTCAGCAGCAAGGTGCATGTGACTTTAGACACGTGGTCCAGCAAGCATGGACAGGGTCATTACATTTCCTTCACGGCACACTGGGTAACTCTGATTGCAGCTGGGAGGGATCGAAGATGGGGCTCTGTGCTGGAGCTTGTTCATCCACCACGCGTCCAGAAAGCTGCTTCTATGAGGTCTGTCTGCTCCACCACCACCTCTCCCTCTTCCTCCTTCTCTGTCTCTGGCGAAGTGGCAGTTAAACCAAGTTTAAGTGGCAGGGGCTACACAATGGCTCAAGCAAAAAGATGCCATACTGTGCTTGAGCTGGTTTGTTTAGGGGACAGGAGCTACACCGGGCCAGAAATTCTGTCAGCTCTGCAGGGCCAGGTGCAGAGATGGTTAACACCACGCCAGCTTCAGCTGGGAATGATCATCTGCGATAATGGCAGCAACCTTCTCTCCGCCCTACGCAAGGGTAAATTAACACATGTACCATGCCTAGCGCACGTCCTAAATCTAGTGGTATAGCGTTTCCTAACCAAGTACCCAGGGCTGGCAGAGCTTCTCAGCCAGGCCAGAAAAGTCTGCAGCCACTTCAGATGGTCATTCCCAGCAAGCGTTCGCCTGGCAGAAATTCAAAGAGAATTCCACCTTCCCACAAACCGTCTGATCTGTGACATGCCCACCAGGTGGAACTCGACATTAGCAATGCTGCAGCATCTGCACAAGCAGCAGACGGCAATCAACGAGTACCTGTGTGAGTATGGCACAAGGATAGGTTCAGGTCAACTTGGTCCTTTTTCCCCCCCCGCAGTGGCTGATGATCAAGGATGCATGCACTGTACTGTCACCATTTGAGGAGGCAAGGAGGATGGTGAGCAGGGACAGTGCATGCATAAGTGGCACAATTCCTTTAGTGTTCCTGCTGGAGCACACTCTGCGGGGAATTATAGATGTGGCTCTAGAGGCAGAGCAGCGGGAGGAAGAGGAGGCCTTCCCTAGCTCTGAAGGCCCCAGTCTTTCCGCAGATAGCATTCCAGTGGGTCCTACTCAGATCAGACAGGAGGAGGAGGAATATTTAAGTAGTGGGGGCATTGAAGGTGGGGATTCCTCAAGTGAGGGTTTCGTGTGCCCAGAAACACAAGGTCTAGTGCGTGGCTGGGAAGAGGAAGTGCACGATTGGGTCATCCTCATTGACAGGAAGACTCGGAAGCTAATGCCACCTCCAACCTATGCTGCATGGGCACCCTTTTAATGCAAATCATGCTAATGGACCCCAGGATTCATGCTATCAAGGAGAGGGATCATTTCTGGTTGGCAACCCTTCTTGATCCACGATACAAGGGTAAAGTTGCAGAGCTCATCCTGCCCACACAGAGGGAGCACAGGATGAAAAAACTTGAGGACGCTCTAAAGCGACACTTGTGTAACACCTTTCCAGGCACTGGTAGGTTACCAAGTGATGACACAGGTGCTTCTGAGGCTGCGGATGATCAGAGGAATAGTGGTGAAGGCCAGGGCCGCTTGACTGATGCATTTTTAATTTTTTTTAGTCCACGACGCCCAGGGAGGTCAAATGTAGGCACCCATTCAAGCATACTGATTTTTTTTACCCCGTTTGTTAGCTTGTTGGCTTTTTCCAGCAGCTGGTCTGCACTGTGATCGGCGGCTCATCGGCTTTTTGCAGTGCGTTCGGCATGTTTTTTGCGGTGTGTTTTTGGTGGGTTTTAACAGGTGTTCTTCGGGTTTTCCCTGCACTTCGGGGACCCTGCGGTGAATGCTGAATACCCCGCAGGGTGGGGAACTTTGATTCACCAAAGTGCAGGGAAGCACAGAGAATGAGAAAGCACCGAAATGTCGGTGATCTTTCAGTGCTCTCTGAATAACCCCTATTGTTATCCTTTCTCTGGATCTATTATGAGGCATGGGCCTGGAGCTACTGCTCCAAAAACCCCAATGTTAATCTGGCCCTGCTTACACCTCTAATCAAACTTTCATGCTCAGACACATTATTGGTAGAAATTTAATCTTACAGTTACAGTGCTCCCATTTGTTTTTATTATCGTGACCTATGTCATTATTATCCACACTGTTCTCAAGATCCCATCAGCTACTGGAAGAAAGCTTTCTCAACATGTAGCTCTCACCTTGTAGTTGTTGCCACATATTACGGAACTCTCATAATTCTGTACGTTGTTCCTTCCCAAGAACAAAACTTTAATATAAGTAAAGCTTTATCTCTACTATGTACAGTAGTAACCCCACTGTTAAATCCAATTGTAGACAGCAGGGGGGGGGACGTCCGACCCATGGGTTGTATAAGGCCAACGGAATCAATTGGTCCAGTCTTTAGAGAAATGTGAAATCAATTAAATGGGGAGGGTGAAATGAATTAAATGGGGAGGGTGAAATTCACTAAATAGGGAGGGGATGTAATTAATTGGAGTGGGAGCGTGAAATTTATTAAATTGGGAAATTGAAATGCATTAAATGGGAGGGGTGAAATGAATTAAATGGGGAGGGAGTCAAATTAAAGGGGGTTTGTGAAACAAATTAAATTAAGAGGGGTGGAATGAATTAAATGAGGAAGGGGGTGTAATGGGGAGGGGGTGGGATGAATTAAATGAGGAAGGGGGTGTAATGGGGAGGGGGTGGAATGAATTAAAGGGGATGAAATTAAATAAATGGGGAGGGGCACAAACCTGATAAAGTGCGAGTAGCAATATCATCTGTACCAGCTAACATTGTGCACCTCAAAGAGAAACCGTTCCAGCAATCACTTTAGGAGTGAGTTAATTAAATTTCTTCCTAAACATAGCTGGCTAAATTTTAAGTTGTTAATTTTGTATGGCCCTCAAATGATGTTATAAATCTCCAAATGGCCCTTGGCAGAAATTAAAGTTCCCCACCCCTGGTATTCAGCCTCAGAACTCAAGAAATCCATGCAACATTAAATTCACTGTCAAATAAGTTTGTTACAAGGTAAGGCTGGGGTCAGACGAGCGTATTGTTCACGTCCGTGATTGCACCTAAAAGCACGTCCATGATAGCATGACAGAAAGCCCATCGGAGCCCGACACATGAAGTACGTCCGCACTGAACTGCGGACGCACAACGGCCGCGGCCCACGGACGCAAGGCAGGCAAGAACGTACAACCCCTAGAACGGCCGCACAAAGTGCGCTGCGTCCGCAACGTCCGCATAGCTTTGTGTGTGAGTGATGGAACGTGGTCAGACGGACTGCATTTATACGTCCAGCATTTTTCACGGACAAAATGGTTTTGCTTTTTATTTTATTTTCTCTACTACATCCGTCAAAATATACGTCAGTGAATAAACTGACTGTGTGGCCACTACTGTGTCTTCCATACTGACGTACGTCCGTGTGCACGGACGTACAGTCCGTAGAAATCACGCTCGTCTGACCCTAGCCTTAATGTATTCCTATGGATGCCAATTTTTCTTTCAGTTCATAGGGGGGACCTTGAAAGTTGGACCAGTCTCCTGGATAAAATAACATTTTTTTCCAGAAACAACTACTATGTATGCGCTTCATGAGTTTTTATTTCCAGAAGGCCATAGCTTTGTTCACATTCCAATTTGCAAATAGTGATTAGAGACCTGATGAATTAATATAGTTTAGAAAATTTCTAAATATTCTTAATGTGGACAAGTCGGCTTGCCCAGTATTTTGACTGCTCAGTTTTAAAAACAAATGTTTTAATACTGGAAACTTGTTGAGTTAAACATATTCGTATGAGTAGTAGAGATGTGCAATTTGTTTTGTTCCGAATCGAAATTCAGATGAAATTCACCATTTTCGTATTTCGGGAGCATTTCTGAAAACGAAATATTGATTCGGATCGTTTCAGGTGATTCCGATCGGTTTTTCACTTTTTTAGGAGTGATTTTGTTTTTCTATTGGTTAGGAATGGGAAGTAGATATCTAGTACCAATAGAATGAAAGTTTCTTTAAATAAAAATGTTTAGAATTTTATTTAGGCATTTTTTGGGTGAAATTTTAGGTTTCCTAACTTTTTTAAAGAAACACGGCTTTTTAACCCATAGGTTTCAATGCAGCATATGAATCCACACACTGCTGGGAAGCGCCTCTCTGCAATATAATTAATGCAGCATATGAATCTGCACACTGTGGGGCAGCGCCGCCCTGCAGTATAATTAATGCAGCATATGAACATGCACTCTGTGGGGCAGCATCTTTCTGCAGTGTAATTAATGCAGCATATGAATCCACACAATGCTGGGAAGCGCCTCTGCAGTATAATTAATACAGCATATGAATCCACACACTGCTGGGAACTTCCCAGCAGTGTGTGGATTCATATGCTGCATTAATTATAACTCATAAAAAAACAAAGAACTAGCTGATCCAAAAAATGAATCAATCCGAATCACTCAATCGATCTGCGAGTCAGAACTAAAAATCACGATAACATCTTATTGCAGATACAGATTAACCCCTTAAGGACCCCTGACGTACCCTGTACGTCCTGTCCACAGGTCTCCCTTAGACCTGCGGACGTACAGGGTACATCAGCGGTGCCAAATCCCCCTCCCACCCGATACTCACCTCCCTCGCTGGATCCCTCGGTGACCTGGCAGGGAGGAAGCCTGCCCATGTGATTTACCCTATCTCCAACCATCTCAACCATTGAAGCTGGGGAGATGCTTTTTGCACCACTGAAAAGGAGAGAGTCTCCCCTTTTCAGCGGTGTATAGCATTAACCGTTTCGCCGCCGGATCCCGTTTTAGTGCGAATTGGCGCCAAAACGCGATTCGAACCTGGAGGGGGGCTGACATCTTGGATGTCAGCCTAGACTCCAGGTCCCCCCCCACCCACTGACAACCTCACCATATGTGTGAGGATGTCAGTGGGCCAGTTAACCATCTAGCTGCCATGTAGAAATAAGGAGATCCTAAGGATCCCTTTATCTCCCGATCCATGGCAGCTAGATGGTCATATTTGACATCATTTGAAAGGCCTTTCCAATGATACCAAACATGGCCAGGTTTGGTTTAAAAATTTTTTTTAAAAATAAAATAAAAAAATAATAATAAAATTAAATAAAATATATATTTTTTTTTTTTTAAATTTTGTTTTTGTCTGGGGGGGGGGGGGTTTAATTAAATAGGACCTAGGCTGTCATCTCAAAATAATTAGCACAAAATGGTCAGAATGAGCGCAGCGCACATAGGTGAACTGGCTCAGCAGTGAAAGGGTTAAAAGGCAAAAACATGTAAAAATTGGGTATTTCTATTCTCGAGATAAAATTTTGAAACTATTTAGCCGGGGACTTTATTGGTGGTTGTAGCTTTTGGGGATTAAATTACAAAAAAGTGTGTTTTTACCATTTTTTTTCATCATATTTCATATTTTTTTATAGTAAATTATTCAATATGATGGAAATAATGGTATTTCTAGAAAGTCCATTTAATGGCGGGAAAAAGGGTGTATAATATGTGTGGGTTGAATAAACGAGTAAGAGGAAAATTTCACCTAAACACTAACAGCGCAGAAACGTAAAAACAGCAGCGGTCACTAAAGAACGGATTTGTGTAAAACCGCCCGGTCACTAAGGGGTTAAAATGGTAACCGATAAACTGTAAGTTTGTTCACTACATTTCCAATGAGCCACCTCCTCCGTAATCAGAGGCTGCCTAGAAATGTAACAAAGCCCTTGATTCATATAAAATGTTTCTCGCTTTCCGCTGCCACCTAGTGGGTGGAAAGTCCTACAGTCATGCACTGAAAAAACAGTTGGTGTCTTCAGATTCATAAGAAAAGAGTTGGATGAGTTGGTTCCTTGTTAGGGGTGGTAAGATGATGGCACATTCCTCGGTGTTCTGGCAGGATCTTTTTACCTAAAAAGCAAGAAATCAGAAAATAGTGGGTACTGTATGATTACAGATTCATATGACCATGTAGCATGGTTACACTCAAGTGGTGAGGAGCCAATTAGGGGTCCGGCTCACTTAATGCGCATCTTTTGGCCCATAAAGGTGGCCAACAACTCTTTTCCTCTTCTTCTCTGCACTCCGCGTAGCAGGTCAGCAGTCTTAGTCCGGATGTTTTCTGGGTCTCAGTGACCCTACCCCAATAAAAAATACTACTGGAGGCAGATTGTATAAGGAAGGGGAGTTTATTAGGGTAAAAGACAGTAAATGGGATAAAAGAATGGTATCTACATAAAAACGTTTAAGGGGTCTTCAGGACGCGTTCCGCCATTGCTATACTGGCCTCATCAGCTGAATACCCCTCAGAGTGCCCCTAATTTATAGGGTGTCCAATTAGTCTAATAGCTAATTGGTCGTATTTCCTTTTCGGTTTTCTTTGGGCGCAGATGTATTGCGCATGAATGTGCTTCGTCTGTTTCTTCCGCTCACTTGACCTTATTCCTACAATGATGGGTTCTATTACGGTTTCACTATCGGTGTTGTCTGGGTTCCAAGCTCGATCAATTAACCCTTGGTGTTTACGTATTCAAGGAATCTGACACCATGCATATGGTGGTACATTCAGAATACATTAAAGGCTACATAGTGCTCAATGAATGTGCCTTTCTTGTGTGGTTTACATCATTATTCGTATAAGGAGTCGGGTGTTTGTTGGGAATGAAAGCCCCCTTTATTGTTGCTTGATTTAGGAGCAATTGCCCCTTATTTTGGACATGAATATTATGCAAGAAACTAATGTTTTTTATTTAGACAGTTACTCCTCCTATGGGTAATAGGTGGGGGGGGGGGGGTTTCAGGAAAAAAAATCTTTTTACTTGGTTGTGGAATGCTGTACGTCATATACTGGGACTTATCGTGTTAGGCCTTATTTATGCTTAAATGTCGGTCTTACGGGCTATTAACCACTTGGCTGCTAAGGATGCGCTCAGCACGTCCATCCAAGTGGTTCTCCTGTGCTGCGGACGCACTGAGCGCGTCCTAGCACAGGAAGCAGTGATCAGCAAGTATTTTGGCCGATCGCTGCAGCCCTCCTTTGGACCTCTCTCCCTCCCCATCTGTAAGGACCAGAAAAAAAAGTCAGGAACCGCTTTGAAGGGCACAGCCTGCCCTTCCAAGTGGTGGCTGTCTTTAACCCCTTGGGGGCTGGATCACGATTGGACTCCTAATTGGCTCCTCACCACGTGAGTGTAATCATACAGTACACTCTATTTTCTGATTTCTTGCTTTGGAGGTAAGCTCCTGCCTGAACACCGAGGATCGGGCCATCGTCTTGCCACCCCTAACAAGGAACCAGCGAAGCCAACTCTTTTCTTGTGAATCTTAAGATACCCACTGTTTTTTCAGTGAATGACTGTAGGACTTTCCACCCACTAGGTGGTAGCTATATCGCTTCCCCAAGAGTAGCGGAATTGAGATCCTTAAGGGCAACAATACTTTCTTGATTAACACAGAAATTGCATAAAATACAGGTTGTAACTCAAGAGCCAAGGGACTCAAAGGACTAGTTGAATTGCCTCTAGGCTCCAAGGGTTTCGAGACCTACAGAAAGCCTAGGACACGCTCAGAAACACAATAAGTGGGACGACAGTCCGTGAAGTATTCAAGGTGCAGGGCAGTCAGGGATGCATAAACCAATCGTTCTGGTAAATACTTGTGGTTAGTAGATACCTGGTGACTCTCGGAAGGTACTGGCTTGCATACAGGATTGTTATTGCTAATATGTACAGAGATGCGATTTAGAAATAACATTAAACAGAAATAAACCATCGTTTGTTATCGTGGTCTTTGCAAAAACATTAAAATGAGTAGTAGCCTGGGTAAAGAGACCCTGGAGGGTTACAAGCGATACCCCTAAACGTGATGGGACAGAACCCAAACAGTGAGCGATCATCCCAGCAGCCAGCATGGGGTTAAATCACTAAAACTAGCAAACAGTGTAATACACACGATAGAGAGTGGTCAAAGCCAAGCCGGGTCGGAGCAGGCATCGCCCACAAAGCAGGGTCGTCAACAGTAAATTCAATCAGATGCTGGAAGTAGCGGTGCGTGAAACAAACTCCCCAATAGGGATGAGATGTTCGGTGAAATCAGTTCGGAGTTCGATTTGAACATAGGCAGTTCGAAAGTTCGCAAACTTCGAACTTTTTGGCGTGTTCAGCTCGAGTTTTTGAAAAAGGTATAAAAAATGCTTTAAAAATACAAAAAAATCTAGAAATAGACTCTTTACTGCAGAATATTGTAAGCAACGGTTTATTAGATATTGAATTAAAAACTAATGTCTAGATGCAAAGATTCTCCCCTCCTAAATGACCTGTGCTCTCAAACGGTGTAAACAGGTGTTTAGTTAGTGTTTGGAAATAACATGTGCTTCTAATTAGTCCGGTCTCATGAATTTGATACATTGTATGCAGACTGGAAGTGCTAGGTGTCGAGTGTGGGTCTGTGATTGCGAGGTTTCCATGCATCCTGCAAATCCGCCACTTCACGGGCAGGTTATGGGGACCTCCTAGGCACGATATTTGAAGGAATTTTTCGTTTTTATTTTTAACCCTTATTTTATGGAAAACTCACTGTTCCTTTTAACCCTTTCACCGGCATTTCACCGCTGTGTGCTGAGCTAATTTTTACCGCTTTCGCTCATCATGTTTAAGCACGATTTGAAGCCACATTTTATTATACGACCCAGACATATTATATATTGTTCTTTCCGGCAGACTCGGCAGAGTCATAATATATCATTTTTATATCTATACGTCATGTTCTGCCTGTATATTATAACAAAAAATGCAATAAAACTTGAATTTTTAATAATCTGCAGCGTGTAAAGTGTTTGGTTTTTTTCACCTTTTATCACATGAACATTTGCGGTTATATTTTCTACGGGGTGCGCTTGTACAAAAATTAGAAATGGGGACTTATTACATTTTTTGGAGGGAATTATGTGATTTTTAGCATACGCACACCATAGAAAAAAATCATTAGTGCAGCATCATTGTTCACATTATAATTGAAATGTGAATAATATTGCTGCAATAATAAAAATAACACACAAAAAAATACTTTACTTTTTTTTTTTTTTACTTTATACCTGGTCATGTTGGGTATCACTCGAAAGGCCATGCTCATGCCTTTCGATTGACACCCTCCATGACCCCCTAGCTGCCACGGTTCTGGAGATATTACATTGCAGTAATTTTTCTTTTACTAAGAACTTCAGAGACAGGGCGGCGGCGAGCTCCATTTTGCATCACCATCATCGTATTAAAACCAATGACTGGATAAGTATTACTTGCAGTATCTATCTGTTATGCATACTCTATTATCATGCCACTGTACAGAGCACTGGTGAGACCTCACTTGGAGTACTGTGTGCAGTACTGGAGACCGTATCTCCAGAAGGATATAGACATCTTAGAGAGAGTTCAGAGAAGGGCTTCTAAAATGGTGTACGCTTGAAGGAGAAAAGTTACCAGGAAAGGCTTAATGATCTTAACATGTACAGCTTGGAAAAAAGACGAGACAGAGGAGATATGATAGAAACATTTAAATACGTAAAGGGAATCCACAAGGTAGAGGAAGGGAGTATATTTAAAAGGAAACAAAATAGCAAAACAAGAGGACATAGTCTTAGATTAGAGGGGAAAAGGTTTAAAAGTAACATCAGAAAGCATTATTTTACTGAGAGGGTGGTGGATACATGGAACAGTCTTCCAGTAGAAGTGGTAGAGGCCAAAACAGTAATTGAATTTAAGCAAGCATGGGATAGGCATAAGGCTATCCTAAACAAAAGATAAATCCAGGTAAAGTATCCATGTAATTGGGCAGACTAGATGGGCCGAAAGGTTCTTATCTGCCGACATTTTTTCTATGTTTCTATATCGGAGTTCAAATGAATCCCCTATCTCCACCAGGGGATTCCGGGCAGCTAGGGGTTCCCCAGCTATCTGACATCATCACGCTATGCGTGAGGACATCAGGCAGTGAGGGGGGACCCAGGGGTGGACCCGCCATCCAAGAAGGTGGCCCCCACCGGAGCTAGGCCACACTTCGGTGCCTCAAGGCGCCAAAGTGCGACCCAGTGCCTAAGGGGTTAAAGTCAGGCACCGCTTAAAAGGGGAGACTATCCCCTTTTAAGCGGTGCCTGGCTTTTTTTTGTGGGACCTCCCGATCGGGAGGGAGAGGGATCCGAACGGATTCCCCCCTCTCTTCCAGGCGATCTCCCGGCATTGCCGGGGGTCGCCTGGAAATGACGTCATCGCGCATGGCCGATGACATCATTTACGTCGGGAGGAGCTTGACTTCAGCATCTGAGGACGCTGAAGTCAGAATGCCACGGGACCCCGGACAGAGAGGGGAGTATCTCCGCCGGGGGTCTCGCAAAGCTGATGACGTGTGGGACACGTCCTCCTCAGCATACAGCGGGAGTAACTGAGGATGTGTCCCACACGTTGTCTGCAGTGAAGGGGTTAAAAACGTATTTTTTTTAAACTTTTTGTCCTTGTTTCCTGTCCCCCAGGGCACTACCTGGACCCCCATACACCTTTTATGGCAAATATCTAGCATATATGCCCTCTTGGAGGGCACTCTAAAAATCGAATTTTGAGTCCCTTTGACTTGTATTGAGTTTGAGTTCGTGTTCGAATTCGAATCTTTGAAAAGTTCAAGTTCGAATGCGAACCGAACTCGGGGGTGTTCGGCTCATCCCTACTCCACAACAGAGCGACGAGGCAACTCCTCGAGCCCTGTTTTAAAGCCGGTGGCTCCTGGTGACCACAACTGACCCCACCCCCTCAGATGCCGATCTGCCAGCAGAAAGTACTGGCACCCAGCCAGCGGTCCCCCTTCTTCCCCAGACCCCCCAGGGAGCACAGCGGGGGCTGAGGATGTAACAGCAGCAGAATGTGAGAAACATTTTATATGAATCAATGTCTTTGTTACATTTCTAGGCAGCCTCTGATTACGGAGGATGTGCCTCATTGGTAATGTAGTGAACGAACTTTCACAGTTTCAGTTACCATTTTAATGGTATTTTTAATTTTGCAATCGGATGTTATCGTGATTTTTAGCTCTAACTCGCATTGTATTCAGATTTGCTGCTCCTTTTCACAGGATAATTTTTTCTAAGTATATATACTTATCATTAAAGAATATATCATATGTTGAAACCTTAATAAGCACATTCTAATTTATTGCATCTGCTTATGACACCCACTATCAGATACAGATACCGGAACTTATTTGCAAGCAGTGCCAGATAGAGGGAACCCCCCTACACGCATCCATTAAACCACAGGTAGGAGCAAGCACTACCATCACACCATCAGAATGCAGTGTGCAACTTGTGAATAGGAGCACAGGGCGGGCGCTAACAAAGGGCACCCCCACTTTACGCTTAAATCTCAGAATTATTTGAATGCAATAAATGGCCAGGGAATCATGGGAGGTGTAGTTCAGAAACATCTGGGGTCCAGAGTTTGAGATCCCTGCTCTAAATTATAGGCTTTAATTTTCGTAATTTAAATAAGATGAATTTTTCCATAATTCACTGATATGAATTTGTTAATTTTAGATACCATATACAGTCAGGTCCAGAAATATTGGGACATCAACACAATTCTAACATCTTTGGCACTATACACCACCACAATGGAGTTGGAATGAAACAAACACAATGTGCTTTAACTGCAGACTGTCAGCTTTAATTTGAGAGTATGTACATCCAACTCAGGTGAACGGTGTAGGACTTACAGCAGTTTGCAGATGTGCCTCCCACTTGTTAAGGGACCAAAGGTAATGGGACAGAATAATAATCATAAATCAAACTTTCCCTTCTTAATTCTTGGTTGCAAATCCTTTGCAGTCAATCACAACCTGAAGTCTGGAACGCATAGACATCACCAGACGCTGGGTTTCATCCCTGGTAATGCTCTGCCAGGCCTCTACTGCAACTGTCTTCAGTTCCTGCTTGTTCTTGGGGCATTTTCCCTTCAGTTTTGTCTTCAGCAAGTGAAATGCATGCTCAATGGGATTCAGGTCAGGTGATTGACTTGGCCATTGCATAACATTCCACTTCTGTCCCTTCAAAAACTCTTTGGTTGCTTTTGCAGTATGCTTTGGGTAATTTGTCCATCTGCACTGTGAAGTGCCGTCCAATGAGTTCTGCAGAATTTGGCTGAATGTGAGCAGATAATATTGCCTGAGACACTTCAGAATTCATCCTGCTGCTTATGTCAGTAGTCACATCATCAATAAATACAAGAGAACCAGTTCTATTGGCAGCCATACATGCCCACTCCATGACACTACCACCACCATGCTTCACTGATGAGGTGGTATGCTTAGGATCATGAGCAGTTCCTTTCCTTCTCCATACTCTTCTCTTCCCATCACTCTGGTACCAGTTGATCTTGGTCTCATCTGTCCATAGGATCTTGTTCCAGAACTGTGAAGGCTTTGTTACGTGTTGCTTGGCAAACTCTAATCTGGCCTTCCTGTTTTTGAGGCTCACCAATGGTTTACGTCTTGTGGTGAACCCTCTGCATTCATTCTGGTGAAGTCTTCTCTTGATTGTTGACTTTGACACACATACACCTACCTCCTGGAGAGTGTTCTTGATCTGGCCAACTGTTGTGAAGGGTGTTTTCTTTACCAGGGAAAGCATTCTTCGGTGATCCACCACAGTTGCTTTCCGTGGTCTCCCGGGTCTTTTGGTGTTGCTGAGCTCACCGGTGCTTTCCTTCTTTTTGAGAATGTTCCAAGCAGTAGTTTTGGCCACACCTAATGTTCTTGTTATCTCCCTGATGGGTTTGTTTTGTTTCTTCAGCCTAATGATGGCTTGCTTCACTGATAGTGACAGCTCTTTGGATCTCATCTTGAGAATTGACAGCAACAGATTCCAAATGCAAATAGCACACTTGAAATGAACTCTGGGCCTTTTATCTGCACATTGTAATTGGGGTAATGAGGGAATATCACATACCTGGCCATGGAACAGCTGAGAAGCCAATTGTCCCATTACTTTTGGTCCCTTAACAAGTGGGAGGCACATCTGAAAACTGCTGTAAGTCCTACACCGTTCACCTGAGTTGGATGTACATACCCTCAAATTGAAGCTGACAGTCTGCAGTTAAAGCACATTGTTTTTGTTTCATTTCAACTCCATTGTGGTGGTGTATAGAGCCAAAGATGTTAGAATTGTGTCGATGTCCCAATATTTCTGGACCTGACTGTACATTCAATATCCTGATATATATAACTTGCAACAAACCATGTTTTTACCAACACTTGGAAGCCGTATAGGTCTCAGGCAAACAAATTCTGTCATTTTTTACTTTTTTTTTTATAAATCGGCAGTAACGAGGTAGTAATTACATGCAAGGTGCCAAATCAGCAGGCGTGGGGAGAATTTGAGGTCAAGCCAGTTCAGTGATGAAGTAAAGTAATTATAAAACACAATTGTGGCGAAGTGAGTCACAGTATCCAATTATCACGCAGCAGGTTAGTTAGGGTTTACAAAATTCATTTGGGAACTTATCCAAGGGGACGGGTTTGTTACAATGGTTAAGTTTGTTTTGGAAGCAGACAATGAATTGTATTTGTGATGATTGCCTCCTCTTTGTTCATCAATCCAATGTGCCACCATTCTTTTTGAAGATCGGTGCCCATCTAGCACCTCAGTATGGAGGGAGGACCAATTGGTATCCCTGGTGGCCTACAAACCTGCTGTAAGACCTCTTTTCTTGACCACATCTGTCTGCTGCTGTACCACAAGACCCTTATGAATGTGAAAAACTGGGCTGCCACCAGTGTAATTTTATTATGTAGTGGCTTAAATCATTCTGTCCAATTAGGATATCACATGCCCTTAAGTGCTAAAGGGTTCCGAATGGCCACAAATCTTTATCAAGTCTTCCTTCAATCCTACAAATCAGAAATGGTAAAGTCAGTGGGAGGACTACATTATTACTGATTGTGTTACATAAAGGGAAATGGTACTGTGAGTGAGAGCCTCAATCAGTTACTTTGAAAGTTTCTCATTCAAGCAATGCCATTTACGTTGTTTGAATGGGAAACTTTCAAGCCACTGATTGAGGCTCTCAGTCGCAAATACCATTTCCCTTTATGTAACATATCCCCAACAGCTACCAGCAGTGGTGTATTTAGGTTTTGTGCTGCCCTAGGCCTGACTAAACTCGTGCACCCCCTAATTTAAATTTGACGCACCCCTTCCTGTCAAGGTCACACCTCTTCCTGGTTATTCCCCACCCTTCCTCTTTAAGCTCCACCTTTTCCTCTTAGAGCTCCGCCTTTTCCTCTCTTTATATTAAAAGTGGATACCAAGTGCCTACTTGTATATTTTGTATACCATTTCAAATGTATCTATTGAGATAAAGAAAATTATGAAATGTTTAAATTCAAGCATTTTTACAAAGAACAGCCATGCATGTCAAGTAAACGGGATCACAGCTGCTCTAATTGGTTGAACAATAAAATCCACAGAAACGTGCACTGCATATGAGCGTATCACAGAGCTGCACAGCAATAAAACCCACAGAAATGGCACTGTGTATGAGCATATCAGAGCTGCACAGCAATAAAACCCACAGAAATGTGCAGTGTGTATGAGCATATCACAGAACTGCACAGCAATAAAACTCACAGTAATGTGCAGTGTGTATGAGCGTATCCCAGAGCTCCAGGGCAATAAAACTCACAGTAATATGCAGTGTGTATCACAGAATCCACAGGAATAAAACTCCCAGCAATGCAATGTTTGGTGTGTGTCAGCGTATCAGAATCCACAGCAATAAAACTCACAGCAATGCAATGTGTGGTGTGTGTCAGCGTATCAGAATCCACAGCAATAAAACTCCCAGCAATGCAATGTGCGGTGTGTATGAGTGCATCAGAATTCACAGCAATAAAACTCACAGCAATGCAATGTGTGGTGTGTGTCAGCATATCAGAATTCACAGCAATAAAACTCCCAGCAATGCAATGTGCGGTGTGTATGAGTGCATCAGAATCCACTGCAGTAAAACTCCCAGCAAACCAAGTGTATATGAGCACACAGCAATTATGCTGTGGATCCATCTTGTCAGCAGTGGGGTGCCACTACCAGAGGGTGCACTGTAGCTTTGATTCCCTTCCCGGTGGGTGTTCAGTCCAGAATAGAGTCTGTGTTAACGAAAGGGCGGGCAGCTGCGCGCGTGCGTTTCACGTGGTTCAGCCAGTCATGTGGTACTGAGACTCAGAGAAATGGCAGTGAAATGCCCTGATGTTCGGTGGTTTCAATCAGCAGGTTTATTCAGGCGAACCCCATAGGTTTCAATGTTAAAAATATTCCCGTTTTTATGCAATATCTAATAAATCATTTATTATTTTAATCTGCAGTAAAAAGTCTTTACTTATTGATTTTTTTTTTAGTACCTTTTAGTCATTTTTCAGATTTTTTTGGGCAAAATTCCCCCCCTTTTTTTTAATAGCAGTTTTTTTCTTTTTTCTGTAACAGAACTTTTTATTATCAATCGTAGGATCTTATATGTAAATTCCAGACATTTTCGTTCAGCAGTTCATTTGAAAACAGCACGCCACGGGTTTGCGGTGACAGCATTCAGCGGCCGACTCCATGCACTTTGGGGACCCTGCGGTGAATGGTGAATTCACTGCAGGGTGGGGAAATTTTATTCTCCTAAGTGCAGGGAACTACAGAACACCAAAAAGTTGGCGTCATTTCGGTGCTCTGTGAGTAACCCATTTAGTGGTGAGGATTTTTGCTGCCCCCTGGAAAGTGAAAGTGAAAGTGTAAATTAGTGAAATCTTAATGTATCCTTCCTGGTAAAATACTTTGCCGCCGCCCCCTGGAAAGTGCCGCCCTAGGCCTGGGCCTAGTCGGCCTAGGCCAAAATACACCAGTGGCTGACACAGTGACAAGACCCAGAAAATCACCTCAATTCACAAATGTTTTAAAGAAAGTTGTAAACCCCAAAAAAACTTGCTGGCACAGTGACAAGACACACATCACCTAAATTCCCTGATATTTGGTAGAAATGAGACCCAAAAAGACTTGCTGGCAGAGACATACAAGGTTATTCAGAGAAAGGTGAAAACCAGGAGAACTGGCAGGGAAAGAGAACAATCTAGACCAAGAAAGGCTTAATGATCTTAACATGTATAGCTTGGAAAAAAGACGAGACAGAGGAGATATGATAGAAACCTTTAAATACGTAAAGGGAATCCACAAGGTAGAGGAAGGGAGTATATTTAAAAGGAAACAAAGTAGGAAAACAAGAAGACATAGTCTTAGAGGGGCAAAGGTTTAAACGTAACATCAGGAAGCATTATTTTACTGAGAGGGTGGTGGATACATGGAACAGCCTTCCAGTAGAAGTGGTAGAGGCCAAAACAGTGATTGAATTTAAGCAGGCATGGGATAGGCATAAGGCTATCCTAAACAAAAGATAAATCCAGGTAAAGTATCCATGTAATTGGGCAGACTAGATGGGCTGAAATGTTCTTATCTGCCGACATTTTCTATGTTTCAAATACACTGATGTGGAAAGTGAGATAAATGGGAGAATTTTTCTGGTTTGGCTATTTTGACCTAGAATTTTCACTTCTCCATTCATTCTCCTGAATTCACCTTTCTTTGAATAGACCTGAGAGTTATCCTTTCTCTGGGCCTAATGTGCATCATGGGCCTGGAGCTACTGCTCCAATAGCCCCTATGTTAAAGTGGCCCTGCTTGGGCAGATATACAGGTGAAACTCGAAAAATTAGAATATCGTGCAAAAGTTCATTTATTTCAGTACTGCAATTTAAAAGGTGAAACTAATATATGAGATAGTTCAAGTCGTGATTTGTCATAATTGTGATGATTATGGCTTACAGCTCATGAAAACTAGGGATGAGCCGAACTCCCCCGTGTTCGGTTCACATTTGAACTCGAACAATTTCAAAAGTTCGAGTTCGAACTCGAACTGAACTCAATGCAAGTCAATGGGACTCAAAAGTTCAATTTTTAGAGTGCCCTCCAAGAGGGCATATATGCAAGATATTTGCCATAAAAGGTGTATGGGGGTCCTGGTAGTGCCCTGGGGGACAGAAAACAAGGACAAAAAGTTTAAAAAGAACATCTTTAAAGGAACAGTGAGTTTTCCATAAAATCAGGGTTAAAAATAAAAACGAAAAATTCCTTCAAATATCGTGCCTAGGAGGTCCCCATAACCTGCCCGTGAAGTGGCGGATTTGTAGGATGTATAGAAATATCGACATCAGAGACACCCTTAAGGGGTTAAAATGCACAGGGACTGGCTACTATCCTGTTAGATGAGGGAATGTATTCTATGTATAAAGCAAGGTATATATGACAATGGATAGTCAGAGACTCTAGGGACTCAGCTTGTACGCTTTATGATGGACATTTTCACGTCGTGTTGTGTCACTAATGCAGAAGCAGCAAGCCCTTGCACCAAAACTATAGATCTAACACAATAATAATTGTATGCTCACATAGGCCCTTCGGGAGAGGTACATGCCATACAAATACTGGAATATTACATTTAAATCTAAGGAGTGTGATAAAGATTTTATTAAGCCCTTGATGACAAATGACGTAACATCTACATCATTAATGATTGGCTTTACAGAGCCCTGGTCCTTAAGAGGTTAAACAGCATATCAGAGGATCATATAGTAGAAATGAACACTTCTTAGAATTCAGAAGAAGTACAGTGTTCATACATGTGCAGGAGCCACAACCAGTCTGCAGGCAATGTATCAAAATCATGAGACCAGACTAATTAGAAGCAGGTGTTATTTCCAAACACTAATTAACACCTGTTGTTTACGCCGTTTGAGAGCCCTGCTGTAAGCACAGGTCATTTAGAGGTGAGAATCTTTGCACCTAGACATTAGGCAGACCGTAAAGCATGCTTTCCTTGTAAGCTAGAAAATCCACATCACCCATTGCAGCATTTTAAAGATGAAACACACAGGCGGCGCAAAAAATCCTATGCAAGCCTCATGCACTCTAAGCACATGTAATTTTAAGGTGTGAAAGTTTCAGAAAAATGTACACGTGTGCAAATATTTTAAATAAAGCCAGAATAATTTTATGACGGTCACATTTGTCTGACAAACAGATAATACATTACGCTGCAGCATGTGTTGACATATGTTGGTAGATGTATGTAATGTGTGTTATGTTTATGTAACATGTTTATGCTATTATACATACCGCTTCTTGACGACGTACACAGTCCGTCCACTGCCTCCCACTGCGTTGACTGCGTCCATAATCATCGCCCACATGCGTGCCTTCTTGCCCTGGGTAGTTTTTTAATTCAATATCTAATAAACCATTGCTTAGAATATTCTGCAGTAAAGAGTCTCTTTATTTCTAGATTTATTTATTATTTTTTTAAGCATTTTTTATACTTTATTAAAAAAAAAATTTTAGAACTCGAACCGAACACGCCAAAAACTTCGAAGTTTGCGAACTTTCGAACTGCCAATGTTCGAGTCGAACTCTGAACTGATCGAACCGAACAGCTCATCCCTAATGAAAACCCCAAATCCAAATCCAGAAAATTAGAATATTGTGAAAAGGTGCAATATTCTATGCTCAAAGTGTCCCACTCTAATCAGCTAATTAAGCCATACCACCTGCAAAGGGTTCCTGAGACTTTAAATGGTCTCTCAGTCTGGTTCAGTAGGAATCACAATCATGAGAAAGACTGCTGACCTGACAGTTGTGCAGAAAACCATCATTGACACCCTCCATAAGGAGGGAAAGCCTCAAAAGGTAATTGCAAAAGTAGTTGGATGTTCCCAAAATGCTGTATCAAAGCACATTAATAGAAAGTTATGTGGAACGGAAAAGTGTGGAAGAAAAAGGTGCACAAGCAGCAGGGATGACCACAGCCTGGAGAGGACTATCAGGAAATGGCCATTCAAAAGTGTTGGGGACTTTCACAAGGAATGGACTGAGGCTGGAGTCAGTGCATGAAGAGCCACCACACACAGACGGATCCTGGACATGGGCTTCAAATGTCGTATTCCTCTTGTCAAGCCGCTCCTTTACAACAAACAATGTCAGAAGCGTCTTACCTGGGCTAAAGAAAAACAGACCTGGTCTGTTGCTCAGTGGTCCAAAGTCCTCTTTTCTGATGAGAGCAACTTTTGCATCTCATTTGAAAACCAAGGACCCAGAGTATGGAGGAAGAACGGAGAGGCACACACTGCAAGATGCTTGAAGTCCAGTGTGAAGTTTCCACAGTCTGTGTTGATTTGGGGAGCCATGTCATCTGCTGGTGTTGGTCCACTGTGCTTCAATAAGTCCAGGGTCAACGCACTTCATGCTTCCTTCCGCAGACAAGCTTTATGAGGATGCTGACTTCATTTTCCAGCAGGACCTTGCACCTGCCCACACTGCCAAAAGCACCAAAACCTGGTTCAATGACCGTGGGATTACTGTGCTTGATTGGCTAGCAAACTCGCCTGACCTGAACCACATAGAAAATCTATGGGGCATTGCCAAGAGAAAGATGAGAGACTTGAGACGGAAAAATGCAGAAGAGCTGAAGGCCGCTATTGAAGCATCCTGGTCTTCCATAACACCTCAGCAGTGCCACAGGCTGATAGCTTCCATGCCACGCCGCATTGAGGCAGTAATTGCTGCTAAAGGAGCCCAAACCAAGTACTTAATAACATATGCATGCTTATACTTTTCAGTGGTCCGATACTGTTCTATATACAATCCTTGTTTTATTGATTGCATGTAATATTCTAATTTTCTGAGATTGTGCATTTGGGGTTTTCATGAGCTGTAAGCCATAATCATCATAATTGTGGCAAATCAAGGCTTGAACTATCTCATATATTATGAACATAAAAGCTCCAAGGTGGAAAAAACCATTCTCAGAACTGGAAATAGGTTAGAATTTGAAAGTATTTAATTTTTTATTATACGGATATTCCAAAAAACACAAATAATACAATAATTACAACAACAATATATTAGAAACATAAAATTGCACATAGATTGTTGAATAATAGGTGATGAGTTGGAAACTGTAAAAAAGCTGTTGACTGTTGAGAATTATCAATGAATCACTGCTAACATAACATTCACCTGGCTAGTGGCGAGAAAAATGTCTGTAGAATAGCCAGTTACTGCAAAGTAACCCTAGCACAATCAGGTCAGCATAGGTCTTATATTGCAGACATTAAATGACGCTTGAGTATCAGAATGCAAAAAAAAAAAACATTCTATGAGTCCCAGAAGACACTATGGTAAAGTATCTGCAAATGCAGAAAATGAATTAAATAGAAGTCATACAATGTAAATCTTGACTAGTGTACTGGACTGCTGTCCCAGAAGAATCAGTTGGATAAATTCTAATATAAAGAGCAGATAAATCAATGTACACTTGTATTGAAATGATTCTAATGAAGTGCTACAGTCAGCTGTTGCTAATAGACTCAGACTAAACCCAAATAAACCTAAGGCAATTAATATTCATACACAGAGTACTTTTATATTGAAGCCTCAGAAAAAGGGGGAAGAGAATGAAGTATATAGAACCATGTGATTGGATAGAGCAACCATAATAGTAATGGATAATGCATCAAAAAAATTAATTATATTGATTAGTATTCAATCAGGCTAACACAGCGAGTAATTTACTGTGGTAAAGACTCCACAGTTAAAGGAGAGGATACATATATATATATATATATATATATATATATATATATACACACTACTACAGGTGTATCCTATAGATATATTACTTAAAGCATAGTGCGTTTGAATACATTTACGTATGTGTAGGGAATAGTTCCCTCAGGTTCCCAATAAACACTAAAGTAGAAAGATTTTAGAATAACATAGCCATAGTAAATACGATTCATTACAAGATGCATAGATTGTTTTTATATATCTACAAGGTGGAAAGCCTGCTCAGAGGGCAGTCTATTGTGGATATACTGCCCCAGCTCGTGGATATTGCCCCAGCTCGTGGATATATGCCCCAGCTTGTGGATATTGCCCCAGCTCGTGGATATTGCCCCAGCTCGTGGATATACTGCCCCAGCACGTGGCTATACTGCCCCAGCTCGTGGATATACTGCCCCAGCTCGTGGATACTGCCCCAGCTCGTGGATATACTGCCCCAGCACGTGGATACTGCCCCAGCACGTGGATACTGCCCCAGCTCGCGGATATTGCCCCAGCACGTGGATACTGCCCCAGCACGTGGATACTGCCCCAGCTCGTGGATACTGC